>JBAIAA010000964.1:0-368581 GCA_037893245.1 Crossaster papposus | reverse complement strand
CTTTATAACTGATGTATATAATCAGCTTCATGATAGGAACAGGTTGACGGAAAGAAAAAAATATGACGTCACCAGACCGGAAGTTATAATGAAATTACCTCTTTTCCTTAAAAAATTCCTAAAAAATTAACCCAGACAGATATAATCTTGTTTTTTGCTCTAAAGGTTAATGTAAAAGTACTTCTCAAACTTCCCTGTGTTTTGTAGCAAAAGGCGAACTTGGACATACCCTGAGACACCCTTGAAATTCCATGTTTTATGTCATTGATTGCACGGCGCCAGTATACGTGTACATTGTATTGAGCGTACTGTACTTGCACGTACGATGTCAGTACGCTCCATACATTGTACAATAGAGAAGGGAAGGCAGGACACTGGTATCCATTTGTACGGTGACATGTGAAACACGAGAGTCATCAACATAGGCCACGAGGAAGGGCGCCGCTTATGGCAGGTAGGTAAACGTGCCTTCGGCAACGCAGAACTACGCGTGAATTATACATGTACCATATAATAGATGTACGCGAACTTTTGCACAAGTACTTTTAACAGAAAACAAATTGGTATTCTCATCAAACTTAACCTCCGTAAATACTCTATAGTGCACTCGTGCCTTGGGGACAGGCGTCGTGATGACGTCACCATGGGTCACGTGACGTCGTCTTAAACGTGCAATAGATTTAATGTTTCAAAATTAATAAAAAAATCAACCGCGTATGATCGGAACTTGAAGTTTGTGGGAATTGATATAATATTAATTCCATGATCTTCATTTTATCTCGTGTGCGTGAAATCCCGTGACCCTTCCTTCGGGTCGAAACCGGAAGTGGCTTATAATTTAAAAGTGGACCATAATGTGAACTTAGTTTCAACGATGTTAGTCTCTGGCTAGTAGTGCTTTTCACAAAAAAATACCGGTAACGCCATAACATGTTACAGCGCCCTCTAGCGGCAGTTTGAAAACTGTTAACAATGAATAACCAGTTGATTTGTTTTGCGAAGTTTGCTCAAATCACTGTATAACTGGTTTATATAAACAACATCTTGTTAGGAACAAGTTGGCGAAGACAACAAAATATGACGTCACTAGACCGAAAGTTACAATGAAAAGACCTTTAAACCTTAACCAGTTCGCGCCGGATGACGTATATAAACGCAAAGTTTTCCCTAAATTTAAAACGGATGACGCATAAACAAGCCAATTTCAAGTTCGGAAATGTATGTCAGCAGCGAGCAAGGCCGAAAATGCGTGGGTGTGCTTCCCGGCACTAACGGCCTGAACCCGCTTCGGATCGAGTTTCGTTAAAAATAATCCCGCCCCTGGGTTCGGTGATGTTAAAATAATCCCGGCGCGAACTGGTTAAATAATTGCTGAAAAATCAACCGCGATAGATATAATTCTTTTTTTGCTTTAAATAGACAAGTTCAGACAGCTCTCGAGCTGTATGTTAATGACGTCACGATGACGTCATCAAGTATTATATTGCAAGCAACTAATGATTTGTAGATTTAATCTTTGAAAATCAATATCAAATCAAATGTAACAGATCTGATTTAGATTTTAACGGGAATTGATAGAATAATCCAGGGTCTTCATATTCGTATTACATGCAAAATGACTTGACCCTTCCTTCCGGTCCAAACCGGAAGTGCCTTATAATTTGAAAGTTGAAAATGATATGAATTTACTTTCAACGATTTTAGTCTCTAGGTAGCCTGCACTCTACAAACAAAGTTACCGGTGACGTCATACATTGTTATAACGCCCTCTAGTGGCAGGTTGAAAAATGTTTAAAATGAATAATCAGTTCATTTTCGTGGCGAAGTTTGCTCAAATCGCTTTATAATTGGTATTTATAATCAGCATCTTGTTAGGAACAAGTTGGCGGATAAAAACAAAATAATATGACGTCACTAGACCGGAAATTACAATTAAAAAACCTTTAAACATTTCTGAAAATTAACCGCGAGAGATATAATCCAATTAATAATTTAAAATTTGCAGTTTTGAAAAAATTAAAGTAAAGAAATTTATTAAATGAAATCATAAATGTAATGAACAATACAACAACAAAATGCGAAAAAGCCATATGCTCTGTTCCTTGAACAGACATATCTCTAGTTTTTCTTCTTCTTTTTTTTCTTTTAGTAACCTAAACCCCATAGACTTTGTACACGTTTTTTCTGCCCGTCACTTTTAATAGAAAACAAAGTCGTATTTACATAAAACTTAACCCACGTGAAGACCCTATAATGAACTCGTGTCTCGCAGAAATACGTCATGGTGACGTCATCAGGGGTCACGTGACGTCATCTTAAAGGTGTAATTGATTTAATCTTTGAAATTCAATAACAAATCAACCGCAAAAGACCGAAACTTAATTTTTGTGGCAATAGATAGAATAATCCAGGATCTTAATTTTATCTCGTGTGCGTGAAATCACGTGACCCTTCCTTCCGGTCTAAACCGGAAGTGCCTCATAATTTGAAAGTGAAAAATGATATGAACTTACTTTCAACGATGTTAGTGTCTGGCTACAATGTATTGTTCAAAGAAAATATTGGTGACGTCATAACATGTTATAGCGCCCTCTAGCGGCAGTTTGAAAAATTGTTAAAATGAATAATCTGTTGATGTGTGTGGCGAAGTTTGCGGAAATCACTTTATAACCGGTGTATTTAATCAGCTTCATGCTAGGAACAAGTTGACGGGAAGAAAAAATTATGACGTCACCAGACCGGAAGTTAGAATGAAAAGATTCCTTTTCCTTTGAAAATTCCTAAAAAATTAAACCTGACAGATACAATCTTGATTTTTGCTGTAAAGGTTAATGTAAAAGTAGTTCTCGAACTTCCCTGTGTTTTGGGAAAAAAAAACGAACTTGAACATACCCTGCGGCACCCTTGAAATGTAATCGTTTTGGCCTAGGTGCAAAAAGCATTGACCCCTTACGTGTGCATGGCACACGTATAATATACATGCTAGTACATGTACGTATACACCGATAGTGTATTATGTATTGAGCGAATGTATCACCACTGACATCGTTCGTGCAAGCAGTACGCTCACCCAATTAGAGGACACTAGCCGCCAACCTGTGAAACAGGATGACGTCATCAAATTGCCCATGGAGAAGGGCGCCGCGTACGACAGGTAGGTATACACGCTTTCGGCTACGCAGAATCCAACCCCGTAGACTTTGTAAACGTTGCTTGCACAATTCAAAGCACTTTTAACGGAAAAACAAAGTCGTATTCCCATAAACTTGACCCAGGTGAACCCCCAATAGTGAACTCCAGTCTCGCCGACAGACACCACGAGGAAGACGTCATCAGGGCCACGTGACCTTATCTTAAAGGTTTAATTGATTTAATCTTTGAAAATCAATAAAACATCAACCGCAAAAGACCGAAACTTGAATTTTGTGGCAATTAATAGAATAATCCAGGATCTTCATTTTATCTCCCGTGCTTGAAATCACGTGACCCTTCCTTCCGGTCTGAACCGGAAGTGCCTAATAATTTGAAAGTGAAAAATGATATGAACTTACTTTCAACGATGTTTGTGTCTGGCTAGAATAGACGTCATAACATGTTATAGCGCCCTCTAGCGGCAGGTTGAAAAATGGTTAAAATGAATAATCTGTTAATGTGTGTGGCGAATTTTGCTGAAATCACTTTATAACCGGTGTATATAATCAGCTTCATGCTAAGAACATAATTGAGAAAGATAAATATTGATGACGTCACCAGACCGGAAGTTACAATGAAAAGACCCTTAAACAATTGCTAAAAAATTAACCGCGTGAGATTTAATCTAGATGTTTTCTTCAAATAGTAAAGTTAAGACAGCTCTCGAGCTTTCTGTTATTGACGTCACGATGATGTCATCAAGTATCATATTACAAGTAACCAAATATTTTTAGATATATTCTTTGAAAACCAATATAAAATCAAATGTAAAAGATCTGATTTTGGTTTCTACAGGGAATTGATAGAATAATTGTTTTTTCTTTTACCTTTAAAATTACCTAACCCTTTCTTCCAGACTAAACAGGAAGTGCCTTTTTTTTTTCCAAAATGTAAACAGATGTGAACAATCTTTCAACGATGCTAGTCGCTGGCTAGCAAAAATGTAATCAGTGACGTCATAAAATAGTATCGCGCCGTCTGCCGATAGGCTAATGTTTTTGTGGGTTTTTAATTTTTAATAAATGTCATTTAAAAGTCTTTACGTTAGTAAAAGGGTTTCGATGAGTCATGTAGAAAATGCGAGATTTTAATATACGATGTAATGATGAAAACAATTTAAATTTGGCATTTCATAAATAGACTAAATTTTCCAACGTCCTTGCATACTACGCGGTGTTTTGACCATTAAAAGTAAAGAGCGCCCTCATTCGGTTAAGAGTACATCAACATTAGTTTGATGCACAGTTCACTGTCTTCAATCCAAAGATCGTAGAGCGCCGTAGGCGCTGCGGTCTTTGCTTCAATCTAACGATCGGTTCCTTGATTTGTATTTTAAAGACTTTAATATTTCAACTTGCCCCTTAGATTGACGTCAATTTGAATCACACGCTAAGGTTAGACTGGTACATGTCGGAAGGCACTGTCCCACTACAATACTACAACAAGTGTGGCTGTAGGTTGTCATTTTTATTGATTTCTTTGTGCTTACCGCCCATGTCATGTCCAACTTCATGTTACAATATACTTTACTCTTCCTTAGATTTCCTAGAATTACATTTTGAACAATTCTCTAATTGGATCTGGTTGTCATCTTAAAGTTGTATAGAGATTGAAAGGTGATGTTCAGACCTGGAGTGTTCAATTTGACACGTTGATGGACTACATCAGGCTACTAGAATCACTGAATGTTTTCCCCGTTTGAAGGACTATGTACATGTACTTGGTGAAAACTGTATGCATCTTACTTGTGTATGTTCACTAAATCAGATATGGTTAATATATTGCACATAGTTCGAGTTGATTTCTTTTATTCATTTTCCATTAAAGCTATACAAGTATTTCACACAGTTGACATTCACAATGTTTTGGGGAATTATTGTTTATTGCATGCAAATTTCTGAAGTAAAAATTTTACAATATTAGCTTCCTTCTTTTTTTTACCTGCCATTGTTGATATATATAATTTACAATACATGTAATTAAAAGGTTCTGTTTCATTCCAATCCTTTAACAATTTGAGTAGTTACAGAAAGCTGTAGTTAAATTTAGACAATTCATACACATTTTGGGTATTGGGTTTTGCATTTTTACCACACATAGAACTAGTAAATAACAAATCTTGGCTAACATTTGTGATCTTTATGTTGAAATAAAACAAAATCATGTTTGAAAGTTCACTGCAATTTAGTTAGGCTTTCCAGTTTAAATGGAAGTATATTATTGTAATAGGCAATTTCTTAAAAAGGTTTACATCAACACTTGCAGCTATCCAAAAAGTAACTGGTGAAAATATTGCTGAAAAGTAATGGCACAACATTCATTACCTGTTAAATTTTGTTTTCTGGCATGCTGTAATTTTGAAGGAATAATAACAAGTTATTTCTAAAGATGCATCTAAATAAAAACACATTTTTGAAAATTTCAGTGAATGCAAATACATACGGAAAGTTAAATCGTGCTCAAGAGTATTGTGTTTGTTAGGTTTTCTTGAAGTTTACAGCATTCACATAGTTGAAATCTCACAAGGGACTAATTTCATGGAGCTGCATGATAAGCACAAACAATTGCTTAGCATGAATATTCTTCCTTGGCAAAACAGGATTTGAAATCGAATATTCAGGTGATGAATATTGTTTGTGACTAGTATTCAGCTTGTTTTTACTTTGCATGAAAAGCACACGTGGAGTTTTGGTTGGTATTGCGCAACAAACTTTTGTGCTAAGCAATGTTTTTATGCTTAATGTAGCAGCTCTATCAAATTGCCCCGAGAGATGTCCATCTTTTGAATTTGATTTTGAGCAATTTGTTGTTGCAAACAAACAAAAATATGCACACAATAAGAAATGATGTACGGTACTTTGTCTTTAACCACATGATTTACTGCTATGTAAATGAAAATAATGTTTAAATCTGTATCAGTAGAATTAAACATCACTACTACACATTCTGAAGCAATCTAAATCATTGTGCAGTAAACATCAATACAATTAAAAGGTTTATTCAATTCACTTTGTATAATTGTGGTTTACTAATCAGCAGTGATGGATCTAGCAACCCCTTAGGCTTAGGCACTTTTGGCAGGAAATATTTTCAATCGTTCAAAATCCTCTGATTGCCCTGCCCCAAAAAATACATTCATCCTTAATTCTCTGAAATCCTCCATTTGTTGTATTGTGTTCAAAATGAAGGAGACCATCTCCCAAAATTCTCCAAATTTGTGTACTTGTGTTTAAAATGCCTCAGTCCTCCAAAATCCTGTTGTCCCTCTTTTGTCAAAAGTGTTGGAACAATGACATAATGGCTTTATTTATATGTGTGGTTTATATAGACGTGAAGTTTATACACTGGCATACATAGGAAAGTGCACATGAAAACAAAGCGTGAAGTCATTAGATCTTGGGTGTATTGACTAGTTTTTGTATATGCAAGTCATATTCAAAGTATTGTATATCATGCTGCTTACACTGTGCGCCAATCAATACTACTAGCAGTGGATATAATGTATAATATGGAGTTTCTACATTGATAAGTAATAACAAGTTCAATAGTTCCATTCCAGCAACCTAGATATATACCGGTATATACTAGTACACCACACCGATCTTCCAAAATCTTTCTCTTCTTCAAATAGCATCCTCCAAAATCCTTTTTTTTTGAAGCACCATTCATCCTCAATCCTAAAAAAAATATTCCTCACTTGAAATATCATTCATCTTCAAATCTGTAAAATCCTACAAATTTGCAAGGATGATTTTGGAGGATTGGGAAAGGGTTAGGGTAAAAAAATATGCCCTAAAAAAGTTCGGCACCCAAAATGGAGGTGACAATTTGTGCTCTATGAAAATTAATTTAAATGGTGTAAACTGTTTTACCTTAACGTTACCATACTACAAAATACTACTTGAATAACAATAATAATAATAATGTGCTGTGCTTATATAGCGCCTTATCACCAACGGTCTCAAAGCACTTCACATTATTACCACGGTCATTGGGCCCCCGAAAAATTCCACATACCATCCAAGCTCCCTGGGAGTCAGTATACAGCTCAATTATGCGGCCATTTCGGTGCAAAGTAGCTATAATAAACCACAACAACCATCTCTAGTCTCATAGGTACCCATCCATTTACTCCTGGGTGGAAGGAAGCAAAGAGTGGCAAAGTGCCTTGCACCAACGCATCATAGTCCCAGGCCAGACTTGAACCCACAACCTGCAGCTTTACCTACAGGTTACAAATTCAATACTCTGACTATAAGGCCACGGCACTGCACTGCAGTATGCAGTACACTTACTACACTAGTACACTGCAGCCTGGTGTAATTCCAAATATGGTACCCTAATACATATTCATGAATCATGTCACATGATACCACACCACCAATCAGTGACAGCAAAAATAACCAGATGTCGTGTGCAGTTGTTTGTGCAAGCACTGCATGACTGCGGTATTCTGTAGTGTGCGCGTGATGATGTCATTTCTAAGCAAACTGATTGAATGAATGACGTATAACGCACCATAGTCTCAGGCCAGACTTAAACCCACAACCTGCAGCTTTACCTACAGGTTACAAATTCAATACTCCGACTATAAGGCCACGGCACTGCACTGCAGTATGCAGTACACTTACTACACTATAGTACACTGCAGCCTGGTGTAATTCCAAATATGGCACCCTAATATATATTCATGAATCTTGTCACATGGTACCACACCACCAATCAGTGACAGCAAAAATAATCAGAGGTCGCGTGCAGTTGTTTGTGCAAGCACTGCATGACTCGGGTATTCTGTAGTATGCGTGTGATGTCATTTCTAAGCACAGTGATTGGATGAATGACATAAATAACTCATGAATGCCATATTTGGAATTACACCAACTGATAAGTAGTATTTTGCAGTATTGTGTACTTTACTCCAAATGCCTAGAACATTAGGGTTAATTTCTGCTTTAATTAAAATTCGGGCCTGTTACCCCATTTAACTAGTTCGCGCCAGGATTTTTTGGACATTGATGATGGCACCCAGACGCAGGATTTTTTTCCTGAACATCAACCCCAGGCACGTTCAGGCTGGATGGCATCTGGTGGGTACGTCGCACACTCATGACGGCTTTGAGCCGGTTGCTGACAAATATTTTCGGTCTAGCTCCGAGTTCCTTATTCATGAAAAGACCATTACAAGTCAGTGGAATGGAGTCTGGTAATGTAGTGCTTAGTAATTAAGCTGGGTGCGGGATGGTTTTTGTTGGTGACAGATTCTGCTCCGAGGATGGAGAAAAGCCTTGTACCTGGCAGCATTAACGCTCTCTGTTGTTTGGTCGTAGGACAATCAAAAACAAGTTCATAAATTTATGGTAAGTGCAATTCACTCCCTCAGAGGAACGTTTGTTGAAACTGTTGGTGCTTATCATCCATCATCTCGCGCAACCTACAGTTGTCCTTTTTCATACAACGCACTTCTAGAATCACACCGTCTGAATATGTGAAGATCAATGAGGCACTTTGAATTGTGTGGAGCTTAAGTGTACTGCAAATTTATGTATCTTCCTTCAGCTTTATAAACCACTCATAACAAGTCTTGTGGAACACAGGTTCGACTGCCTTCCATGTGATTTATTGCAGATCAAGTAACAGTATATTTCACGGTATCTACCATTTAAATTAAGCTATTTTTATGTGCACTCAACACTTGGCAGCATCAGTCGATATTGAAGTTGGTGAACTGTTGGAACTGGGATGTCGCCATTTTCAATAATTTGTTTTATGTACCACAGTAGAGTCTCCTAATTTCCCTGTTGGCAAAATAATTTGCTTTTTCAAGTACAATTATGGAAAAACAGCAGGATGAAATGTGAAGGACTTTGCGTAATATCAATGTTCAGTAATTTATGTAGTTGGAGTTTTCAGAAAATCTATTTCTGGTCTTGCTGTAGCTAAATAACGAAGTGCGCAGTTGATGAGAGCCTACCATATGCAGCAGAGGAGCTAATCCTACGGGAGGATGATCAGAGGATAATGGTTGATGTCCAACACTGTACAACTGACTGGCAGTAATCTTCTACTGATGACCATGAAGAAGGATATGTATATCTGAGCACAGCACAAGCAAGCAGAGACGCCATTTACTTCACGTCATTAGTGCGAAGCCAAAGTCATACTCTGTAAAGATAACAAGTAGTCCCCTAATAAATAAAACTAGAAATTAAAAAAAGGCTCATCAGAAGATACCAATTGCACTGCCTATGGCATCAAGGCTTGTATACGATGTGTATGTTGACAAGTACTGTTGTGGCTCCCTAAAGCATAATAGCTCCATGCCCAAAGCAAGTTATACCCTGCATAATCCGTGGCAATAATCTAGTAATGTAAGCCAAATGTGTGAAGTCTATTTGTTTCTGTTTATATTTATTAATGATTGTATGCTTCATCAGTGTTCTATGTGTTGGTTATCTAAAGTAGCTTCAGGGCAATTACATGCAAAAGTTGAATGTATCATTCTATATTGAAGACTTCATTTTCAATAGAATGTCCACATTTGCATGAAACTGCCCTCAGGTTGAAATGACAATGAAGCTTGCAAAATGTGACATAATATAATGTACTTACCCGAAATAAGGAGTAAACTGCAAGAAGGACACTTAATTAGTGTCACCAGACGATGTCAACTTGGATGTGCTGACTAAATGAAGATAATGACCTGTATGGCAGAAAATTGGTGATAGAGCTTCAAATAATGAAATATAGACATACAGAAGCTTTGGCATTTCATACTATAATTTGACTTGAAAGGATTTTATACTTAAACAGTACTGCATTCATCATTGTCAATATAAATTTCTACACACCACAAGAGTGTGTTCTTGTCTCGTATTACGATCGAGTATCGAAAGACAAAAGAGAACAAAGGGAACAAAGTATCCTCGAAGGACGGTTTGCTTGTCCGAATTCTGTCCTCGATCGACGGTGCAAGCGCAAAGCAATGGGGATTGGGTATAGTAAAGGAACAAAGGAAAACACAATATCGATCCTCTGTCGTTATGTGGTTCACGACTGCGTGTGTTAAAGTAGTGTTTAAGGTAGTGTTAATTTGGTTTAACAAAACTTTGGTCCTTGAAGAAAAAAGATAAATACCAAATACTATAACCCAAACATGGAACTGACAGATTTGCTTATTACTGGTGTTATATCAGGCCCGTACGCAGGGGGGTGTGACGCGTGCGTATGCACCCCCCCCCCCCCCAAAAAAAAAAAAAAAAATTACCAAAAGGTCCACATTTTCCGGGGTAAATAATGGTATTTTGGTGTAGAAATAACTGTACTGACACACGCACAATTTGGTCCCATTTTTTTGTCTCATCAGTACAAATTCGCCCCTCAAATTACCAAAAGGTCCACATTTTTCGGGGTAAATAATGGTATTTTGATGTAGAAATAACCATACTGACAAACGAAAAATGTTGGTCCTATTTTTGGTCCTATCAGTACAAATTTTCCCCCCAAATTAACAAAAGGTCAACATTTTCCGGGGTAAATAATGGTATTTTGATATATAAATAAAGGTACTGACACAAACAAAATGTTGGTTCCATTTTTGGTCCCAACAGTACAAATTTGCACCCCCCCCATAAAAAATCCTGCGTACGTACGGGCCTGTATATGGAGCTTTTACGAAAGATAAAACAATAAATGTCATGTAGCAGTACACCCAATAACATAGTTACCCAAACTAAACTTACCTTCAAGTGATAAAGTGCAGCTATGCATGTACAGTAAATGCTGCGGACTAGCAGCAAACTGGTGAATCCAGTACAGTACTTTGACTAAAGTAACACAGTCAACCTTTGTTCAAGATAAACAAAAGAGAGCAAGGTTGATTGATGACTTGTACAACTTAATAAGATCTTTTAAGATCACAAAAAATTGACTATCTCTTAATTATTTGGATATATTTTAAAAAATACTATAATTAAGACTTATTATAACTGCACCAGGATTTGAATGGGGAATCTGCCACAACATGAACCCTGCAGGTAATACCAAATATAACCAAAACATATCTCCATGTATCTCAAAGAACTGAAACACAACAATGTCTAATGCACGGTGCAGAACATCAGAACATGCTGAAAAATTGTACTTGGGCATTTATTAACTGCAGCACTTTGGTCACCCAGAGAACTACTCTACTAGGTCAGCTAAAAGCTATAATTGTTACACATGTAATTTCCATAGAGGAAAAACAAACTGTTCAAAAAGTGTTGTACTCACCTGTCCATTAGATGCTCCAATAATGTAACGTTGCCAATGGAGAAGACACAGTGTAATTAGGTAGCTGCTTTGAATGAAGTATCCTTCAGACCTTGATAGGCGAGTTGATTGGATCCACTTGACGAGTACATCTGACATTTAATTATAACAATCAGTTTAATTTGTTAGTGCAACACGTATCGAATGAGCGATAACAAAGTATTAGTGGAACATTAATTGGGTAATAATTTATAGACCTTGCTTGAGATGTTTCTGAAGGTTCCTTTTAAACTTTACTTGAGACTTCAGTTGAAGCTTCGTTAAATACAAGCTTTTTTTAAAGCTTTGGTACAAACATGAAAAAGGCTTTCTTTAGGGCTATACATTTGGGGGTTCCTTTGAGGCTTTGCTATGGGGCTTTAAATTTGCTTTGGGTTTTGTTTAAAGATTTGCTCGATGAGAGATTTGCTCGATGAGAGATTTGCTCGATGAGAGATTTGCTCGATGAGAGATTTGCTCGATGAGAGATTTGCTCGATGAGAGATTTGCTCGATGAGAGATTTGCTCGATGAGAGATTTGCTCGATGAGAGATTTGCTCGATGAGAGATTTGCTCGATGAGAGATTTGCTCGATGAGAGATTTGCTCGATGAGAGATTTGCTCGATGAGAGATTTGCTCGATGAGAGATTTGCTCGATGAGAGATTTGCTCGATGAGAGATTTGCTCGATGAGAGATTTGCTCGATGAGAGATTTGCTCGATGAGAGATTTGCTCGATGAGAGATTTGCTCGATGAGAGATTTGCTCGATGAGAGATTTGCTCGATGAGAGATTTGCTCGATGAGAGATTTGCTCGATGAGAGATTTGCTCGATGAGAGATTTGCTCGATGAGAGATTTGCTCGATGAGAGATTTGCTCGATGAGAGATTTGCTCGATGAGAGATTTGCTCGATGAGAGATTTGCTCGATGAGAGATTTGCTCGATGAGAGATTTGCTCGATGAGAGATTTGCTCGATGAGAGGTTTGCTCGATGAGAGGTTTGCTCGATGAGAGGTTTGCTCGATGAGAGGTTTGCTCGATGAGAGGTTTGCTCGATGAGAGGTTTGCTCGATGAGAGGTTTGCTCGATGAGAGGTTTGCTCGATGAGAGGTTTGCTCGATGAGAGGTTTGCTCGATGAGAGGTTTGCTCGATGAGAGGTTTGCTCGATGAGAGGTTTGCTCGATGAGAGGTTTGCTCGATGAGAGGTTTGCTCGATGAGAGGTTTGCTCGATGAGAGGTTTGCTCGATGAGAGGTTTGCTCGATGAGAGGTTTGCTCGATGAGAGGTTTGCTCGATGAGAGGTTTGCTCGATGAGAGGTTTGCTCGATGAGAGGTTTGCTCGATGAGAGGTTTGCTCGATGAGAGGTTTGCTCGATGAGAGGTTTGCTCGATGAGAGGTTTGCTCGATGAGAGGTTTGCTCGATGAGAGGTTTGCTCGATGAGAGGTTTGCTCGATGAGAGGTTTGCTCGATGAGAGGTTTGCTCGATGAGAGGTTTGCTCGATGAGAGGTTTGCTCGATGAGAGGTTTGCTCGATGAGAGGTTTGCTCGATGAGAGGTTTGCTCGATGAGAGGTTTGCTCGATGAGAGGTTTGCTCGATGAGAGGTTTGCTCGATGAGAGGTTTGCTCGATGAGAGGTTTGCTCGATGAGAGGTTTGCTCGATGAGAGGTTTGCTCGATGAGAGGTTTGCTCGATGAGAGGTTTGCTCGATGAGAGGTTTGCTCGATGAGAGGTTTGCTCGATGAGAGGTTTGCTCGATGAGAGGTTTGCTCGATGAGAGGTTTGCTCGATGAGAGGTTTGCTCGATGAGAGGTTTGCTCGATGAGAGGTTTGCTCGATGAGAGGTTTGCTCGATGAGAGGTTTGCTCGATGAGAGGTTTGCTCGATGAGAGGTTTGCTCGATGAGAGGTTTGCTCGATGAGAGGTTTGCTCGATGAGAGGTTTGCTCGATGAGAGGTTTGCTCGATGAGAGGTTTGCTCGATGAGAGGTTTGCTCGATGAGAGGTTTGCTCGATGAGAGGTTTGCTCGATGAGAGGTTTGCTCGATGAGAGGTTTGCTCGATGAGAGGTTTGCTCGATGAGAGGTTTGCTCGATGAGAGGTTTGCTCGATGAGAGGTTTGCTCGATGAGAGGTTTGCTCGATGAGAGGTTTGCTCGATGAGAGATTTGCTCGATGAGAGATTTGCTCGATGAGAGATTTGCTCGATGAGAGATTTGCTCGATGAGAGTTTGCTCGATGAGAGTTTGCTCGATGAGAGTTTGCTCGATGAGAGTTTGCTCGATGAGAGTTTGCTCGATGAGAGTTTGCTCGATGAGAGTTTGCTCGATGAGAGTTTGCTCGATGAGAGTTTGCTCGATGAGAGTTTGCTCGATGAGAGTTTGCTCGATGAGAGTTTGCTCGATGAGAGTTTGCTCGATGAGAGTTTGCTCGATGAGAGTTTGCTCGATGAGAGTTTGCTCGATGAGAGTTTGCTCGATGAGAGTTTGCTCGATGAGAGTTTGCTCGATGAGAGTTTGCTCGATGAGAGTTTGCTCGATGAGAGTTTGCTCGATGAGAGTTTGCTCGATGAGAGTTTGCTCGATGAGAGTTTGCTCCTCGATGAGAGTTTGCTCGATGAGAGTTTGCTCGATGAGAGTTTGCTCGATGAGAGTTTGCTCGATGAGAGTTTGCTCGATGAGAGTTTGCTCGATGAGAGTTTGCTCGATGAGAGTTTGCTCGATGAGAGTTTGCTCGATGAGAGTTTGCTCGATGAGAGTTTGCTCGATGAGAGTTTGCTCGATGAGAGTTTGCTCGATGAGAGTTTGCTCGATGAGAGTTTGCTCGATGAGAGTTTGCTCGATGAGAGTTTGCTCGATGAGAGTTTGCTCGATGAGAGTTTGCTCGATGAGAGTTTGCTCGATGAGAGTTTGCTCGATGAGAGTTTGCTCGATGAGAGTTTGCTCGATGAGAGTTTGCTCGATGAGAGTTTGCTCGATGAGAGTTTGCTCGATGAGAGTTTGCTCGATGAGAGTTTGCTCGATGAGAGTTTGCTCGATGAGAGTTTGCTCGATGAGAGTTTGCTCGATGAGAGTTTGCTCGATGAGAGTTTGCTCGATGAGAGTTTGCTCGATGAGAGTTTTCTTGTGGTTTTTCTTGAGGCTTTCCTTGTGGTTGAGGTTTTCAACTTCTGCGAGATAGTTGCATACATGTAACTGACTAGAATTAAAATTTATTCACATTATGTAAGCTCCATATTATGTATCAATTTCCACGTTTTCCAAATATTGAACATGTTGGCCATTACGTCGTATACGTACTGCAATGTATATGTGTTATTGCGGAAGTAAGCAGAAGGTAATATCTGTATGAATCAGTTGTTTGCTCTCACTGGCCTGGTTTACTTTACGGATCTTCTAAGTACTTATTTTCAGAATTTCTTCTCAACATTTGTTGGCAGTTATTTATTCTATATTTTTACTCAGAACCACAGCCGTTGTCTTTTCTCCTGTGTGTTCACATGGTTATACAAACTGACTCATGATAACTATAATATGTTGGGACTACTGAAGCATTTACTGAATCCATATTCCTAACATAAACATGATCAATCAATGTTCCACTCTCAGTTGTTGACTCAGTCACAATCTGTTTGTAGCCATGACCTTCAATTAGCTTTTGAATACCTGAAGAATGTTTCAGAATGTCTTTGTTAAAATCACCCATGATAATACATCTATTAGACACCTTATGAAGTTCATCAAGTAAAGTTGTAAGATTACCAATAAATTCATTTATGCAGTATGATGCTGGACGGTAAATGACTACCACAGAGCATAATATCTTACTAATTATCTTAAATGCAATGTATTCAATATTTTGCACCGACAGCATAAGCCTACTGAAAGCTCTGTTCCTTCTTCCATATACACTGACGCCTCCGTGACACTGTTGTTTTAACACACTTGTTAATTTACTGGAATTATTGTAACAAGCACTTCTGATTTGATGATAAGCTTTAAATTCAGTTAATTCTGTATCACAGTACAGTTCATCATCAAGCCATGTCTCAGTAAGGCAAATGAAATCTGATTTAATCATTTCATTATTCAATGTCAAGTCCATATAATGTTCCTTTAATCCTTGAATATTATGCATCATTATAACAGTCAAATTTGATTTTCCTTTTGTTGATTCTGTCGCATTAATAAATGCTGGCATATTTTTCAATGATTCTGATACTACCTTATTACAGTAAATATATTTTTCATCAAAACCTTCAATGACAAGGCCATTCATAGATGTTACTCTGCTCAGTGCAACATAAGCTTGTCCACATGAAAATGTACGCTTGAGAGAAACAACTGCTCTATCTGTTGTCATTCCTTGCACTTTGTGAACTGTACACGCCCAGGCTAATTTTAAGGGAAACTGTTGTCTAACACACTGCTTGGTAACATTTTCTTCCTCCTTCTGAATTGGAACTGTGTCTTCTTTATTTGATGATTTAAATTTTCCTTTCAACTTAGACCCAACATCCTTATTATCAAACTCAACTTCAATGCACCTTGGCCACGAATTATCAGGCAACATATTTATTGCACGAACAATGCCAAATACTCCATTCACAAGTCCGTCCGAAGTGTCAATATTTTTAGTTAACATTACTCTAGCACCAACACCAAGCCACAATGATTCAGGCAAGTTTGTGTACATTGATTTTTTAGTAACTTTTACCTTTGCTTTACTTTTGCACGAATCCTTTCGCAAATCTTTTGCAACAATACATGTACAATCAGTATACTTTGAAAACAATGTCTGAGTATTGTATTCGTCCACCTGTTTGTTACATGGAAAGATATGTAATGCATCATCCCAATCCTCTCCCGTTTCTCGGGATCTTAAAATTAACACATCTTCATCTGATAACTTTTTGTTCTTTGGTCTGATACGTAATCTATTTAGTATTTCTGCAAATTTAACATCATTTTTTTGTCGCATAATTTCATCAAGCTCGACTTTCTTTAAATTATCATTCCAGAAATCAACTGCAACTGCTCTTTGATGAAGTGGCTTTCCTTTTACCGGAGGCAACTGATAGAAATCACCAACAGCTAAAATACTGACATTACCAAACGAATTATGATTACGTGTTTGTTTTATCTGACGCAAACGTCCATGTATATAGCACAACATCTTGTGATCAACCATTGATATTTCATCAATAATCACAATTTGAAGATCTTGCAATTTATTCCTTAATGTATTCAACTTCTCTTCACCAAGTGGTTGATAAGGTAATCTAGCATCAACAGGGATTGACAAGGCACTGTGAATTGTACTACCATGAATATTAAATGCAGCAACTCCTGTAGGTGCAGTTATCAATACGGAAACATTGTCAGGGTTATCAATCATTCTACAAAAAAGTCTTGCTGCTTCATAATGAACTGATTTTATTAAGTGGCTTTTCCCAGTTCCGGCTCCACCTGTCACAAATACATGAAATGCTTCAGGATTTTTACCATTCACTTTCTGTAAGCACCAATTACGAATTTTGTTAAACACCCGTCTCTGTTTTTCATTTAATGATCTTAATAAATTCAGAGCTTCATGTTTTGAAATTTTCACTGAATGTGGTTCAATATTGCATATTTTACCATCTTTTCCATCAACTTTTAGGTCAGGGATATCAAACTCATTATCTTCCTCTGTTACTGGTTTACGTTTTGCTTCACAGTCAAGCCTTTCTTGTTCAGAGTTAGGACAAATCAGAGCCCATGCATCTTCTTGAGGACCAAACTTTCTTACATGCTCTTCTGCTGCTGCAAGACACTCTGCATTTGCCTCATAAATAGACCGATTACTTTCAACAATGCATTTAACAAGGTTTAATTGCTTCTTTACACATATAGCTCCAGTTTTGTAAAATTCTTCATAAGTTTCAAATTGAGGTGGTTTTAGCTGAGCATCTACTCGATATGGAAGAAATAGCTGCAATATACTATGATAATATTTCTCAGGATATTTATTCTCTGAAAATCTAGGATATCTAATCACTGCAGGCTCAGTTCTACTCCGTTTCTGTATGTGACCCAAACCATCTTTTAGTGCATACACTGGTGATTTATTTCTGTTCATGTCTGTGTTTGCATTATAAATAATTCTGTATTCTGAGCAAAATGTTGCAAGGCACATGTCATTAAATTTAGCAATATCTGGTCTTGCTTTGTAGCGATCAACTCTGTTAGTCATAAATATATCACGGTCATCATCCTCACATCTGTTCTGAATTACACTCAGTGGCAAGCTCATTCTGACAGGATTCTCCCCTACAGGTATAAACTCGACTTTTCTAGAACCTTCTTTCAATCTCAGACTACAAACACGAAACACTGCTTCTTGTGCTGATATTTCTCGATTATGTAGATACACAGAACCTAATTCTTTCATACTTTGTCTGGCATCCAAGTTACCCTTCTCTGCTTCTTTTTGTGTATTCGATAATAACTGTCCCATTTCACGTTCAGACTTTGACATATATGACACAACATAAGCTGCACAAGCATATGCATCACTGATATACTGGATATCCATGTTAGCATTCCAACATCTTATCAAATTAGGATTGTACAGATTGACCCATACATCTTGTGGTTTTCTCTTTAAGACAATAGTAGGTTTAGCATTCAAAACATTATTTGCTTTTTCAAACTCATCTTGTGTAATATTAATTCTGTTAAACAATTCTGTAGTTGATAAATACTGGTTCTCTTCATTCTGTATTGCTTCCCACACCGACTTCAATAATTCTTTGGCCTCATTATGCCTCTCTCCAGATACACTTTTATCAGTATCACTGTGTTCATCACCAGAAAACCCACAATGATCACTGTCAACATGATCACTTATAACATTATCATCAATGTTACCATCATCATCCTCATCAATTGGATCTGGCTCAGTAATGAATGTTCTACTGGACGGTGGTCTTGGGAAATTAAATCTACAGTCTGTGCCCTTTTTCCTACAAGATTTTGAATGTTTTCGGCTATGTAGCTGTACATGACTTATTATGTCATTTAACTCTTTGTCCTCTTCCTCTGATGGCATTTTGCAGCTGATGTATGTATCAATAAATTTAATAACATCTTTATCATTGTCAACTCCCAATCTTGGAGCATTCTCAATCCAAAACAAACAGTGAGTATGTGGAGATCCTCTCTGCTGAAATTCCACTCTATAAAAATAATCCTTGACTTTACCAATGGGATGAGCTCTAGACATGATGACATCTTTTAAAAATGTGTGGAATCTTTGATCAAACATTCTAGCTGCAGTCACTGGATTACTTCGCAATATTTTACACTTTTCATTCCAATCTAATTCATCAATATCTCTTGAATCACCCTGCTGCCTCAATATTGTGTTTATAATTTCAGGCCATCTCATATCTGCCGCTGAAAATGAGCAAAACCATGTTGGAATTCCAAGTTGTCTAGTCATAGCCATGACATCTTTCTGAGCTGCTTGCCAGTATGGAGGTGTACCTCTGATTGGCTTCAAGAATTTATAACCACTATCGGATTGCAATATATCTCTGAGTTGATCCCTATCTTTAATCATGCTAGCATTCACATTCTCGGCACAGTGTACTTTGCCTGAAGTCTGACGCATTGCAATTGATACACTTGACATTACTTGCTGTATTTCCGATAGGTACTGAGCATAAAATATGTACTGAATACTTTTTGCAAATCTATTATCTGCATTCATTAACCTGTTATGAAAATATCTGATAAGACTTAATCTGACATCACGATCATCACTGAATATGGGTTGGCCTCTTGGAAACAATGCTGGAAAACACTTAGCCTCATTACCTTCATCCATTAATACTCGGATTGGACTATTTGCTTCACAAGGTGCAACACAGAGCACATCATCAAAATATTGATCTAGAACCTCAGAGGCAATATTCACTGATTGCATACATGTATCATAAGCTATTCCTGTCAAACGTTCCTCGTCTGTGTCTTCATCTGTTTCTTCATCACTGTTAGTAGAATCATCACTTTCATGTACTTCGCTATTATTTTCATTTTTCAAAGGATTTTCCCACTCGCAGTTTATGTCAATGTTATTATACCACTTATTATTTGTCTTTAGATAACACAGCGCCTGCTCAACATGTTCCCTGCTTATAAATTGATACTGGTAATACCCTTTGAATGATAATTTTCTCTTCAACTTAACTCTGATTAATTGGTCATTTCTACATCTAGGCAATTATGTCACCGTTTCTGAAATATCCGAAGGCACACAAACTACCGGGCCATGTACACAATTCTGTCCACCTCTGGGTAAAGCTATCATTTTAATGAAGGCAATGTTAATTGCAATAAGGTGTTCCTCTAATGTATTTAAACAACTCAATTCCTCAGGGATATCTTCCAATGACAAATTGTTTGCACAAGCTTCTGATGGTATCTTGTTCTGAAGCAATTTCCTGTGGCATGTGTAGCAAATCCACAGAGATGACCAACTTGATTGTGACACTAGACAGTTTTCACCACACTCTCCACACCTATGCAAATACTTGTCAGATATACAAACAACACTTCTGTATTTATTTGGATTACACTTAACAACTTGCTTACGGAAAAGAAGTTTATGACAAACTGCACATACATACTCGGGTCCTGCAGATACACTTTGCCTCCAATTTTGCACAACATTATTCATCTTAGTTTGACTTTCTTTCCTTCTGTTTGACCTGTCTTTATTCATTCGTTTCATATTTTTACGATAATTTTCATTTTTCTGGTATTTTCTTCTTCCTTTTTCAATTAAATTTATCCGATAATAACATCTATTGATAGCATACTTGTTTTTTATAGATCTGATGAGAGCATTTCTATACACTGAATTACACTGATATTTTCTTTGTGCCTGATCAATCTTTCTTTGCCTGTGTGATGCATCATCATGATACTTAGTTTTCACAGAATTGGTCTTTCTTTGCCTGTGTGCTGCATCCTCATGATACTTAGTTTTCACAGAATTGATCTTATTTTGCCTGTGTGCTGCATCCTCATGATACTTAGTTTTCGCATAAATTTTGGCATATTTAATCATATTTTGTCTATGTGCTGCATTATTCTTGTACTTACTCCTATATTCAGCATTTTCATGGTATCTTTGTTTTGCACTTCCAACTTTTTTGTCTTTATACTCTGCATTTTTCTTATATTTTTGCTTTAATAACTCTTTCCTTTTTGAAGCATTTTCTTCCTCTTTATAATTTGCACAACTGTGGTATTTTTCTTTCTTTCGTGTGCTACGTTTAGTTTTCTTTACATTTTCACAGTTTGTTAGATTGGCCTCATTTTTTTTTCTCCAATATCTTTCTCTGCTCTTCTCTTTTCTTAGTTTTGTATTCAATCTCACATTTACATGTTTACGCTTTTTACAATTTGACTGCTTTGATTTTTTTTTTTTTTAGTCTTTAGATTCATTTTTATTTTCACAGCTGTCTAACTTCACAGTTATGGGTTTATGTACTTGCGTCACCACATTTACACGTTTACCACACTTTGACTGCTTTGATACTGTTATATTTGACTGTTTACATTTATTTTTATTTTCACAGCTAACTTCACAGTTCTGGGTTTATGTACTTGCGTCACCAAATCATAATGTACTCTATTCCTATGGTACAAATAAATTCCAAAATTCACTGAACCGTCAATACTACTGTCTGTCGATATGTATCTATTTGAAAATAAATACCACTCATTAGCATCATCATACGTGTAGATATTACAATTCAACATATGTGCTGTTGCAATAATTTCCACCTCAGTAGCCCACGTACCATCATTGTACAATCCTGCACTTGTTACATACTCTTCCACTGTTCCGTAACCTTCACGTAAATAGCCCCTAAACTGAGCTGCATTTTCCAACAAATGATTCACAATTGCCAATCTCAATTTCATGTGATTATCTTCAGTTCCTGATATAGCAAAGGAAATCGCTCTGAAAAAACAGTTGCCATCACCTTTAATTTTCTTTATAGAGTCAGGTCTCCCCAAGTTCTTGCATTTCATAGACATTTTATCATCATTAAGAATAACTTTGGTCACACCCAACTTCTCACATAATGCAATCCTAGTTAATGGAACAAACTTAAAATTAACTTTCTCTGCTACTACAATTTGTATGTCATTTTCTTTAGGTTCCTCTGTTTCCTGTCTAATACTACCGGTACATGTACTAGTGCTTGCATTCGCACTTTTTGCAGTCTCGTCATTATGTATACAAACACTGACATCATTATCTATCCAGACCGTAACACCTGTTATTTCAAACTGTTCATAATCTTTGACATTCATAGATTTGCCAAGTTCAGTACAATACCTGTACACACCTTGCCATGATGATACGCATTTGAGCAAGCTCCTTCCTTCAGAATCTAAGTGCGAATTCTGGTTTCTGCTATGTGAATCAAAAATATAATACAAGCCATCTTGAGCAATTACTGCAAATGTGTTTCCATGGAAACAGATAAAACATGCACAATATTTCTGAACTGTCTGCTCTACTGCCGTACTGAATGGAATCATATTGAACTCAGCCAAAACTGTTTGTTCTGCAAAAGTACCAGAAAAAGATTCCTACAATCTTCATATGGAAATGTTTACGGAATGCATCAATTTCATCAGGCAACTCACTGATTAACAAATATTCATTCTTCATTGTAGAACTACGAGACAAATAACGGTACAGTTCATTTCCAGTGTTCAACACAAAATCCATGTCTTTAGGACACCACTTGTTCAACGATTTTATCTGGCTGAAGAGGATTCCACAGAGGCTCATACAAACACATTGTCTACCAGCTAAGTCTGCAAATCTAAAATCACCTTGATGAAAACTGCCTTGAATGCATCTGACATCTGTCTTTTGACTGTTTTTATTAGAACTGCTTTCACGACATGTTTGGTTTTCCTCACCAGGTTTACCAATTCTCTGTGAATTATTTCTTTGTGTGAGGATTCTGACCTTTTTTCTACAATCATTTTTTTCAACACCATTTTGCAAAATATCTCCTGCTTTTCGTTTTGACGTCTTTTTCACATCTCTATCCTTTTCATTTACTACCGCCACTTGTTCTTTTCTGCTTTGAAGCTTAGATCTAGTAGGTTTGGTTTCTAAAGTTGCATCATTGCTGCTCACATCATGCTGCTGACCTCGACTGACAGATTGCCTTCTCGTCTGCTGTACTTTAACCTCATTTCCTTTGAATTTTTCCTTTTCACTATTAACATTAGTACTTTTCTTGCTGCGCAGGTTATAACCTCCACTTTGCCTAATTACATTTATTTGCAGGTTTTCATTTGAATCTGTATCTCTGCATTTCATATGTGCTTTTACATGTTTTATATTGCTGGTACTTCTCTGGGTCTCACCTCCATGATTTCCATTCTCTGTTGAAACTTGACCATAATCTTCTGACGAGTGAGAAATCTCTTCAGTACATGAATTGACAGCCCTATCTTCTATGTTCACTTCGTATGTCATCTGAAATTTGTTTTCATCTGTAGGAATGCCAAGATTATACAACAAAGAGTCTGCATAAGTACATCTTCCACATTTCAAACACAACCATGATACTGATTTACTTGCCAACATAGACTGCATGTTTGAAAACCCCATACAATTGACATGGTAGCTGATATTGCAAGTATCACAGTCCACAACTCTATTAACTGCAGTAGTTACTTGATCACATAACCAGTACATAGCTTGTGATTCTTTCACAGCGTGATTGATAGTCTTATTCTCTGCCTTCTCAATTCTTTCATGTGACCCATTTCCTCTTCCATTCTTAATTACTCCATGTGAACATTTACTTTTCTTTAATGAATCTTGTTCTTTAATCTGACTTTTGCTAGCTGTCCTTTTTTTCCATTGTTCCTTCTTAATCTGCATATTGGTGATAACATAGCTCAGACTTCTTCTTGTGTGACTTTGGATACTTTTCTGTGCTTTTTCATGGTTCTTCCTCTCTTCCTTACTCATACGTGATTCAATGATCCTCCCATTCCTCAACCTTTTGTTTGTCTGTCTTCGTTGACATCTTCTAATTTTCTTTCTATTTGGTTTTGAAACCTTCCTTTCCTCTCTACTGTACTCTACCAGACATGCCAATACCTCATTTCTGCTACAGCAGGTCTTGTTCCTCACCTTTAACTCTCTCACTGCTGTGTGATTGCTCCTTTTTTTCTTGATACTCGCAATTATCTTCTTCTTAGGTTCAGCCACAAGATCTGCATCCTTTCTCAGCTCATGCCTCTGGTAACCTCTCTTCGGTTTATAGCTCAATGAGCCTCTCTGATACTTTCTCAATAAGCCATTAATTGAACCATTCATTAAGCCATTCATTAAGCCATTCATTAAGCCATTCATTAAGCCATTCATTAAGCATAGGGTACACCTTTTATAAGCCATAATATCCCAGCTGAAGGACACACTGGTCCCAGTACCCTCGTAAAGAGAACTGGGGGGACACTGGCCCCCAAATTCTCGGAGTACGAACACACGCTGTATGTGTGCCAGCTGGGTTGCGCAATGCCTACACTTGGGCATGCGTCTTCCCCGAGGAGGTGCCAACCTCAGGGAAGTTGATGGAACACAATGTCTGAAGTGATGGCCTTTGCCTGCTGCAGTTTTCACAGTCTTCACCATTTTCTGCAAAATACAAAAACAAAAAATCATAATTAATACAATGTGCAGATTTATAAGTAACAATTTCTTCATATTAGGCCAAGTAAAAACAAAATGTTGTCACAATCACTTTATGTTTTGGGCACAGGGCCTCATTTTACTTTTTTATTTCAACATTTTTAGTCCATGAGCCAGGGGCTGAAATTTCACATATTGGTACCATCTCAAGGGACTAATCGCCACTGTGATTTTTCTTTCTTACATGTGTATAGATGTCAGAAAAGTATGATAGACTTTTGTAAGTGGTAGCTTAATGTGGAATTTGGGGTATTTTCTATGACGTGCCTGATAGAGACGGAATCAGATCTTTTTACATCAAACATTAACAACAAACTTTATTTTACTCCATAAATACATGTGTGATGTCCTATACAGTGTCCCAGCATCTAATGCCTTTGAAAGGTTACCCTAATTTCTCCTGTATTTGGCTTAACTCTGTATTAAGGCCACCTGCCTAATATGGCCAACATGTTATTACATGTAAAAAAACTTTAAAAAACATAAACTCATTAAACTGTTCACTTTGCTTTTGAAACTGCGCTGGAAAACAACTGACCCACGAGTGCTATTTTGCTGAAGTGAATTGCAGGCCAGGGCAGATATACGTAGGTTGAGACATGGGGGGGGGGGGGGGGGGGGTGGGGTGGTGTAGAAGGTTAATTGAAAATTATATTTTGAGTTGTCAGTGGCTACATTCTACAGGTTGATGGGTGAACAGAAAATCATTAAAAGTGGTAAAGAAGTTGCATGTGTAATTTACAAATTAACATTTCCATTTGGAAGGCTGAATATTCTGAAGGCCATGGTTGTTTCACTGTACTATAATTGGCAGGTTTTCTTTTTAGATCACAGCTACCTGTAACAAATGGCTTTCTTTATCTGATTATAAAACAAGTGCCCATACGTTTTCATAAATTACGGCTGTACATATTCACAGGCGGGAAAATGTGAGTTTTCATGGAAAACAAATTAAGAAATGTTTGGTGTTAAATATGATTATGATAATTAAATATGATTTTGTTGCGACTCAGTCTTTTATGTTCATAAATATCATAAATATAGTATATTTTGCAACCGGATGCCACGGTTGTACTAGAGAATGTACATACACATCCTATGCATTGATTATTCATTTTTGTTGGAACTTCTGTTCTGTCTACACACTGCAATATCTGATATAGGCTAATGAACCAGCAAACCCTCCCAAATAAACTTGATAATTATAAAAATGTATTCACTTCAAAATATATCTATAAACCACTTTTGATTCAGATGAAACTCCCTGACAACCATTCAAATTTACTCTAATTCAGAGTCAGAGTCTGTATCTGAGTTGTCATCGTGGCAGTCTTGGTCATCAGAATCATGATCATCTTGCATGTTGTCACACGTCAGCAGCTTACACATGGCTGTGCATCTCAGACCATTCACAAGGCACTCACAGTCTGGTAGTTTGCAGACTCGTTTGCAGTTGCAAGACAAGAAATCAAGGACTACATCTGGGGCTGGGGGTCCTGTCATCCAGCAGATAACAAGGCTGTCATATTCTTCACTCCATCCATGGTCATCACTGGGACTTGGGATGCTGGGAGAAGACTCCAAGCTACGACGCCAAATGGCTGTTTGGTAGTTCGTCAGTGTTTTGGTCACACATTTGGATTTGGAACATGTCATGCGAGGTTTCTTTGAGGGTGGATGGATTTCAGGATCATATTCTTCCTCGTCACTTTCTGTCTGTGACATTTTGTTTGTGGTGCAAAGAAACAGTAGCCAACTGAAGAGTAACCCCCCAAAAATTATGAAAACATATGACATCTGACTTCCCTACAAACAATGTACATGTAGGCCAACTAAATGTGTGCAGTGAGTATCAACTTGAACACAAATGTGCTATGAACAAGTAGCAGAATTGTCATGCCACAAACATGACACTTGGCATGCTTGGCAAGCAGTGAGGAAGTTCATTTGGTTCTGGACTAAACCCATGTAAGAAGTGCAGGAGACATGTGTAGGGTCATTAAAATGACTATAAATTACAATAGGATAGTGGGACTACTGGTACGAATTTATGGAGAAAGCAACTGATTAAATATGTAGCTGACCACATGTAAGAAATTAACCATCAGTCAGACCATTCACACAGCCATGACACAGCACCGTACAGATGGAGCAAATGACATCGTAAAATGATCATTGGATGGGGCATAGCAAAGACAGGACGAATCTAGACTAGCAGTACAGGCAGACTAGACACAACAAATTCCTGAGAGAGAATAACCAGTCTTTGAAGTGTCAGATTGAGTACGAGGTCACCCCAATACAAGTAAATGTAAATAAAAAGCCAACTGAAAAAAAAAAGATCCGAGCATACGTACGTGTAGGCTACATGTACGTACGCAGTGACCAGCAAAGTCACAACTCACATTGATCGATCAGCGGTGGTGATACAATCCAGATCACCTACAAAAACACAATATATCAAGCCCTAAATACTTCCTAATACATCACTGACCTGTTAACCACTCTCAACCTTTCAATCTTTCATGAAACACTCTGTCATTTCTGAGTATTTCATCGCAAACTTTCTGTCTGCTCAACGTAAACATCGTACAGACACAGCACATGTTGAACTACAACGGCTGTTTAGTGTTGGCTAGTTTATTTTTTCATTACGTATGAAACTATACTGTGCAACATTGACAGTTTCCTCAAACAGCCGCATGTTGCGTGAAAGTAAGAGGCTGTAAGTTTTTTAAAAGTTACGGTAAAAATCTTTCAAAAACTAGTCATAAGCTACCGTTTTAGAAAGTCTATCATACTTTTCTGTCCTTTTTGTATTTTTCTTCATTGCAAAAATCATATTAGAATTATTCCATCAAAATGGTACCGGTACCGATAAATTTGCTGGCTCATGGACTATTTATAACAACGGTAATTATAGACTTGCATGTAGATTATCTAGCCTCTACATACAAGACTACATGTACAGTCATTCAAAAAAAAAATAAAAAAAAAAAAACCGTCCCGGAAACTATTCGAAACTTTTGTCAAAATGGCCAAACAAGGAGTCAATCCACTGTTATGTTTTTACTTGGCCTTATTAAATCAATCAAGACAAGTTTCAGGCCGCATATTAGTGGGAAGCACACCCATGATATTTCCAGCCTCGCCCGCTGCTGACCGATATTCCCCCACTTGCTCATGACGTGTTTATCCGTCCTCCGCTTCAAATCTGGGAAAAAACTTGTATGCATTTTTATACGTCATCCGACACGAACTGGTTAAACTTTAATTAAAGTGAGAATAAGCAAGTTCATAATTCTTCAGCAGCTTGAAGTGTTTAAAATTGGATCATCTGTATTCTATAAACATCAACACACATGTACATTTATGTTACATGTACACTAAAATAATTCTAGCAACTTGATTCAATATTTCCGACTCAAGTCACAAATTTGGTGTCATGTCAACCTCAGTTCCAACACAGACTTCACTCAACTGATCAACTCAAGTTAATGCAAGGAAAAACCATTTTGACTTGAACCATCAGCAAAATGATGTTATTCTTACTTAGGTTGCATCATGTTTAAATCATGCCAGATGTTCATTTTTACTAAGGATTACACGACACCAGTTCGAAATTCCTTTTGTATCATAGCCCATTTTCTTGATCTGTCATTTTAATTTACCACTTGGTGTTTGATATCACTGATTAAATTCACTCGCATGTAAATAACTAAAATAACTTTACTGAGCCCTACAGTGACTTACTTTTTTTGTATCACATTAGGTATGACCCAACAAAATGTACAAATGGGTCTTTCTATAAATAAGGGGGCCAAAGCAGGACATGGTGTTATTTCTCAAAATGTAATTTACTTTCTATATTCTTTGCATGTTCGTATGGTGGGGATAGCTCATACGTTTAATGTATAACTTCAATTTCTTGAATCAGATGTTTTGTTTTTATATACGATCCAAAACTATCCATCACACTGTAACGGAGACACCGGTGTCTCAGTTACAGTGTGAAGTGTGAAACTTGTGACTTGTTTTGCCATAAATTAGTAGGTTTTCATTGAAAATTTAAATTTCAAAGGGTAATATGTAAACATCATTGGTATACTGTAATTCAGCTATTTTCAATGAAAACCTTCAAACGTTGGCCAAGCAGTAAAGGCCGACAGTTTTACGCGTCACCGTGACACTGGTGTCTTTGTTACACCGTGACTTAAAAAGTCCTGTCTCTCTTATTATGCATCATAAATGTCTGAATCTAGCAAAGTGCATAGTACTACATGCTACATTTAAATTTTCAATGAAAACCTACTAATTTATGGCAAAACAAGTCACAAGTTTCCCACTTCACACTGTAACTGAGACACCGGTGTCTCCGTTAGAGTGTGATGGATAGTTTTGGATCGTATATGAAAACAAAACATCTGATTCAAGAAATTGAAGTTATACATTAAACGTATGAGCTATCCCCACCATACGAACATGCAAAGAATATAGAAAGTAAATTACATTTTGAGAAATAACACCATGTCCTGCTTTGGCCCCCTTATTTATGGAAAGACCCAAATGACAAATGACTTGTGAATCCCAAACCACTCTTTCTCCGAGTCGTGATAATATTTTACAGTAAAACAATATTAGTAACTTCAATTCTGTGTTAAAAAAATGACATATTAAGGAAACTTGACACTAAAACTCAATTTCACACAATAACTTAACTCAAGTCACTTCCTAAAATGACTGAAAAACAAAACACTTGACTCACCAAATTTAGTAAGTCATCAAAACACTCATAAATAATATTTACACAAATTGTCCATCATCTTTAGGCTAGAATTCCACTTTCTCAAATACTAATCTCCCCTCAAAAGCTATCTTCAATGTAAATTAACTACAGCTCTTTGAGACTTTTACAATATTTGTGAACCATGGCCTGAACAAAAAATCTGAATTTGTTTTACTCACCAACCTGTATGATCTGACATAAACAAATTACATGTACACATGCAGCCGTGGGTAATCTCCGACATGTCACATGGTGGTATTTTGTTTTGTAGGCCTGATGGGCTTTACCATTTTTTAAGGGAAAATTATTGTCTTTTTATTGCAAAACAGTAATGTATGGACATGACGTGCTGTATACATAGTTCCGGCGACCTCTGTGTCAGCTTTTAAATGCTGAAATTACTGCTTTTGGCTTCTTTTTCTAAATACTGCAGTACAAGTCAACTTATAACATGAAATCAATAAAAATTCCACAGAAATCCTAATAATTATTTCAGTTGTCTTCACTTCCCATTTTGTTGTTATTGTTTAGCCTTAAATAAATGTAACTGAAACAAAATTGTGTTTGTTAATTTAACTTTAAAAGTTTAACTAATAATCAGCAAAATATTATTTTGTAAATAATTTCAAAACAGCATAAGCACGTCATATCCACACATACACCATTGCCATTGCACAATAAAAACAAAATAATTCCCCCTTCAAAAATGGTCAAGCCCATACATAGATATGATGACCTACCATATATGACATGACAGAGATGACCCGCGGCTGCAGTCAGTCATGTAATTTGTTTATGTCCAATCACATCGGATGGTCAGTATTAAAAAGGAAAGGAATGTAGTACCTTGACACTATACATGTGATTCAGCGGTAATTGTGTACGAAGACGAAGTATATAGAGTCAAAAAAATTGACCTTCATTGACATAATCAAAGAAAAAAACACTGTCACGTTCCATAATTCCTTCCAAGTAAAACATTTAGCCATATTGCTATAGTCGTACTCGGTCCACAATTTTTTTTGTTTTTTAACAAGCTGATCAAAATACACAAATTAGGAGTAGGAGTAGGACTAGTATTTGAGAAAGTGGAATTCTATCTAATAATATAAACCCGACAGAAGTTGAGTGTCCCTGCATTCTATATCTAGTGTAAATGTAATGTACTGTCATGACTGTGAGGGTTGGGGAACACCAAACAGTTCTGAAAAGCGCATTGTCAGACTACACCATTCATGTACATGTGATGTACATGATGTATACATGTACATGTCGAATGTTGTACTGTCGAACGTTACCCAGGTGAAAATTCCAGTTGAAACCAGTTAAACTTTCAACTGGTTTCAACTGTTTTGAACTGGAATTAACTGGTATCCAACTGGTACGTGATGGAATCAACTGGCATCAACTGGTAGCTCAATCAGATTAAACAAAAACCAGTTGAAACCAGTTGTAAGCAGTTAAAGAACCAGTTACCAACTGGTAATTTGTGTGGCGACAATAGGAACCAGTTGAAACCAGTTGAATGAACCAGTTACCAACTGGTCATTCTTGTGGTGAAAATAGGAAACAGTACAAACCAGTTGAAGGAACCAGTTACCAACTGGTCATTCTTGTGCCGACAACAGGAAACAGTTCAAACCAGTTGAAGGAACCAGTTACGTACCCTGAACTGGTCTTTTTTATTAACAATAACCAGTTGAAACCAATTGTTGAAACCATTTACATGTACCAACTGGTCAAGTGAACAGGAACCAAATAAAACATTCTTTAAAAGTCTAATTACATCCCCAACAAAATCAACAGACAGCACATTTTTTCCAACTTTATTTATTAAAAATACCTATTGCCAAGAACCAACACCCCCATCGACTTCCGCAATACCAGTTGCAAAAATCAGTGGCAAGATTCGAACCAGTTGCAAGATTCGAACCAGTTGCAAGAACCAGTTGCAAGAACCAGTTGCAAGAACCAGTTGCAAGAACCAGTTGCAAGAACCAGTTGCAAGAACCAGTTGCAAGAACCAGTTGCAAGAACCAGTTGCAAGAACCAGTTGCAAGAACCAGTTGCAAGAACCAGTTGCAAGAACCAGTTGCAAGAACCAGTTGCAAGAACCAGTTGCAAGAACCAGTTGCAAGAACCAGTTGCAAGAACCAGTTGCAAGAACCAGTTGCAAGAACCAGTTGCAAGAACCAGTTGCAAGAACCAGTTGCAAGAACCAGTTGCAAGAACCAGTTGCAAGAACCAGTTGCAAGAACCAGTTGCAAGAACCAGTTGCAAGAACCAGTTGCAAGAACCAGTTGCAAGAACCAGTTGCAAGAACCAGTTGCAAGAACCAGTTGCGCCAAAACATGCAGTTGCGCCAAAACATGCAGTTGCGCCAAAACATGCAGTTGCGCCAAAACATGCAGTTGCGCCAAAACATGCAGTTGCGCCAAAACATGCAGTTGCGCCAAAACATGCAGTTGCGCCAAAACATGCAGTTGCGCCAAAACATGCAGTTGCGCCAAAACATGCAGTTGCGCCAAAACATGCAGTTGCGCCAAAACATGCAGTTGCGCCAAAACATGCAGTTGCGCCAAAACATGCAGTTGCGCCAAAACATGCAGTTGCGCCAAAACATGCAGTTGCGCCAAAACATGCAGTTGCGCCAAAACATGCAGTTGCGCCAAAACATGCAGTTGCGCCAAAACATGCAGTTGCGCCAAAACATGCAGTTGCGCCAAAACATGCAGTTGCGCCAAAACATGCAGTTGCGCCAAAACATGCAGTTGCGCCAAAACATGCAGTTGCGCCAAAACATGCAGTTGCGCCAAAACATGCAGTTGCGCCAAAACATGCAGTTGCGCCAAAACATGCAGTTGCGCCAAAACATGCAGTTGCGCCAAAACATGCAGTTGCGCCAAAACATGCAGTTGCGCCAAAACATGCAGTTGCGCCAAAACATGCAGTTGCGCCAAAACATGCAGTTGCGCCAAAACATGCAGTTGCGCCAAAACATGCAGTTGTTGCGCCAAAACATGCAGTTGCGCCAAAACATGCAGTTGCGCCAAAACATGCAGTTGCGCCAAAACATGCAGTTGCGCCAAAACATGCAGTTGCGCCAAAACATGCAGTTGCGCCAAAACATGCAGTTGCGCCAAAACATGCAGTTGCGCCAAAACATGCAGTTGCGCCAAAACATGCAGTTGCGCCAAAACATGCAGTTGCGCCAAAACATGCAGTTGCGCCAAAACATGCAGTTGCGCCAAAACATGCAGTTGCGCCAAAACATGCAGTTGCGCCAAAACATGCAGTTGCGCCAAAACATGCAGTTGCGCCAAAACATGCAGTTGCGCCAAAACATGCAGTTGCGCCAAAACATGCAGTTGCGCCAAAACATGCAGTTGCGCCAAAACATGCAGTTGCGCCAAAACATGCAGTTGCGCCAAAACATGCAGTTGCGCCAAAACATGCAGTTGCGCCAAAACATGCAGTTGCGCCAAAACATGCAGTTGCGCCAAAACATGCAGTTGCGCCAAAACATGCAGTTGCGCCAAAACATGCAGTTGCGCCAAAACATGCAGTTGCGCCAAAACATGCAGTTGCGCCAAAACATGCAGTTGCGCCAAAACATGCAGTTGCGCCAAAACATGCAGTTGCGCCAAAACATGCAGTTGCGCCAAAACATGCAGTTGCGCCAAAACATGCAGTTGCGCCAAAACATGCAGTTGCGCCAAAACATGCAGTTGCGCCAAAACATGCAGTTGCGCCAAAACATGCAGTTGCGCCAAAACATGCAGTTGCGCCAAAACATGCAGTTGCGCCAAAACATGCAGTTGCAAAAACCAGTTGCAAAAACCAGTTGCAAAAACCAGTTGCAATAGTCGATGTTAAATTGTGGTATTTTGTCCAAAAATGCACTTTTGTGACATTATGTATAGGAGAATACACGAGAAAGTGTGGATTCGTAATTACGAATTCACGAGGCGCGAAGCGCCGAGTGGATTCTTAAATACGAGTGGATTCTTAAATACGAATCCACACTTGCGAGTGTATTCTCCGACTTCTTTTTTTAGAGGCCGCCTCCTTTTCTTTTTTTTCACAAAAATAATAAATTGTATTATCTTTAAAAAAATAAATAATAATAGGCCCTAACTAAAACTACGTCTGTTCGAGGAACAGAACATAGGGCCTTTTCGCATTCCCCCCCCCCCCGTAAAAAACATTCAAAAGGAATTTTAAACACATTAAAAGTTATCAAAACGAATTTAGGTTATTTAAACAAATTAAAGGTAATTTAAAGTGATTAAAACGATAACGTCACACATTTGTAAACTTTTTGTGAACTACCTAACCAACCCAATACACAATTATTTTTATTTTAGCATGATCCGTTGCTGAGATATGGCTTCAAGGTCTTACAACGTAATAAATCACATTATTGAATGATGGCTTTTCATTCTAACTTCCGGTCTGGTGACGTCATATTTGTTTTCTCCCGGTCAAATTGTTTATAACATGAATATATTATATACATCAATTATAAAGTGATTTCAGCAAACTTCGCCACACACATCAACTGAATATTAATTTTGAACCTGCCGCCAGAAGGTGCTATAACATGTTATGACGTCGCCGGTAATTCTTTTGAAAAGTACATCTAGCCAAACACTAACATCGTTTAAAGTAAGTTGATATCATTATTCACTTTCAAATTATAAGGCACTTTCGGTTTGAACCGAAAGGATGGGTCACATGATTTCTCACACACGAGATAAAATGAAGATCCTGGATTATCCTATCAATTGCCACAAACCTAAAGTCCCGGTCTTTTGCGCGTTATTAGCTGTTTCGGTTTTTCACCGAAACAGCTTTTGTAATCGTTAAATTTTTTTTGGCTTTTTCGCAATTTTGCGAAAAAGCCTTTGTTTTTGTTCTGATTTTTTTTCTTTCTTTTTTGGCTTTTTCGCAATTTTGCGAAAAAGCCTTTGTTTTTGTTCTGATTTTTTTTTTCTTCTTCTTTTTTCTTTTCTTTTAGTAACCTAAACCCCATAGACTTTGTACACGTTTTTCCTGCACGTCACTTTTAGTAGAAAGCAAAGTCGTATTACCATAAAACTTAACCCAAGTGAAGACCCTATAGTAAGCTCGTGTCTCGCCGAAAAACGTCATGGTGACGTCATCAGGGGTCACGTGACGTCATCTTAAAGGTGTAATTGATTTAATCTTTGAAAATCAATAACAAATCAACCGCAAAAGACCGAAACTTAATTTTTGTGGCATTAGATAGAATAATCTAGGATCTTAATTTTATCTCGTGTGCGTGAAATCACGTGACCCTTCCTTCCGGTCTAAACCGGAAGTGCCTCATAATTTGAAAGTGAAAAATGATATGAACTTACTTTCAACGATGTTAGTGTCTGGCTAGAATAAACTTTTCAAAAAAAATATTGGTGACGTCATAACATGTTATAGCGCCCTCTAGCGGCAGTTTGAAAAATTGTTAAAATGAATAATCTGTTGATGTGTGTGGCGAAGTTTGCTGAAATCACTTTATAACCGGTGTATTTAATCAGCTTTACGCTAGGAACAAGTTGACGGGAAGAAAAAATTATGACGTCACCAGACCGGAAGTTAGAATGAAAAGACTCCTTTTCCTTTGAAAATTCCTAAAAAATTAATCCTGACAGATACAATCTTGATTTTTGCTCTAAAGGTTAATGTAAAAGTAGTTCTCGAACTTCCCTGTGTTTTGGGGCAAGAAAAGAACTTGAACATACCCTGCGGCACCCTTGAAATGTAATCGTTTTGGCCTAGGTGCAAAAAGCATTGACCCCTTACGTGTGTATGGCACACGTATAATATACATGCTAGTACATGTACGTATACACTGATAGTGTATTATGTATTGAGCGAATGTATCACCACTGACATCGTTCGTGCAAGCACATGTACGCTCACCCAAGAGGACACTAGCCGCCAACCTGTGAAACAGGATGACGTCATCAAATTGCCCATGGGGAAGGGCGCCGCGTACGACAGGTAGGTAAACACGCTTTCGGCTACGCAGAATCCAACCCCGTAGACTTTGTAAACGTTGCTTGCACAATTCAAAGCACTTTTAACGGAAAAACAAAGTCGTATTCCCATAAACTTGACCCAGGTGAAGACCCAATAGTGAACTCCAGTCTCGCCGACAGACACCACGAAGAAGACGTCATCAGGGCCACGTGACATTATCTTAAAGGTGCAATTGATTTAATCTTTGAAAATCAATAAAACATCAACCGCAAAAGACCGAAACTTGAATTTTGTGGCAATTAATAGAATAATCCAGGATCTTCATTTTATCTCCCGTGCGTGAAATCACGTGACCCTTCCTTCCGGTCAAAACCGGAAGTGCCTTATAATTTGAAAGTGAAAAATGATATGAACTTACTTTTAACGATGTTATTGTTTGGCTAGAATAAACTTTTCAAAAAAATTCCGGGGACGTCATAACATGTTATAGCGCCCTCTAGCGGCAGGTTGAAAAATGGTTAAAATGAATAATCTGTTAATGTGTGTGGCGAATTTTGCTGAAATCACTTTATAACCGGTGTATATAATCAGCTTCATGCTAAGAACATAATTGAGAAAGATAAATATTGATGACGTCACCAAACCGTAAGTTACAATGAAAAGACCTTTAAACCTTAAAAAAAATGCTTAAAAATCAACCGCGATAGATATAATCTAGATTCTGGCTTCAAATAGCAAAGTTAATACAGCTCTCGAGCTTTCTGTTAATTACGTCCAGATGACGTCATCAAGTGTCAGATTACAAGCAACCAAATATGTCTAGATTTAATCTTTGAAAATTGATATAAAATCAACTGTAAGAGATCTGATTTAGATTGTTAAGAGAATTGATAGATTAATCCATGGTCTTCATAATTTGTATTACATGCAAGAGGACCTGACCCTTCCTTCCGGTCCAAACCGGAAGTGCCTTATAGTTTAAAAGTGGAAAACGATGTGAACTTATTTTCAACGATGTTAGGCGATGGCTAGGTTGTAAGTAACAACAAAGTTAACGGTAAATTCATAAAATGTTATAGTGCCCTCTAGCGGCATGTTGGCAAATATTACGTCATATTACGATTATATTTGAATTATTACGTGTTTAGACCTTTAAGCCATATCTCAGCAACGAAACGTGCTAACATAATAAAAAAAATTATTGTTAGGTGATAGATAGTTGCACAACAAGTTCACAAACGTGTGACGTCATCGTTTTAATCAGTTTGAATTAATTTTAATCTGTTTAAATTAACTTCAATTCGTTTCCAATGATTTTAAATTGTTTTGATGGTATAAAAGTTCAATTTTTCAAATATTTAATCAAACAAATTGAGAATGCGAAAAAGCCCTATGTTCTGTTCCTCGAACAGACGTAGTTCTAGTTTTTCTTTTCTTTTAGTAACCTAAACCCCATAGACTTTGTACACGTTTTTTCTGCCCGTCACTTTTAATCGAAAACAAAGTCGTATTTACATAAAACTTAACCCAGGTGAAGACCCCATAGTGAACTCGTGTCTCGCAGAAATACGTCATGGTGACGTCATCAGGGGTCACGTGACGTCATCTTAAAGGTGTTATTGATTTAATCTTTGAAATTCAATAACAAATCAACCGCAAAAGACCGAAACTTAATTTTTGTGGCAATAGATAGAATAATCCAGGATCTTGATTTTATCTCGCGTGCGTGAAATCACGTGACCCTTCCTTCCGGTCTAAACCGGAAGTGCCTCATAATTTGAAAGTGAAAAATGATATGAACTTACTTTCAACGATGTTAGTGTCTGGCTACAATATATTTTTCCAAAAAAAATTGGTGACGTCATAACATGTTATAGCGCCCTCTAGCGGCAGTTTGAATAATGGTTAAAATGAATAATCTGTTGATGTGTGTGGCGAAGTTTGGTGAAATCACTTTATAACCGATGTATTTAATCAGCTTCATGCTAGGAACAAGTTGACGGGAAGAAAAAATTATGACGTCACCAGACCGGAAGTTAGAATGAAAAGACTCTTTTTCCTTTGAAAATTCCTAAAAAATTAAACTTGACAGATACAATCTTGATTTTTGCTGTAAAGGTTAATGTAAAAGTAGTTCTCGAACTTCCCTGTGTTTTGGGGCAAAAAACGAACTTGAACATACCCTGCGGCACCCTTGAAATGTAATCGTTTTGGCCTAGGTGCAAAAAGCATTGACCCCTTACGTGTGCGTGCCACACGTATAATATACATGCTAGTGCATGTACGTATACACCGATAGTGCATTATGTATTGAGCGAATGTATCACCACTGACATCGTTCGTGCAAGCACATTTACGCTCACCCAAGATGACACTAGCCGCCAACCTGTGAAACAGGATGACGTCATCAAGTTGCCCATGAGGAAGGGCGCCGCGTACGACAGGTAGGTAAACACGCTTTTGGCTACGCAGAATCCAACCCCGTAGACTTTGTAAACGTTGCTTGCACAATTCAAAGCACTTTTAACGGAAAAACAAAGTCGTATTTCCATAAACTCGACCCAGGTAAAGACCCAATAGTGAACTCCAGTCTCGCCGACAGACACCACGAGGAAGACGTCATCAGGCCCACGTGACCTTATCTTAAAGGTGCAATTGATTTAATCTTGGAAAATCAATAAAACATCAACCGCAAAAGACCGAAACTTGAATTTTGTGGCAATTAATCGAATAATCCAGGATCTTCATTTTATCTCCCGTGCGTGAAATCACGTGACCTTTCCTTCCGGTCAAAACCGGAAGTGCCTTATAATTTGAATGTGAAAAATGATATGAACTTACTTTCAACGATGTTAGTGTCTGGCTAGAATAAACTATTCAAACAAATTCCGGCGACGTCATAACATGTTATAGCGCCCTCTAGCGGCAGGTTGAAAATGGTTAAAATGATTAATCTGTTGATGTGTGTTGCACAGTTTGCTGAAATAACTTTATAACTGGTGTATATAATCAGCTTCATGCTTAGAGCATATTGGGAAGGAGAAATATTTTTGACGTCACCAAACCGGAAGTTACAATAAAAAAATCCTTTAAACTTTAAAAAGTCGCTTAAAAATCAACCGCTATAGATATAATCCAGATGCTTGCTTCAAATAGCAAAGTTAAGACTGATCTCGAGTTTCTGTTAATTACGTCACAATGACGTCACCAAGTGTCAGATTACAAGCAACCAAATATTTCTAAATTTAATCTTTGAAAATCAATATAAAATCAACTGTAAGAGATCTGATTTAGATTTTTAAGGAAATTGATAGATTAATCCATGGTCTTCATAATTTGTATTACATGCAAAAAGACTTGACACTTCCTTCCGGTCCAAACCGGAAGTGCCTTATAATTTAAAAGTGGAAAACGATGCTAACTTACTTTCAACGATGTTAGGCGCTGGCTAGGTTGTAAGTAACAAAACAGTTAACAGTGACTTCATAAAATGTTAAAGCGCCCTCTAGCGTCATGTTGACAAATGTTACGTCATATTACGATTATATTTGAATTATTACGTTTTTAGACGTTGAAGGCATATCTCAGCAACGGATCGTGTTAACATAACACCTCATTTTGTGTTGTTAAGGTGATAGATAGTTGCACACAAAGTTCACAAACGTGTGACGTCATCGTTTTAATCAGTTTTAATTCATTTTACTCTGTTTAAATTAACTTAAATTAGTTTTCAATGATTTTAAATTGTTTTGATGGTTTAAAAGTTCAATTTTTAAAATATTTAATAAAAACAAATTGTGAATGCGAAAAAGCCCTATGTTCTGTTCCTCGAACAGACGTAGTTCTAGTTTTTTTTTCTTTTTTTTTTTTTTCTTTTTCAGACTTTTCTCCATAGGATTTGCACACGTTTATTCAGACAATACACTTTGACACTTTGGTAAATCCGATGGATTTGAGACTTGGCATACACTTAGACAACCACCCAAGGACGGTCCTAGAAGAAATTCGTCGCGATTACGTCATTCAAGGTCACGTGACTTTGCGTTAAAGGTGAAATTTTCCCCATAGGTTTTGTACACGTTTTTCTTCAGACTATTGAATTTGACACTTCGGTAAATCCGACCGACTTGAAACTTGGCATGCCCTTAGAACACCACCCCCAGATGTTCCTGAAAGAAATTTGGCACGATTGCGTCATTGAACGTCACGTGACGTCACGTTAAAGGTGCACATTTTTCTCCCATTGGTTTTGTACACGTTTTTCTTTAGACTATTGACTTTGACACTTTAGTAAATCCGATCGACTTAAGACTTGGCACACACTTAGACCACCATCCACAGACGGTCCTAGAACGAAATCGGCACAATTACGTCATTCAAGGTCACGGAGCGTCACGTTAAAGGTTCAATTTTCCCCCATAGGTTTTGTACACGTTTTTCTTTAGACTGTTGACTTTGACACTTTCGTAAATTTGATCGACTTGAGACTTGGCACACACATAGACCACCACACACACATATTGAAAGTAATGTAAGACACTCGAAACAGCTCTGTGTTTGTCCACAAACACATGTCTAGTTTGTTATTGATTTTCAAAGATTAAATAAATTTAATATGACGTCACGTTACCCCCTGATGACGTCACCATGATGTTTGTCTGCTAGACACGAGCTCACTATAGGGTCTTCACTTGGATAAAGTTTTATTTGGATACGACTTTTTATGAAAAGTGCTTGTACGAAAGAACGTGTACAAAGTCTATTGCATTTTGGTCCCAAAAAGAAAAAGAACAAAGAAGTAAAACAACAATCAGAACAAAAACAAAGGCTTTTTCTCAAAATTGCGAAAAAGCCAATTAAAAAAGATAATACAATTTTAAGACCGTAATTTGGACTTTAGCATCACTGTGTACATGCTGTGAAAATATATTTGTTTCTAATGGGAAGGCTAGGGTGTGACGTGTATGGTGCATACATGATCGACCCACATGAATTTTGATTTTTATTCGTGGGTGAGACATGTTTTAATTTCAAATAGAAATATGGGGCGTGACATGTTCACTACATGACCCATATTAAAATGTGTCGAGCGGCTATTAAAAAAGAAAGAAAAAAAGGCCTCCTCCTTCCTTCTCAAAAAAAGACAAACATGTTTGTTTTATTATTTGGCCTAAAGGGAGGTTCTCGAGGCTCTTACGTAATCGAGTTGGATTAGGGTTGAGGAATTGAATAACCGTGGATTCGTAATTGTTACAAATGTAGGCAAGATAAAAACCGTTCCGAATCCACACTTTACTAAAGATTCGTAGATACGAATCCACTGTTATTGTCCAAAGCGTTGATTCTTAGATACGAATCCACACTTTTAACAATAGCGTGACGTCATAGCAATGGTTTAAATGTAATTATTCAAACGATTCCATGATTGAATTTATATTTTTGTGCAAACATAGTTAAAAATTCCCATTACATTCCATTCGTATTCAAATTTTGACATTATTCATAAAAACTAGCTGTGACTATGTCGTGGACAAAAAAGTGTAGTATAAAACTAACTAACGGCAATGGCTAAGTGTAGTATGTATTTATATTTACATGTAGTAGGTAATATATAAGAGTAGGTTATTATTGTATGTATACCTACTTCCCCTATAGTAATGTTTAATAAGTAAATTCCATTGGTATTATTTCATTACGGAATTCCACGCAGTTATATATCAGAACGTTCATTGAAGTTTTTTGGTTTCAAAACCAGTTAAGCCAGTTAAACCAGTTCAATACCAGTTAAACCAGTTCAATACCAGTTAAACCAGTTCAATACCAGTTAAACCAGTTCAATACCAGTTAAACCAGTTCAATACCAGTTAAACCAGTTCAATACCAGTTAAACCAGTTCAATACCAGTCACCAATTCCCAGTTGAACTGGACCAGTTGAGACCAGTTCGACTGGTTTTAACTGGTCCCAACTGGTCCAGTTCAACTGGTTTCAACTGGAATTTTCACCTGGGTAAACGGGGCTTAATGTTAAAGTTAACCCAAACCACCCACAAACATGACTAGGCTAATTTCAACATTCAAACATCTAATCATAATCATCCAATGGACATTTATAACTACAAACTAAACACAAATTTTATCGAAAAATGACATTTTAAACCACAAATCTCCTAAAGATTGACAAATCTCTTTTTCGTTGACAAACCTCGCATGGCAAAATCGTATACAATAACAACCTAGACTAAGACCGTTTTTCAAACACCAGTTTCGTTTCGTTTGTGCTTCATTTATTCAACTTACCAATAATCTGAAGCCAATTTGCCGGAGCCAGGGATTTGGAAAACGGCCCTATATCGCGAGGAACACAACCTCGTTATCATGGCTACGATCGTGCTGCGCCATGTTTTCCCATCATGCCTTGCGCGATCAACACGCTGATTAGCCGAAAATAGAGGGCGCTGTACCGTTTTCAACGTTTACAGCCACACTTCCTCACTGACTCACTCAATCTTTTTCGTTTGAAAAATTAACAACGCACTCTTAAATACAGTTTTAAACAAGTTTACTGCGTAACACAACAATTATAACACAATTTACAAAAGAATTTACAAAATGTAATCTTACTTTTCACTTCACAAGTCAGTCCCAAATCCAAGCAGCCTGACAAGTGGACTAGACTAGACGCGTATTTTGGGAGAGCGCCCAACAGCTACTATTTATATTTTGTTCCATTAATTTGTTTAATTTCCAGTGCACTGAAAATGATTAAAATGAACAATCTGTTAATGTGTTATAATCAGCTTCATGTTAAGAACATATTGAGAAAGATAAATATTGATGACGTCACTAGACCGAAAGTTACAATGAAAAGACCCCGAAACAATTGCTGCAAAATTAACCGCGTGAGATTTAATCCAGATCTTGGCTTCAAATAGGCTTCAAATATGTTTCCTTTTACCTTTACAATTACCTAACCCGGCCTTCCCTCCGGACCAAACAGGAAGTGCTTTTTAATTTGAAAATGTAAAAAGATGTGAACAATCTTTCACTAGTCACTGGCCAGGTTTTATTTAACAAAAATGTAATTGGTGACGTCATAAAATAGTATAGCGCCGTCTGCCGATAGATTAATAATGTTTAATTTAATTTTTAATAAATGTCATTTAAAAGTCTTTACGTTATTAAAAGGGTTTCGATGTGTCATGTATATGTTGGCAGAAAATCCGAGATTTTAATATACCATGTAATGATAAAAACAATTTAAATCTGGCATTTGATAAATAGACTAATTTACCAACGTCTTTGCATCTACGCGGTGTTTTTTAGTTATACATGTACCACACAGCGATACGTTTCTTGCTCGTGTTTTGTATCGGTGGACCATTAAAAGTAAAGAGCGCCCTCATTCGGTTAAGAGTACATCAACATTAGTTTTGTGACAACTTAATGTTGAAACACACAATTCAGTCTTCAATCTAACGATCGGTTCCTGGATTTGTATTTTTAAGGCGACTTTAATATTTCAGCTTTCCCCTTAATAGATTGACGTCAATTTGAATAAAACGCTAAGATTACACTGGTACATGTCGGAAGACACTGTTCAACTGTCCCACTACACGACTACAACAAGTGTGGCTGTATGTTGTCATTTTGGCTGATTTCTTAGTGCTTACCGCCCTGTCATGTCCAACTTCTTGTTACAATATATTTTACTCTTCCTTAGATATTCTAGAATTACATTTTGAACAATTCTCTAATTGGATCTGGTTGTCATCTTAAAGTTGTATAGAGATTGAAACTTGATGTTCAGACCTGGAGTGTTCTAGCGTCAATTTGATATGTTGATGGACTACATCAGTACTAAAATCAATAAATGTTTTTCCCTTTTGAAGGACTATGTACTTAGTGAAAACTTTATGCATCTTACTTGTGTATGTTCACTAAATCAGATATGGTTAATAGATTGCACACAGTTCGAGTTGATTTTTTTTTTTTTTCCATTTAAGCTATACACGTATTTCACACAGTTTACATATATTTCATAATGTTTTGGGGAAATAATGTTTATTGCATGCACATTTCTGAAGTAATACTTCACAATATGACGTGTAGGTTTTTTTACCTGCCACTGTTGATGTATAATTTACAAAACATGTAATTAAAAAGTTTTGTTTCATTTTAATCCTTTAACAATTTGAGTAGTTACAGAAAGGAGAAAGGTGTAGTTAATTTAGACAATTCATACACATTTTGGTTATTGGGTTTTGCATTTTTACCACACATAGAACTAGTAAATAACAAAAATCTTGGCTAGTAACATTTGTGATCTTTATGTTAAAGTTAAACAAAATTATGTTTGAAAGTTCACTGCAATTGAGTTAGGCTTTTCAGTGTTGAACCATTTAAATGGAAGTACATTTATTGAATATCAACATAAACCATGGAATCCTTTTCTTTAATAATTTAAACAACGTGCTAAAAAGTATTTAAAAAAGTATTGGAGTGTAATAAGACCAACAAGTTATACGTTTTGTATACGAAATGTAAAAATTCATTTCCCCATTATCCCCCCCCCCCCTCAAAAAAAAAAAAAAACGGAAACAATAAACCACATTTAAGAACACAAATAATTACAATTGTATCTTTAAAAAACTAATACAGACACATTATTGCTTTTTAAATGATTACCATGAAAAAAATACAATGTAGTATACCACTTTAACAATATTATATACAGTCGACTCTCGTTTAAGACTTTTGTTTTATCATAATTGTTTAATTAAGTGGAGTGTTGGTCCCATTCAGTGTGCACAATCTGCACATAAATGCAGAGTCATACAACAAACACAAATGTTCTTACAACTTTTTTACATATCAAATTGACTTACGCTGATTTGTTGAAGAACTATGTACCGCATGGTTTGCATGCTTGCTATGCAGCGTGCACTCAGTGTACGCGTACGTGCACATGTTCGTCCCCCAGGGTGACCGCAAGGTCATGGCAAAATTCTGCTAAATGCAATTCACAAATCTGGCACATATTTTAAAAATTATGTCCAATTCCTCAGGATTACACAAAATACACTAAATGAAATCACATGTATATGCTGTAGTTTTGCCATAATTGAGGTTCCAATACATTATCAACTATTAACAGTAAAATACACGTTATAAAATTGCATAAATTTCATAAAACCTGCACTACCTAAACCACCCAACCATAATGTAAGGGTACATTGAAAAACATTTCAGCTTCTTTAAACAAAACATACCATTTTTTAAAATTGCCTATGTTGTTCTGTCAAATAACTGTTTTTACAGAGTTCTGCCAGAAATCTGCCAAAAAAAATCATCCATTCTGTGATTTTTTTTGTCAAACTCATTAAAAAAAATATATATTTGTTAAAAATAGCCGAAAATCGGCTAAAACGGTCACCCTGCATCCGGCTGCGACGCGCATACGCCAATAAGCATGGCTCCGCGATCCGCTCCATACAACAAACGCAATTAAAGAGGCAGATACAAAACCTCTCTTGTAGAGAGGGCGCACTGCAGTACTCAACTTTCTATTTTTCACGACAGATACGAGTATTCCAGGTGATACTGCCTGCGCCTCTACTAACTGTAAGCAAAGCATCGAAATTCCAAGGTAAAATTCATTTACAAAACATTTTACAAAGAATCTCTCTACCGAAACAACACAACTCTCTTAAAACAGTTCTTAACAATAACTAAGTGTGTTTCTAAGGCCACGAGAATGAAAGTTGTTCACATCTGCTTTATTAAAAACATCAATTATCACCTACGCAAGGCCACGTGGTTGGACACACGCGGCGCGCACCACCTTCAGTTTTAACCATGTTAACTGCAGTCTATCAGAAATGACATGAATGAGTCGCATCACGATAACCTAAATATCAAACATCTGACACTAACAACTAGGCCTAGTTGTAGCTTTATCAAGGATTTCCATTATGAGAATATCATGAGCATGATCAGAGCTAGCCTTGTCGGCCTGGTTATTACTTAGATCAATATTGGTCAACACCTCCATTGGTTGGTACACACATGGAAGAATAAGAGCAGTTATTCCTCCACGGTACACAGTAGGCCATGACGTTAGGAAGAAAATGTTGACCATTGGTGACCTCTTGAGCAAAGGGAGCAAAATGATTAACTAGACTACAACACCATTTTTGTTAACTATTCCATACTCATTTTTCTTAACCGTCCCTTTGCTTGAGAGGTCACCAATGATCAACATTTTCTTCCTCACCTCCTGGCCTACTGTGTACAAACCAATGAGAGTCTTGACCAATATTGACCCAAGTAATAATAAATAAGCAGGCTGACAAGGAATGCATGTTACCATAGGAGGGTAAATATGACGTTAAAAGTACCAACAGTTGTAAATCTCACACACACAAATTAAGAAGGAAACAGATTTTCTGCAGGAGGCTGGAGGTGGTGACTGTCTATGGATTTCTTTTTTTTGGTCATACGTTGCAAGATAGTATAGGCCTACTGGACATGTGCATCCTGAAACAGAAAAAAACATGTACAGCTCACCCTGACTTCCACAGTTGCGTGAAGGCTTAATATTTCAGCTACCATTTCAGTTTGATCAGTTACATGACTTTGCTATGTTATTACATAATTTTCTAAAAACAACTGCATACGTGTATATGGATTGTATAATGACAATTACAAATTCAATTGTTAATTCTTCCATACAATAACAAATATCTGCCCTGTTAACCTACAATTAGAATTACCTCAAATATTTCAAAATGCTACTACCCATTTATAATGCAATGACCTACAGGATGTACAAGTACATGTATCTCTTTTCTCATATCTAGATGTCATCTCAAGGAAAATACACGTTTCGAGTGTTAACCAACCCTTCCAAACGTGGTGAGTCGTGGTGCGTTGACATCATCACCACACAAAATGATATCTTCGAGCTGTATACCAGTGTAATCAAACAAAGGGATCAACTGGTGAAGAATGAGTCATTCCAGGCAACATTTTGTAATGTGGCACATCAGGACAACCGGACACTTTTGAGATTGACATCAAAATCATATGTAAGTACCAACATTTTTTAAGCCCTCTGACTATGCACTATTCGCCCTCTAACTATTCACTTTCTTCGTATACATGTAATTCTAAAGAACTTCACTTACAAAGAGTTTTAGAGTTGCATGTAATACATATTCCTTTGCTTTCCAGCAGTAAAACCACTACACACATTTATCCTCTCTATAATAACCTGCCATGCAAATTTTCATTAATTACCCAGAAAACCCCCACTCTTTTATTCTCCACAATCAAAGACAGGGCAAATCGAGCCTACCTGCAAGAACAAACATATAAGTGCCACATACCAATAATCAAATGTAAAATTGTTTGTATTGTTCATCCACACATTAACTAATTAATAACACAATTATTTGTGTGATATAACCTACTATTTTCAATATTATTTGCGCACTTACATTTACAGATATTTGAGTCGTCTGATTTCAACCCTGACGAACAAGCAATGCATCGATACTACAATGCCCCACAAATGGACATTCAACAAGCACTGCTTACAGCCAAACCCAGAATGTCGATTTCTGGTATAGTAAAAGAGGTATGTTTATCTGCCACCAAAGATATATATCTGTACGTTATATCACACTCGAAGGATTATCACAACTTTCCCATACTTCGAAACCATACTTGGATATGCTCTTTTCAGTTTTCAAAAGGTAGTGCATTATGTGGTCAATAATAGTAAACTATAAACACAACATAACTACATTGTTATAATATTGTCTTATGATTCCAAAACTTATTCCAGATTTCACCCCTAAAGTGCACCCCAAAATCAAAACGTAGAGAACTCGAACTGGAAGATCTGCAGGACAAGAAGAGAGTAAAAATTAACTTGTGGGACAGCCATGCAGATGAAGAAATCCCTCCAACCAACACTCCTGTTCTCGTGAAGAATGTCGAAAAACGCCAAATTGTTTATACTGTTTTTGTTTATACTAAAAAAACTTATTGTATTCAAATAAATACAAACAGTCAAATGCTTCCACAATAAACAAATGTGTATGTGTACAGAAAATTCCAATTCCACTACTTTCAATCATTTCTACAATAACACATTGGAATAGGATTTGAGCGCAAAAATCACTGTGCTGAGGTAAAGCTATAGAGTCTCCACAAGATACATAGGCTTGTTATTTGAGTTGGTACATGCCAACTGAAAGTCTATTTGGGAAGGCTGTGTTACTCAAGTGAACATCAATCATACCTCCAATGATCATTTCATGAGTTAAAATTGTTTTGGGTTTCATAATTTCTTTCACACTTACACCATCATTGCAGACTACAGGTATTTACTCTGCCTGACAACATTCATCAGCACCACTGTTACATGTATTTTTGCACACTTATGGAAGGAATGTCTTACATAGCACTAGACTAAAGCTCCCTATCAGTCGCACAGTGACGACGTTGCCCATCTTGCATCCATAATAAGCTGCTGCTACCTTCACATCATTCTATTCTCCATATTTAAAAATGCATTACTGCTCTGAAATAATTCAACATGATACAATGCTCCTATTTCCAATTACCATTTTTACCTTGTCATTATTCACAATATGGCAATTGTACATAATGCCATGTTAAAACAGAAATCATTTCTGCAACATACCATCCACTATTGCTAAATCACTACTTTTTTCTTTGCACACATAGTTACAATGATTACAAGTATGCATACCTAACAACTTAACCACTTCAATTCATATGTTTAATTCCTCATACATGCTCAATTCTAACTACCACTACCTACTAAATACCATTAAGTTTGCATCAACAGAAATAACAATACTAACATATATAAGAGATGATAACCCCCCCATAACTTGTCATTGTCTTAATATCATATCACATTTTCATTTTTTTTTTGTAACAGGTACAAGAAACTACCACAACTGCTACAATTATAGTGACAGGTTTCTGCGAAGATACTCCGTAAGTCCAAATATATCACTTCATTTCTAGTATTCATACTGCAAACGCCTCCTCACTCACAACAACTACAACTGAAAGAAAGAAAACACATAAATCTTGTTCTCTAAAAATGCACAACTGTAACTTCATCTGACTCAACCCATCAAAATACATCGCTCAATTCTCACACATTTTGGCGGAATTGCTGTATTAGGCCTCTCAGGCAACCAAACGTTACAGGAGTTTATTGAACTTCAGCCAAAAGCCCAAAGGCATTGTTGGGCATTCAATTCATTCTGTAATGCCAACAGTACTGATTGTCTTATGTCTTAAAAGCACCTGTAATTACTCCATCAACTGTTATATAGTCCATCACATCACCACTAGAGTTTGCAGGAAACAATGTATAGGCACACTGACTGTCTACTTTTGATGGACTAAGTGCAACACTTGCCACAAAAGCTGCACAGTTTAATACAGTTAAACTAAACTACTATGTTGCCTTCTTAACACGCTATAAACCTTTACAAACAGCGACAACCATTTACCCTGCCATGCCTTTATGTACATGTTAATTCAAACTAATCACATAACATTTAAACCAACCATGTTGACTTACCAAACTTGATTAACAAACAAAATTACAACACTACTAATAGCACAACTTTTATTTATCACATACACTCAAAAAAAAAAAAAAAAAAATGTTTACATTAACACCATAACAGATTTCTGGCAAAAATGAACTGCAATTTAATTAATCTCCTTGGGCACCACACATGCCTTCACGAAACAAAACCCACATGGTGTTACTACAGTGTATTATTCGGTACTGTGAACCTTTTCTAGTCCCAACGCAATCATATCCTAATACACACAATCACAATCACTAACTTTACATCATCAAGGCTTAAATCTATAGTGCCTTAAAACCAAATACTTCATCCATTTCAAATGCAATGACAGTTTGTACTACAATATATACAGCTTTGCATACAACAAATGCTTTCACACCAAACTACAAATTCTCCTGCAATACATCCATTCATTTCTCGTAATATTAATTACTTTTCAACACCACATTTTCTAAAAGTCCACACACTAATACATCATTATTTTCATAATCATATTTTGTTTTACTTATTCTTTGCAGAGGAATGTTCCGCATCATCACTGACGATGACAAACAGTATACGGTGTCCAAGAACGTGCTGCTGGATACCATCGACACGGAGCAATCAGACCTTAAGCAACATCTGCCAGTCGCACTGACAGCAACCTACCTTCAAGTGACACGTATCATTGAGAGTCTCCGCCAAATGTATGGAGTTATCCATAGCAACTTTTAGCAACCCTTACAACCAACTGTACCAATAAAACACCATATGCATTACAAACTACCCATCGTCTCCCTTAAATCTATCAAATAAATTAAAAGATTCAGAACTGTTAGATTTTTTATTTTTTTCTATATTATTCTATTCCAGTTCCCAAGTTTGGCACACATACTACATGCTGTATGTAAAATAACTGAACATTCAAAAATTACTACTACATTTTAAAGTATGAAGTATTTTGTTGATATGCTTTAATTCCTAGGTAAACCAATATCTTGTCTTGTCTTATCAAATTGTTCACATCTTTTTGATACACCTTGCATACAACTCCAAACAATAATTAATCCATACATTAATTAATTCTCAATTTCAGGTCTGAAGACAATGAGGAACAACAGTAAAAAAACAACTACCATCAAGGTAACTACCAGTTCTATTTATTTCAAATACAATTTCACTCTGTCACGTACAGCTTGCGTACACAATGGATGGCAATCCAAGCCAGTGCATATGTACACAAAGTAAAAAAATTGGCTAACCATACACACACAATATTAAACTTCCATAACTACCAATTTATCTCTTCAAATTACCAGCACTAATACATTCAGCCCCGACCATTTTATAATCCATCATTTTATGCCATAATCCTTTCCTATTTATTTCGTTTCTCCTACAGACAACAACTGACTTCACAGGCATAGCTGCATGACTTTCTGTTCAACTGCTGTTTGTATAATGACAACAAACTAATCACAACAAAAAACTTTATTATGAATCACTTTGCACCTGCTGCCATAAAATAACACCACAGTGTTATTATTTAGGACATCAAACCAAATAATTCCAGTTTAAAAACAAATACTGACTCCTTATATTTTGCAACATGTCGAACAGTTAAAAATCACAAAACGCTTACAAAGCCCTTGTGAACGTTTCAGATATTTGAAAGTATCAACAGGTGAAATCTCATATATATGATAAAACCTGCCAAAACAATTATTAAATCATTTAAGGAAAATCTATTATGTATCACTTAATACATGCTCCAATAAAACAGACCACACAGTGTTATTATTTAAGCCAATTAACCAAATAATTTCAGTTAAAAACCTAAACTACCCACTACTCACATTTGCAACACAAAATTTATACCAGTAAAACATCCCATAACACTTACAAAACCCCTTTCTACACATACCACATTTTATGGCAACAGGTGTAATTAAAAGAATCAAAAGTTCATCAATATTGTATTCAATCTTTTAATCTTATGTTAACTTTATTAAATTAATGTACATGATTTCCAATAAATATATAACATCTTCTCCCACAAACAAAAAACACAGTTTTAAAAGAGGTTTCGCACAGACAGAATCTTACTCCAATAGGCAAGTCGCCAATTAAAGGTGAAATTATATAAAAACTACTTCCAAACTTTTAGATTACAAATGTGCAACCCCCCCCCCCCCCCCACCCCCACCCCACCAAATATTAACATGTTTGCTTTGTTGGACTAGATTTTATATAAATATTACAAACACTGCTCACTAATTCTTTAAATCATTTACAGAAAACATGATTTTATTCATTTTGCACCTGCTATCATAAAACAAGATGACAGTAGAATTATTTAGGACATCAAACCAAGTGATTTAAGTTTTAACTAAAACTACACATTCCTTACATTTTACAACTCAATATATCACAACTATTGAAACTTCCCAACAACGCCAACCAAGCCCTTTCTACGTTTTCCACATTTTATGACAACAGGTGTAATTGAAAGTATGAAAATGTTATCACTTGTATTAAATCTCTTAATCGTTTCTGAACTATGTTAAATCTGTTATGGTTCTACAGATTATAGAAATCGCAAATTACAACCCTAATTAGCATTACAATAATTAAACACATGATTTTCAACAAATATATCAGATTTTCTTCCACAAAACACAAGCATAGTTTCAAAAGAGGTTTTGCACAAAAAGAATCTTACTACAATATGCAAGTCACCAATTTCAGGTGAACATAAATCAAAACTACTTTCAAACGTCCACATTGTGCAAACCCCACAAATACCATTGTGTTTGCTTTGTTGAAGTAGAACTCATATAAACATTAGACAAATTTGTTGGAGTAGATATCATATAAATATTAGAAAAATTTGTTGGAGTAGATATCATATAAATATTAGAAAACTTTGTTAAGGTAGATCTAATACAGATATTAGACAATTTGTTTCAGTAGATCTTATATAATATAAGAAAACTTTGTTGGAGTAGATCTAATATAAATATTAGAAAACGTTGTTTGAGTAAATCACATAAATAATAGAACACTTTGTTTCAGTGGATCACATATATATTTTTATATATTAATATATTAACATATTAATCACATAATCAGAAAACTTTGTTTAAATAGATCACATATAAATAGATCTGATATCAATATTAGAAAACTTTGTGTAATAATGTTACAGTTTACTGTTGTTGTTGTTAAACGGCGCCCTCTTGTGGCGGAACAATAAAAAGACGAAGAGAGTGTCTTAAGCAAAATGGCCGCCATGTGAGATTCGACCTTCTTTGTACCCGTTCCCTAAAGATACCACAAATTGGCGACGAGGATGGGATATGGAAGTACCCAAGTCTTCTGTTAAATGAGAAAAAGTTGTAGATTGAGATCGTTATAAGATGGCAGCGATCATCGGGAAAGTGGATGAGTTTGACGAAGGAAAGGAAACCTTCACGTGCTATTTGGAAAGGTTGGAACAGTTCTTCATCGCTAACGACATCAAGGATGCAAAGGCAGTAAGTGTTTTTCTTACGGTCATCGGGCCGAAATCATACTCGCTGTTGAAGTCGATGGTATCACCAGACAAAGTGAGTAATAAAACACTGGAAGAACTGAAAACCTTGCTAAAGAACCACTACTCGCCACAACCTTTGACAATCGCAGAGCGTTTCAAATTTCACAAAAGAGACCAGAAACCAGGGGAGTCTGTCAATGACTATGTAGTCGAACTGAAGCGTCTGGCAACTACATGCAAGTTTGGAAACTTCCTAAATGAGGGTTTAAGAAATCGATTAGTGTGCGGGATGATCAATCTTCATTGTCAGAAAAAGCTGTTGGCTGAAAAGGAGCTGCCATTTAACAAGGCAGTCCAGCTTGCAGTAGCATTTGAGATGGCAACCAAACAAGCTCATGAGCTACAACCTAAGGCAAATCTGGAGGTGAAAAAGATGACGGCTACACGACCGAGAAAAACCTTCACACCAAAAACGAAACCATCAACCACATCATCCGGTGGTGGGCAAAGATGGGTGCAGAACCGAAGTAGTGGGAACTGCTATCGATGCTCAGGTCAGCATACTCCAAGAGAATGTCCTTTCAAGGGAGCAACATGCTATCACTGCAAAAAAGTGGGACATATCTCCAAGGCGTGCCGGAAGAAACTAAATCACTATTCTTCAGCTAATAAAGAGAGCCAGTCTGTGAAACACCTGACCAAAGACGGAGATCAATCAGATGAGGATTATCTAGTTTATACCATCAGCTCAGTTAGCTCACCAGCGAAGGGGATAACTGTCACAGTTGACCTGGCCGGATCTCCAGTACAGATGGAACTGGATACAGGAGCAGCCGTATCCATCATGTCAGAAAAGGCCTACAACGAGCAGTTTTCGAGCTGGCCATTGGAACCATCGTCAGTGAAACTGAAGACTTATGGAGGAGAATCTATAGAAGTGCGGGGGAGAATCACTCTGCCTGTAACATATGGGAGCCAGACACAAAAACTGCCACTGTATGTAGTGGCTGGAGACAAGCCAGCCTTATTTGGTCGAAATTGGTTGGAGGAAATCAAGGTGAACTGGCCAGAGATCTTCAAGGTTCATGAGGACACAAAAGGAACATCCAAGTACCCTCCACCACCAGCCATGGATATAGCATTGGCAGGATTGAAAAAACAGTATAAGACGGTATTTAGTGAGAAGGGTGGCCCAATCACTGGTTTCACTGCGCACATACATGTGGTTGAAAATGCTAAACCTGTGTTTTGTAAGGCACGTCCTGTGCCGTATGCTCTGAAAGAGAAAGTAGGGAAAGAGTTGAAAAGATTGCAAGATGAAGGCATCTTAAGCAAAGTGGAACGCAGTGAATGGGCCTCACCTATTGTGCCAGTCCCTAAGCCTGATGGTAGTTTGAGATTGTGTGGTGATTATAAGGTGTCCATTAATAAGTGGTTAGATGACACACAGTATACCTTGCCAAACGCAGAGGACCTATTTGCGACACTAGAAGGGGGGAAGATTTTCACCAAAATTGACCTCACACAGGCATACCAACAACTTGAGTTGGATGCAGAGTCCAAGGGGTTTTTGACCATAAACACACACCTTGGACTGTTTCAGTTCAACAGATTACCGTTTGGGGTATCATCTGCACCCGGGATATTTCAGGGTGTTATGGATCAGATTTTGCAAGGGATTGAAGGAGTTGTCTGTTATCTAGATGATATCCTCATCTCTGCACCCTCCGAACAAAAGCATGATGAAATCCTAAGTGAGGTCCTGAAGCGTTTGGAGAGGTACAAAGTACGTGTAAAAAGCCCAAAATGTGAATGGCATAAACCGTCAGTAGAGTACCTAGGGCATGTAGTAGATGCTGATGGTATCCATCCAACTGCAGAGAAGTTGGACGCGATCAACCAGGCACCCAGCCCCACTAACATCACTGAGCTCCGATCCTATTTGGGTCTTTTGAATTACTATGGAAAATTCATTCCAACAGTTTCAACTCTGTTGCACCCTTTGAATGAGCTCTTGCGAAAAGATGTCAAGTGGAAATGGACAGAAGCCTGTGAGAACGCATTCCAACAGAGTAAAAACCAGCTTATGAAAAGTACTTGGTTGGTGCACTATGACGTAAATAGAGAATTACGCCTTGCTTGCGATGCATCTGCGTATGGGGTAGGCGCAGTTATTTCGCATGTAATGCCAGATGGGAAAGAAAGACCAATAGCATTCGCATCGCGTACTTTGTCACCAAGTGAGAAAAACTATGCGCAAATAGAGCGAGAAGCTTTGGCTTTGATATTTGGCGTTAAGAAATTCCACAAATACTTGATTGGACGGAAGTTTACGTTGGTTACAGACCATAAGCCACTGACATCCATTTTCCATCCGCATGCATCCATACCATCATTGGCTGCAGCGCGAATGCAAAGATGGGCTATCATACTGTAACGTAGATTTCTCTGGGGTCGACTACACACACAAGAAGGACTCCTGACGCAAGTATTCCTCTATTTCCGGTGATTCTCAGCCGTTTATTGTGGACTCTCGCCTACCAAAACTGGACAACAGGCTCACACAATCACGCGGTCCCAGAACTGGTCAGAACCAGTTCGGCGCTTGCGCAATCCAAAGGCGGGTTTCCGGGGCGATCCCACCACCGTGGAATCGCTCCAGCGCCCTCTACCGCCCAACCGGCACGGGCGTTACACAGCCCCCCACGAAGACCTTGTTTGCCCCCAAACAAGACCATGGGCGCTGCTGCCGCACCCCGGCCAACCGCCCTCGGAAAACGCATAACGCCAACAATTACACAACAATTTACATTATACAATTTTCATTACAACAATTTACATTACAACAATTTTCATTACAGCAATTTGAAAAGTTCAAAAGTTCCCGCCTAGTAGGTGGGAGGTGGCCTGAAGCTGCTCCCAGAATTCCGGTGGAATGTCTCTCCACGCCTGGGCCGTCTCCCCGAGGCGCGTGCGTGGTCCGACTCCGTCGCGCATGCACAGTCCGACTCCGTCGCGCATGCGGGGTCCAACTCCGAGGCGCATGCGTGGTCCGACTCCAAGGCGCATGCGTGGTCCGACTCCGTCGCGCACGCGTGGTCCGCCAGACGACCCCAAGCTCTGGCACCCCCAGCTCCGGCACACCCCCAGCTGTCAAGACTTGACTGGCACTATGACTGCGACTGGCTCCTCTGACTGCGACTGGTGCCTTCGACTGCGGCTGGCTCTTGCGACTGCGACTGTGGTTCCTGCGACTGCGTCTGCGGCTGGCTCCCGCGACAGCGACTGGCTCCTGCGACTGCGACTGGCTCCTGTATCTGGTGCCTGCGACTGCGACTGGCTCTTGCGACTGCGACTGCGACTGCGCTTGGCTCCTGCGACTGCGACTGGCTCCTCCGACTGCGACTGGCTCCTGTGGCCGCGACTGTGACTGCCTCTTGCGACTGCGACTGATTCTTGCGACTGCGACTGATTCTTGCGACTGCGACTGATTCTTGCGACTGGCTTAGAGAGCGTGGGCGTCCCGGCGAGGCCCCGCCCCCGCTGCGCCGACGGGCACGGCTCGGGCTCGCTCCGAGTGTTGCGAGCCGTCTGCCGCGCCGCCGCCACAGCATGGGCCGGGCCCCCCCCGACTCGGTTTCATTCCTGCAGAAGATCCAGAGAATGTCTCGACGAGGCCCCGCCCCCCACTGCATCCACGGGCACAGCTTTGGATTGTTCCGCGTGGAACCATCCGTCTGCTGCGCCGCCGTCTACAGCATGGGGCGGCCCCCCGACAGACCTGGTAGCGGACCCGGACAAATATGGAGAAGGGCGCCCTCTCTCCAAATCGGAGTGGACGCACTGAAGCCCCCAGCCATTGGCGCATGTCCCGAAATTCCCCGCTATCCTTCTCCAACTCCTCCCCCAGGAAACTCCAGACTCCCAAGTCCCCATAACCTCCCTAGAGTTGCCCTGGCGTCATGCACGGAGTGCCTGAAAGCCTCCCGGACTGGTCCCCGCTCCCCGGGCCCACGCCCCGGCCTGCCCTCTCGCCGTGGGGCGAGTTGGCTGCCGTGTTATCGTGGTTTCCAGAAAACATGAACACTTCACCTGGTCTTTTCCCGTCCTTCTGTATGCCCACCGCTGCCACCAATGTAACGTAGATTTCTCTGGGGTCGACTACACACACAAGAAGGACTCCTGACGCAAGTATTCCTCTATTTCCGGTGATTCTCAGCCGTTTATTGTGGACTCTCGCCTACCAAAACTGGACAACAGGCTCACACAATCACGCGGTCCCAGAACTGGTTAGAACCAGTTCGGCGCTTGCGCAATCCAAAGGCGGGTTTCCGGGGCGATCCCACCACCGTGGAATCGCTCCAGCGCCCTCTACCGCCCAACCGGCACGGGCGTTACAATACTATCTGCGTACACTTATGATATCGAGTATAGGCGCTCTGTAGACCACGGAAATGCAGATGCATTATCCAGATTACCGAGACAAGTAGATCATTCCCATGTACACGAGGTCAACTATTTCTCGTACATAGATGAGTTGCCAATTACATCTGAGGATATCAGTAGAGCCACTAGAACAGATTCAGAGTTAGCCAAGGTGTATGACTTTGTAACAAATGGCTGGCCGGGGTTTGTTCCAGATGAACAGATGAAACCGTACTTTAGGCGTAGAGCAGAATTGTCTATTGATAAGGGATGTATTTTGTGGGGACTGAGAGTAGTTATTCCAGCTAAGTATCGACACAAGCTGTTAGATGATCTCCACAACCAACACATGGGCATGTGCAGTATGAAAAGCCTAGCACGTAGTTATTTGTGGTGGCCAGGGTTAGATAAGGATATTGAAAACCTTGTAAATGCCTGTACTACGTGTCTGTCAGTCCGAAATGCTCCTCCAACCTCTCCTCTCAAGACCTGGAAGTGGCCCACCCGAGTTTGGCAAAGGGTGCATATTGATTTTGCTGAGCAAAAAGGCCAGCAGTTGTTGATTTTGATTGATAGTCATTCCAAGTGGGTAGAAGTATACCCAATGAAACGTATCACAACGGAAAAGACACTAGAGGTCTTGAGAAGACTATTTTCCTCATATGGTCTCCCAGAGGAAATAGTTTCGGATAACGGACCTCAGTTCACCTCGGTTGAATTTGAGGATTGCATGAAAAGAAACAATATCAAACATACTCGTGTTGCCCCGTATCACCCCTCCTCAAATGGAGCAGCAGAGCGGACTTTACAACTGGTAAAGAGAGCACTGATCAAACAAATGTTAGATCCAAATCCTAGAAAACAGCAGTTGTCAGTGCATCACAAACTAGCCAACTTTCTCATAATGTACAGAAACACACCTCAAACTACTACGGGTAGAACACCAGCCGAGTTGTTCCTGAAGAGACAACCCAGAACCAGATTTTCTCTCTTGAAACCAAATTTGGCACAAAAAGTTGAAGGCAAACAAGAAAAACAAAGAATGTATCATGACCAAGGTAGAGTGAAGGAGCGAACTCTCCAGGTAAATCAAAAAGTGAGAGTCAAAGGTCATGACAACAGTCTGGTGAAATGGTTGCCTGGAAAAGTAGTAAAAATCTGTGGACCACGTACCTACATTGTTCATGTGTACAAAAATGGTAAAAACAGATATGTGCATATTGATCACATTTTACCATCTCAGGAAGAACATCAGTCAGAGCCTGCTGCGTTGGTCCCCAGTTGGGACACGGAAATAAATTTGCCAATATTGCCTGAACCAGAGAAACATGGGGAAAGTGATAGCAATGTTCCTAAATCAAATGGGAGCACTCCACAAAAACCACCTAAGGATTCCACAGGTAGTCAGGTACAGGAAACAACCAGTACAGAAATTTCGCAGACGCGGTATCCACAGCGAACCAGAAAACCACCTGAAAGGCTTGATTTGTAAAAACAAAACCAAGGAAGAATGTTACATTTCATTTACATTTGATTTTATTAACAAATTTATTCAGAAACCAGAGTACATTACTTTATAGTTGCCATTAATTTCCAAGTTTGTTTATTCTTCAGTATACAATAAGTAAACAAGACCTATGTGGATTTTAAACAATTTTAAAAGATGACTGAGAAACATAGTACATGTATGTTACAACTAAAAGGATTTGAACATGTGAACAACCACTATAATTATGTGATAAAACATTTCTCTGACCTAATGTAAAATTAAAAAAAAAAAACAAAACAAAAAAAAAAACGCGTTATACATATACATGTATCTTACTATAGGTACCTCACACTATGTATGTATCTATGTGTTTGGGGTTCAAATCTAAGGGGGGAGGAGTGTAATAATGTTACAGTTTACTGTTGTTGTTGTTAAACGGCGCCCTCTTGTGGCGGAACAATAAAAAGACGAAGAGAGTGTCTTAAGCAAAATGGCCGCCATGTGAGATTCGACCTTCTTTGTACCCGTTCCCTAAAGATACCACACTTTGTTTGAAGAGATCACATATAAATATTGGAACACTTCGTTGGAGTACTCACATAAATAATAGAACACTTTGTTTCAGTGGATCACATATATGTTTTTGTGAAAACTTGCTTTGAGTAGATCTCGTATATATATTTTCAAAACTACCAAAAAGTTCGTTAAATCTTTCACAACAAATCTATTATGAATCACTTAACATCTTTTATAACTGTTGATACATACAAAATAACAAAGTTCTTTGTATTTCAGAGTTCTTCAACCTTTACAGTTAGTAACTAATCACACGCAAATCATGCATCCTTTAATTACATACATTCGTATACTGATTACTATTTAATTTACTACATGATTACCTTTTTGTGTTATCCACTTCCACAATAAAACTTTAAAAATGCTCATGTTGGTATCGTTGTCCAACTTCATTTCGTGTTTAAGAGTCCAAACTAAAATTGCAATACATCACTTCCCAAAATACATAGATTCTACTTATACAATCAATATTATAATACATTTTCAACTATTTGGAAAACTGTTTTTTTATATATCCAACATTCACAATGACATCATAATGACACCACCTGAATTTTAAACAATTCACTTTGCTCAAAACAATCATACAACCCTTATTCTAATGAAACTTGTCCCATGTAAAGACCCCATAATTACATTGTGTCCCAAAGAGCAACGTCATGATGACGTCATCATGGGTAACGTGACGTCATCTTAAATAAGCAAACTTTAAGACCCTTATATCTAGAGTAACCTAAACCCCATAGACTTTGTACACGTTTTTTCTGCCCGTCACTTTTAATAGAAAACAGGTGAAGGCCATATAGTGAACTCGTGTCTCGCAGACAGACGTAGTGATGACGTCATCAGAGGTCACGTGACGTCATCTTAAAGGTGCAATTGATTTAATCTTTAAAAATCAATATAAAATCAACTGTAAGAGATCTGATTTAGATTTTTAGGGGGATTGATAGATTAATCCATGGTCTTCATAATTTGTATTACATGCAAAAAGACCTGACACTTCCTTCCGGTCCAAACCGGAAGTTTCTTATAATTTAAAAGTAAAAAACGATGTGAACTTACTTTCAACGATGTTAGGAACTGGCTAGATTGTAAGTAACAAAAATGTTCACAGTGACTTCATAAAATGTTAAAGCGCCCTCTAGCGTCATGTTGACAAATGTCACGTCATATTACGATTATATTTGAATTATTACGTTTTTAGACGTTGAAGGCATATCTCAGCAAAGGATAGTGTTAACATAACACCTCATTTTGTGTTGTTAGGTGATAGATAGTTGCACAAAACATTCAGAAACGTGTGACGTCATCGTTTTAATCAGTTTCAATTTATTTCAATCTGTTTAAATTAACTTAAATTCGGTTTTTTTGAAAACAAATACTCTAAAAAAATGCGAAAGCGGAAAAGCCCTATGTTCTGTTCCTTGAACAGACGTAGATCTAGTTTTTTGGCTTTTTCGCAAATTTTGCGAAAAAGCCTTTGTTTTTGTTCTGATTTTTTTTTTTTCTTCTTTTTTTCTTTTAGTAACCTAAATCCCATAGACTTTGTACACGTTTTTTCTGCCAGTCACTTTTAATAGAAAACAAAGTCGTATTTCCATAAAACTTAACCCAGGTGAAGACCCTATAGTGAACTCGTGTCTCGCCGAAAAACGTAATGGTGACGTCATCGGGGGTCACGTGACGTCATCTTAAAGGTGTAATTGATTTAATCTTTGAAAATCAATAACAAATCAACCGCAAAATTTTTGTGGCAATAGATAGAATAATCCAGGATCTTAATTTTATCTCGTGTGCGTGAAATCACGTGACCCTTCCTTCCGGTCTAAACCGGAAGTGCCTCATAATTTGAAAGTGAAAAATGATATGAACTTACTTTCAACGATGTTAGTGTCTGGCTACAATGTATTTTTCAAAAAAAATATTGGTGACGTCATAACATGTTTTAGCGCCCTCTAGCAGCAGTTTGAAAAGTTGTTAAAATGAATAATCTGTTGATGTGTGTGGCGAAGTTTGCTGAAATCACTTTATAACCGGTGTATTTAATCAGCTTCATGCTAGTAACAAGTTGACGCGAAGAAAAAATCATGACGTCACCAGACCGGAAGTTAGAATGAAAAGACTCCTTTTCCTTTGAAAATGCCTAAAAACTTAATCCTGACAGATACAATCTTGATTTTTGCTCTAAAGGTTAATGTAAAAGTAGGTCTCGAACTTCCCTGTGTTTTGGGGCAAAAAACGAACTTGAACATACCCTGCGGCACCCTTGAAATGTAATCGTTTTGGCCTAGGTGCAAAAAGCATTGACCCCTTACGTGTGTATGGCACACGTATAATATACATGCTAGTACATGTACGTATACACTGATAGTGTATTATGTATTGAGCGAATGTATCATCACTGACATCGTTCGTGCAAGCACATGTACGCTTACCCAAGAGGACACTAGCCGCCAACCTGTGAAACAGGATGACGTCATCAAATTGCCCATGGGGAAGGGCGCCGCGTACGACAGGTAGGTAAACACACTTTCGGCTACGCAGAATCCAACCCCGTAGACTTTGTAAACGTTGCTTGCACAATTTAAAGCACTTTTAACGGAAAAACAAAGTCGTATTCCCATAAACTTGACCCAGGTGAAGACCCAATAGTGAACTCCAGTCTCACCGACAGACACCACAAGGAAGACGTCATCAGGGCCACGTGACCTTATCTTAAAGGCGCAATTAATTTAATCTTTAAAAATCAATAAAACATCAACCGCAAAAGACCGAAACTTGAATTTTGTGGCAATTAATAGAATAATGTGCTTGAAATCACGTGACCCTTCCTTCCAGTCAAAACCGGAATTGCCTTATAATTTAAAACTGAAAAATGATATGAACTTACTTTCAACGATGTTAGTGTCTGGCTTAGAATAAACTTTTCAAAATAATTACCGGCGACGTCATAACACGTTATAGCGCCCTCTAGCGGCAGGTTGAAAAATTGTTAAAATGAATAATCTGTTGATGTGTGCAGCGAAGTTTGCTGAAATCACTTTATAACCGGTGTATATAATCAGCTTCGTGCTAAGAACATATTGAGAAAGATATTTATTGATGACGTCACCAAACCGGAAGTTACAATGAAAAGACCTTAAAACCTTAAAACGTCGCTTAAAAATCAACCGCGATAGATATAATCCAGATTTTTGCTTGAAATAGCAAAGTTAAGACAGCTCTCGATAGATAGAATAATTAAAGATCTTCATTTCAACTCATGTGCGTGAAATCACGTGACCCTTCCTTCCGGTCCAAACCGGAAGTGCCTTATAATTTAAAACTGAAAAATGATATGAACTTACTGTCAACGATGTTAGTGTCTGGCTAGAATAAACTTTTCAAAATAATTACTGGCGACGTCATAACACGTTATAGCGCCCTCTAGTGTCTGGCTACAATGTATTTTTCAAAAAAAATATTGGTGACGTCATAACATGTTATAGCGCCCTCTAGCGGCAGTTTGAAAAATTGTTAAAATGAATAATCTGTTGATGTGTGTGGCGAAGTTTGCTGAAATCACTTTATAACCGGTGTATTTAATCAGCTTCATGCTATTCCTAAAAAATTAATCCTGACGGATACAATATTGATTTTTGCTCTAAAGGTTAATGTAAAAGTAGTTCTCGAACTTACCTGTGTTTTGGGGCAAAAAACGAACTTGAACATACCCTGCGGTACCCTTGAAATATAATCGTTTTGGCCTAGGTGCAAAAAGCATTGACCCCTTACGTGTGTATGGCACACGTATAATATATGCTAGTACATGTACGTATACACTGATAGTGTATTATGTATTGAGCGAATGTATCACCACTGACATCGTTCGTGCAAGCACATGTACGCTTACCCAAGAGGACACTAGCCGCCAACCTGTGAAACAGGGGACGTCATCAAATTGCCTATGGGGAAGGGCGCCGCGTACGACAGGTAGGTAAACACGCTTTCGGCTACGCAGAATCCAACCCCGTAGACTTTGTAAACGTTGCTTGCACAATTCAAAGCACTTTTAACGGAAAAAAAGTCGTATTCCCATAAACTTGACCCAGGTGGAGACCCGATAGTGAACTCCAGTCTCGCCGACAGACACCACGAGGAAGACGTCATCAGGGCCACGCGACCTTATCTTAAAGGCGCAATTAATTTAATCTTTGAAAATCAATAAAACACCAACCGCAAAAGACCGAAACTTGAATTTTGTGGCAATTAATAGAATAATCCAGGATATTCATTTTATCTCCTGTACGTGAAATCACGTGACCCTTCCTTCCGGTCCAAACCGGAAGTGCCTTATAATTTAAAACTGAAAAATGATATGAACTTACTTTCAACGATGTTAGTGTCTGGCTAGAATAAACTTTTCAAAATAATTACCGGCGACGTCATAACACGTTATAGCGCCCTCTAGCGGCAGGTTGAACAATTGTTAAAATGAATAATCTGTTGATGTGTGTAGCGAAGTTTGCTAAAATCACTTTATAACCGGTGTATATAATCAGCTTCGTGCTAAGAACATATTGAGAAAGATATTTATTGATGACGTCACCAAACCGGAAGTTACAATGAAAAGACCTTAAAACCTTAAAACGTCGCTTAAAAATCAACCGCGATAGATATAATCCAGATTTTTGCTTGAAATAGCAAAGTTAAAACAGCTCTCGAGCTTTCTGTTAATTACGTCACGATGACGTCATCAAGTGTCAGATTACAAGCAACCAAATATTTATAAATTTAATCTTTGAAAATCAATATAAAATCAACTGTAAGAGATCTGATTTAGATTTTTAGGAGGATTGATAGATTAATCCATGGTCTTCATAATTTGTATTACATGCAAAAAGACCTGACACTTCCTTCCGGTCCAAACCGGAAGTTTCTTATACTTTAAAAGTAAAAACGATGTGAACTTACTTTCAACGATGTTAGGAGCTGGCTAGATTGTAAGTAACAAAAATGTTAACAGTGACTTCATAAAATGTTAAAGCGCCCTCTAGCGTCATGTTGACAAATGTTACGTTATATTACGATTATATTTGAATTATTACGTTTTTAGACCTTTAAGCCACATCTTAGCAACGGAACGTGATAACACAACACATCTTGTTGTATTGTTAGGTGATAGATAGTTGCACACAAAGTTCACAAACGTGTGACGTCATCGTTTTAATTAGTTTGAAATAATTGTAATCTGTTTAAATTAACTTAAATTCGTTTTCAATGATTTTAAATTGTTTTGATGTTATAAAAGTTCAATTTAAAAAAAAATTAATCTAAAAAATTGGGAATGCGAAAAAGCCCTATGTTCTGTTCCTCGAACAGACGTAGTTCTAGGTCTAGTTTCTTCTTCTTCTTCTTTCTTTTAGTAACCTAAACCCCATAGACTTTGTACACGTTTTTTCTGCCAGTCACTTTTAATAGAAAACAAAGTCGTATTTCTATAAAACTTAACCCAGGTGAAGACCCTATAGTGAACTCGTGTCTCGCCGAAAAACGTAATGGTGACGTCATCAGGGGTCACGTGACGTCATCTTAAAGGTGTAATTGATTTAATCTTTGAAATTCAATAACAAATCAACCGCAAAAGACCGAAACTAAATGTTTGTGGCAATAGATAGAATAATCCAGGATCTTAATTTTATCTCGTGTGCGTGAAATCACGTGACCCTTCCTTCCGGTCTAAACCGGAAGTGCCTCATAATTTAAAAGTGAAAAATGATATGAACTTACTTTCAACGATGTTAGTGTCTGGCTACAATGTATTTTTCAAAATAAATATTGGTGACGTCATAACATGTTATAGCGCCCTCTAGCGGCAGTTTGAAATTTTTTTTAAATGAATAATCTGTTGATGTGTGTGGCGAAGTTTGCTGAAATCACTTTATAACCGGTGTATTTAATCAGCTTCATGCTAGGAACAAGTTGACGGGAAGAACAAATTATGACGTCACCAGACCGGAAGTTACAATGAAAAGACTCCTTTTCCTTTGAAAATTCCTAAAAAATTAAACCTGACAGATACAATCTTGATTTTTGCTCTAAAGGTTAATGTAAAAGTAGTTCTCGAACTTCCCTGTGTTTTGGAGCAAAAAACGAACTTGAACATACCCTGCGACACCCTTGAAATGTAATCGTTTTGGCCTAGGCGCATAAAGCATTGACCCCTTATATGTGCCTGGCACACGTATAATAGGGGTGTACATGCTTGTATATGTACGTACGTATACACTGATAGTGTACTATGCAATGAGCGAATGTATCACTACTGACATCGTACGTGCATGCAATTGTACGCTCACCCAAGAGGACACTAGCCGCCAACAAGCGAAACAGGATGACGTCATCAAATTGCCTATGGGGAAGGGCGCCGTGTGCGACAGGTAGGTAAACAGGCTCTCGGCTTCGCAGAATCCAATCCCATAGACTTTGTGAACGTTGTTTGCACAATTCCAAGCACTTTTAACGAAAAACAAAGTCGTATTTCCATAAAACTTAACGCAGATGAAGACCCTATAGTAAACTCGTGTATCGCAGACATACGTCATGGTTACGTCGTCAGGGGTCACGTGACGTCATCTTAAAGGTGCAATTGATTTAATCTTTAAAAATAAATAACAAATCAACCACAAAAGACCGAAACTTGATTTTTGTGGCAATATATATAATAATCCAGAATCTTCATTTTATCTCGTGTGCTTAAAATCACGTGACCCTTCCTTCCGGTCCAAACCGGAAGTGCCTCATAATTTGAAAGTGAAAAATTATATGAACTTACTTTCAACGATGTTAGTGTCTGGCTAGAATAAACTTTTCCAAAACAAATCAGGCGACGTCATGATATGTTATAGCGCCCTCTAGCGGCATGTTGAAAAATGGTTAAAATGAATAATCTGTTGATGTGTGTGGCGAATTTTGCTGAAACCACTTTATAACCGGTGTATATAATCAGCTTCTTGCTTAGACCATATTGGGAAGGAGAAATATTTATGACGTCACCAAACCGGAAGTTACAATGAAAAATCCTTTAAACCTTAAACAATCGCTTAAAAATCAACCACTATAGATATAATCCAGATGTTTGCATCAGAAGGCAAAGTAAAGACAGCTCTCGAGCTTTCTGTTAATTACGTCACGATTACGTCATCAGATGTCAGATTACAAGCAACCAAATATTTCTAGATTTATTCTTTGAAAATCAATATAAAATCAACTGTAAGAGATCTGATTCAGATTTTTAAGGGAATTGATAGATTAATCCATGGTCTTCATAATTTGTATTACATGCAAAAAAACCTGACCCTTCCTTCCGGTCTAAACCGGAAGTGCAATATAATTTAAAAGTGGAAAACGATGTGAACTTACTTTCAACGATGTTAGGCGCTGGCTAGGTTGTAAGTAACAAACAAGTTAACGGTGACTTCTTAAAATGTTATAGCGCCCTCTAGCGGCTTGTTGACAAATGTTACATCATATTACGATTACATTTGAATTATTACGTTTTTCGACCTTTAAGTCATATCTCAGCAACCGAACGTGCTAACATAACATACGTTTGTATTGTTAGGTGATAGATAGTTGCACAAAAAGTTCACAAACGTGTGACGTCATCGTTTTAATCAGTTTTAATTCGTTTTACTCTGTTTAAATTAACTTAAATTCGTTTTTAATTATTTTAAATTGTTTTGATGGTATAAAAGTTCAATTTTTGAACAATTTAATCAAAACAATTGCGAATGCGAAAAAGCCCTATGTTCTGTTCCTCGAACAGACGTAGTTCTAGTTTTTTCTTTTTCTCCTTCAGATTTTCCCATAGGGTTTGTACACGTTTTTTGTTCGGACAATACACTTTGGCACTTTGCTAAATCCGATCGACTTCAGACTTGGCCTACGTGTAGACCGCCACCCACAGATGATCCTAGAAGAAATTTGTCGCGATTACGTCATTTGTGGTCACGTGACGTCACGTTAAAGGTGCAATTTTTCCCCATAGGATTTGTACACGTTTTTCTTTAAAATATATTGAATTTGACACTTCTGTAAATTCGATCGACTTGAGACTTAGCACAGACCTCGACCACCATCCTGAGGAGGGCCAAGAAAAAAATAATCAAGATGACGTCATCGCGGGTCATGTGACGTCACATTAAAGGCGTAGTTTTTAAGACCCTCTAACTCTGAAAGTACAAGTCCGGTTGGGGTCAAACTTGGTTTGCAAGTATTCGAGGATGTGTTATAGACGAACATTAAGGGTGTCATGTTACATCACATTAAAGGTTCAGTTTTTCTCATAGGATTTGTACACGTTTTTGTTCAACCAATATATCTTTGGCACTTTGGTAAATCCGATCGACTTTAGACTTGGCACACACTTAGACCACCACACACACATAATGAAAGACATTTTAGACATCCGAAACAGCTCTGTGTTTGTCCACAAACACATGTCTAGTTTTTTTTCTTTTTCTTTTTCAGACTTTCCCCATAGGGTTTGTACACGTTTTTTGTTCGGACAATACACTTTCACCACCCACAGATGGTCCTAGAAGAAATTTGTCACGATTACGTCATTTGTGGCCACGTGACGTCACGGTAAAGGTGCAATTTTGTTCCCATAGGATTTGTACACGTTTTTCTTCAGAATATTGAATTTGACACTTCTGTAAATCCAATCGACTTGAGACTTAGCACAGACCTCGACCACCATCCCCTGGATGTCCAAGAGAAATATCGTCATGATAACGTCATTGTGGGTCATGTGACATCACTTTAAAGGTGCAGTTTTTAAGACTCTCTATCTCTAGAAGTACAGGTCCGATTGGGGTCAAACTTGGTATGCAAGTATTCCAGGATGTGTTATAGACAGAAATTAGGATTACACCATGATGACATCATCGGGTGTCATGTGAGTCACATTTAAAGGAGCAGTTTTTCCAATAGGATTTGTACACGTTTTTTTCAACCAATACATCTTTGGCACTTTAATACATCTGATCGACTTCACACTTGGCACACCCAAATATTGAATGTAATTTTAGACACCCGAAACAGCTCTGTGTTTGTCCACAAACACATTTCTAGGTTTTCTTTTTTTTCTTTTTTGTCACGTTTTTTCTGCCAATACACTTTGACACTTTGGTAAATCCGATCGACTTGAGATTTTGCACATACTTAGACCAGCATCTGTAGATGGTACTAGAAGAAATTCGTCACCATTACATCTGTCAAGGTCAAGTGACGTCACGTTAAAGGTTCAATTTTTCTCCATAGGTTTTGTACACGTTTTCCTTTAGGCTATTGACTTTGACACTTTGGTCAATCCGATTGACTTTAGACTTGACACAAACCTCAACCACCATCCTCAGGAGGGCCAAGAGGAAAATCGTAATGATTACGTCATCGGGGTCATGTGACGTCACGTTAAAGGCGCAGTTTTTAGGACCTTCTATCTCTGGAAGTACAGGTCCGATTGGGGTCAAACTTGGTATTCATGTATTCCAGGATGAGTTATAGACGAACATTAAGATGACATTATGATGACGTCATCGGGTGTCATGTGACGTCACATTAAAGGTGCAGTTTTTAGGACACTCTATCTCTGAAAGTACATGTCCAATTAGGGTCAAACTTAGTATTCAGGTATTCCGGGATGTGTTATAGACGCAAATTAAGTTGACGTCATGATGACGTCATCAGGTGTCATGTGACGTCACATTAAAGGTGTAGTTTTCCCCATAGGTTTTGTACACGTTTTCCTTCAGACTATTGACTTTGACACTTTGGTAAATTCACTCGACTCCAGACTTAGCATACACTTAGAACACCACCCACAGATGGTTCTGAAGTAAATTTGGCACGATTGCGTAATTCAAGGTCACGTGACATGACGTTAAAGGTTCAATTTTTCCCCCATAGGTTTTGTACACGTTTTTCTTTAGACTATTGACTTGGACACTTTCGTCAATTTGATCGACTTGAGACCTAGCACACACTTCGACCACCATCCCCAGGAGGGCCAAGAGAAAACTCGTGATGATGACGTCATCATGGGTCATGTGACGTCACATTAAAGGTTCAGTCTTTTTAATAGCATTGGTACACTTTTTTTCAAGCAATATATTTGGCACTTTGGTAAATCCGATCGATTTCAGACTTGATACACACCACCCACATATTGAAAGTCATTTTAGACATCCGAAACAGCTCTGTGTTTGTCCACAAACACATGTCTAGTTATTTATTGCATTTTGTCACAAAAAAACACAGGTTTAAACATTAATGGTTTATTGTGGTTTTTGTTTCACACAAACCAGGCAAGCTGTTTCAAATTTTGGTTTATGCATCTTCTTATACTTCAGAAGAGGGTAACTGACTTGGCACCACGGCCTCACCCCTGCAGATGAGCTATGGACAAAACTGGGCAGTGACCAAGGTGGCAAAACATTTAAACAAATGTTTCAGGTTGCCAATGTCATGCACCCCAATGGTCCTAGACACACAGTAGTTGTGTGTGCTTGTGAAGCTTCTGACAATACACACAACCTTGCAGTTGGCTTAAACCACTTCAAGACACAAGTGGAGGAGTTGATGGAATCCCAGTGGAGGTGAGTAGAGCAGTTTTGTGTACAGCATTTTAATAGAGAATTTCAAAATGAAGTGCAAATCAATTTTGATACTTTTGACGATACTTTTGACGTCTTTCCTCACCAAAACAATACAGGGGTATCAAGGTGAGCATATTTGTCTTTTAAGATTACGACTACTTGTGCAAGATGTATGGGCTATCAGGACCTAGTGGTACGTATACTTTCATTTACTGATTGAAATTGCTACTGAAATGTTTTGGTTCTTTCTCAACCTATTTAATCTTCCCTTCTTTGGCTCATTCTTCGCTAAAGTGTTCAAGTTGGAACTAGGATTTTACAAAATATCAACTTCAATGAATATATGAAATCTGCTCAAAATCGTAAAGCTCCAGAACAGGGAACAAAACAGTACTGATTTTTAACTAAACCATATTTTTTGACATAAATACTTGAAATTTAACCCTCTAAAACAGATACGTTACCACCATTTTATTTATAGAAAAGTTATTTAACAAAAACTGGGAAGGCTTAAGTCAATATGAATTTCGGAGCTACAAATCGTGAAAGACAGACTAAAAATAGAAGGATTTGAGTGACAGTATTTGAAGGGAACATTGGAAAAAATATTTTTTTCTAGATTGTGAAAACAAGGCACATAAATTGTCTGTCATATGCACATAATTTCCGTTACTACATCTATCACTTTGCATGTTGCAATTTTGCATTTATTTGCCATTAACTAAGTAATTAGTCATTATCATTTTGATGAACAGGTAATTGTACAAATATTTCCCATGAAATTGAGATAGTGAGATCCACAATGCCAAGCTGCTTTGGTAACGTATCTGGCAAATCAGATTAATAATAAAAATACGACATACGGGATGACGCAGTAAGCAGCACTTACACAAAACTTTATAGCAGCTGCTGTAATCAATCATATTATAATGACGTTATTGAAAACGCCACGCCACGTGTTAAATACGATTCTGTAGATATTTTAAGTAGATGTGAATTCCATTTGTACACATTGTGACAGACTGAAATAAAAGGTTTCGTTGATTCTGTATGTCAACAAAAAACATAATTTTATAATGATCGTTAAAGAAACAAAGAATCACTTAAGTATATAATTCAAGGACCATAATGCAGGGCGGATCCAGGAATTTTTGCAGGGGGTAGGCCTTTCAGATATATATTTGTTTATATCCCAATGTTGCGATTTTTGGGGTGTCAGAGCATAAGAGGGGGAGGGGGAGGTTCGAAGACCGTTGGTTTTGATCCGTGCCTGCGTTTAGAATATCATCTTGTTATATTATTAAGGTTACATTTTTTATTTTATTTTATTTCCTCTTTTTAGTGCTGCGGCATAGCAGACCAATTGTTCAAATTGTTCTAAAAGCACTAAAATTGGCACACATGTAGATCAATATATCTAAACATTTTTGGATATGGAGGCATTCAAGATTAGCCCTGTGGAAGATATGGCGGCCATTGTTCAAAATGGCCGCCATTTACCATTAGCGTCATTACATAGACTTCAGTATGGTGCTAGATGGGCCAAAATTCCTTTTTCTACATCAGAATTAACATCAATAAGTGTTTAACAGATATTTAGATGAATCTTCTCAAAAATGGCCCCCAAACTGGCCGCCATTTTGTGGAAAAAGTGGACATTTGATGAAGATTTCAATACTGAATGACATAATACCTCTAATAACCAGTACCTGATGTCAGGAACACACTTTAATTGCTCAAGTTGCTTTTTTATTTCAAATTGCTGGCAAAATTGCAATGGAATGGTAGTCAAAATAATACACAGAGTACGGGGAGTTTACAGTATGGTCAGATTGTAGTTATATAGTCGACCAAAAGCCCAGTCTCTAGGCACAGTACTTACAGTTATACATTTATGGATAGATCTAATATAAATGAACAAATCTAAGTGGCTTCAAGAAGAGGACACAATAAACAGTTGCCAATACAATAACTTTCAGTATTGTGTAATCCTGCAGTACATACATGTAATACAATAACGTAGATTTTGCCACACTATGTTAATTATGATTCTGAACTTTTCAAATCTGGTCACCAGGATTATGAATGTCTACAGATCATAATGTTGGCTAGCAAGTTTTCTGTCCCAATCTACTGGCATTCGCCTTCACAGAAACACAGACCAGTGCATTGCAGTGAAGCGTTCTTGCACTTGCAGCGGTTTCTGCAGCCTTTCTTGCATCCGCAAGACACCAGCTCATAGCAGGTCTTGGATGCCTCAGGGAGTGTGGTCCAGAGTGGTGTGTAGGGCCCATCATCACTCCGATGCCAGCCCAAGTCTGTTGGTGGAGGGAGCACGGGCTCTGGCACCAATGCCTGGCCCCAGACATGACCACCCTGAAGGGCAGATCTCTTCACATGCTGCTCCAGAGCAGCGTAGGTTGGCGGGATGTTCTGAACAGAGCTCTTCTTTGCAATGAGCTTCTTTCTCGCCTTGTTGACGTCCTTGCATTTGCTTGTGCGGTCATACAGGAGTATGACAAACCTCTCGATGACATGCATTGTATCCTCTTGGATGCTTGTGGGTGCATTTGCCAGACTCAGCAGGGCATCAGTGAGTTCTGGCAGCGTGTTCCATGTTGCCCAGGCAGATTTCTTCCCATGTCCGACGAAGGCTGACACAGTATCACACCCTGTGATGGCATGAAACATTGGAAGAGCACATGTCTTCTCTGGACCAAGGGAGGAAGCTATTTCATGGGCTGCAATGTAGCGGTAGTTCTTGCCTGTCCCAAAGGCTACCCCGAGTTTGTCTCCAGCTGGTAGTTTCTGGACTACCATCACTGCTAGGACCACGACGTCAGTGTCTACTGTTCGAACCTGTATCTGGTGGTGACCATGTTGTGCAGCATGTGCTACATGTAGCATCATGCGAGTGTCTGCCTCTTCTTGGTTGCATGGTGCGAGTGAGTTGACGTCCTCTTGCTGTGGAACACAGATCACCTGCTCCCCATCAGTGACCACCAGTTCCTTGCCTTCTTCTTGAAAGGACTCTGCAAGCATGGTGGAGAGGTAGCTGAAGAGCTCCACTTTGTTGCTATCAACTCGCAGGAAACTTTGCCAATTTCCTGGTATGACTGCCGAGTCGACAACACGCCGACGTACTCCCTTTCCACGCTGTTCTCTGGTTGATGCCTTCAGGGAATCTGCTCTGTAGCTGTCCCACACAAGGTCAAGACGTGATACATGTTGGAGCTGTTGTACAACGTATGGGATGAACACTTGCTGTGCATATTCCTCGAACGTGTTGGCAGTACCCGGCTTCAACATCTGTACGATTACTGCTCCATCGAGGACAACAGCAGTGACAGTAGGCGCTTCAGACTGAGGCTCAGCATGGCCTTCAAGGCACACCAGCAAGTCACACTTGCTCCCTAGGTACAGTCTCCCTCCGTCAGATAAAGCTGGAGGGCATTGCTGATTTTCATGCCTGAAGAACTCTTCTAGATTCCCATCACGGGTCTGGCAGCCGATATATAATCGTGCGAAGAGCGCAACATCATTCTTCAGAGATTTGACCTGTTGTTTTCCTTTGGGTATTTTGGGTCCTCTCTTGGTCGCAGACAGTGGTAGCTTGTTCCGGTGGATTGCCACCTCAATAGACTTGGTTCTGTCCACGATGCATTCCTTTGAGAATGCTTCAAACTGGTCTTGGCCAATCTGCTTGGCGTTACGGACTGTTTCTATGACTGCAGGGTCTGCGATCTCCTTTGTGTCGAGCACCAGCAAGTCCTGACTGTCCTCCTCGAAAGGGTTGCCCAGCTCTTCAATGACGGCCACGAGTGAGCGCACATCTCTGGCAAAAGTGTTCTGCACACTTGGTGTCTCTTCGTGGTGACGTGTCTCCTCTTGGTCGTGTGGATGCAGATTGAAGTCGTCAAATTCCACAATCACTCTTGCAACCTCTGGTCCGGCAACCATCCAGCGCCTCAGTGCAGTTGGATTGTCTGTGAGGCCGATGGCTCCTCCATCACCCTTGACATACGCGTTGTTCTGCTCATGTCCTTGGTCAATAGGGATTGCTGAAAAGATCCTCTTGGTCCTCTGGACTGTGAAGTGTCCGTTGCTAAACTCTGTGAAGACGTCTGGATGTTTGTTTGCCAGTTCTGCCATGTCCCACAGATGCACTGGTATCCAGCGGGCATAGTTCGTGTGGTCTAGTGCGAAGAACCACGGAACCAGTTCTGTCAGAGCATCGACGTACATGCTAAAATTGGCTTCTCTCAGAGATAATAATAATAATAATAATAATGGCATTTATATTGCGCAAAATACAAATACAAATACGCCCAGTGAGAGCAATGCTACGATCCACTCCCTCATTGCACATAGATCAGAGTGGACAGCTCCAGTGCCAAGACTGTTGACCAGTACTGAAACTGTGGATAACTCTGTTCTCTCTGACTGCACCAGTCTTCGAAGCTTCCAGGGTGCTCATCATCTTCTGTATTGGTGGTGCTGTACACCACCAATAGGCACGCCGTTGGAGAATGTACAACGCAGCCGCTGTGACTTGGTGTGCTCTTCTGGTGCGTGTGACGTGAGCTGCTCGAAGAAATGAGTCTGCTGTTCCTGCAGTTGTGATCTCTGCTTGTACCAGTGCTTGGGTCCACCCACTTCCCTGCAACCAGTCACCCAGGGTCTTCAGTGCCGTCATCTCAATATGCAACCCCCCGCACATCACCACCAGTTGGTCTTCTCCATATGTGTTTGGCCACTTCCACTGGATCTGTTTTGCTAGAGTGAATAGTGGCTGGTCGCAAGTCAGAACTGGAGTTTGGCCTGGGTTGAGATGTTGAACTGCACTCCTGACTACATCAATAGAGTGTCTGATCATTGACACAGTGTGAGCACTCTCCTGGAACAAGGGAAGCAGGGACGTTGGTGTGATGACTGGTTGCTTTGGATCTTGGTGCCTTGCATGGTAAGCAGCCCATGATGTGTTTTCACAGGCCTCAACATCATCTTTGAGAACACTTCTCGTGTTCTCCAGCCACATATACTCATCTTCTATGTGCTGCTCAAAGTTGTGGCGTATAAGAGAGGTCACAGAAGTAGCTGGGATCGTTTGCCCTTTGACAGAGGAAGCAACAGGACGTACATCCGTGTAATATTCTGGTAGAGGCTCAACCGTCTTTGATCCAGTATCACGCCCAGTGAGAGCAATGCTACGATCCACTCCCTCATCTGCACACGTTGGGTGTTGCAAAAGCGAGATTCCTGTTCCATGGAATGAATTCTTGGCTGTGGTGGCACTTGGGTTGTGGTCAATGTTGTCCACAGCCGCAGTTGTGAACACATTGCTACGCAGGGTAGGCGGGCAGACCACTTGCTCTATGCGGTACAGCTGACACACGCTGTTTCCCATCTGGGCAGAAAGACGCAGGACTCTGTCATATGAGATGCTTAGGCCCAGAGAGAAGAGCTTGTCCACAAGTCCTCTCTTGCGTGTTTCAGCATGCAGCATCAGCCCAACATAGGTTGGAAGAGGAGGTTCTTGAGACGTACTGTGTCTGACAGCTGGAGGCTCCTGTGTCTTGGTTGCTCCCTGCTTCCGACTTTGCTTGACACTGTTGAACTTGAGAAGCTGCGTAATGGAAAGAGCTGCTTGTGTCGAAGAGGAATGGCTTTGGTTCTTGATGCTGGGGCCATATAGCACCATATTTACCATTGCAACTAGTACGTTTGGCACAAAGTCCTCCTGACAACCGCCCGGGAATGATCCACGGAATTGGTAAGTGTCTTCAAACATATATCGACGAACTATCTGTACAGCACGCGCAAGGTGAACTGCCTCAGTGTCACAGTCTTGCTCGCAGGCTTTGCCTAGCGCTTCACCAATGTCTTCATCAAACGCTAGTAGAACATCTCGGCCTTTGCTCTGGGATCTCAGGCCTGGTAACTGGGCTAACAGCGCTCTTTCAGCCTTGTGCTATTAACTTTCTTGCACAAAGCAACCCCGAGCTGTTCCATTCTTGTCGTGTATAGCTTTGCAAGATCTGCGAGTCGGAAGACTGGGGCGGTGCCCTCTTCTAGGTGGGTTTCCTCGATATACAGGACCAGTTCAGCCAGTACGATTCTTGACATTACACCTTCATGGTCAGTTTTCTGCTCGGCTTGTACAGTGGTCTTTGCACGATAGTAAAGAGCCAACAAACACTTGGAATGGTACTTGGCCTCCAGAGCCACCATATCACCCATGCTGAGCCTGGCCATGAGTTCATTGTCCCCAACTTGCGCTGCACACTTCCGTACGCGTGTGTCCACCTGGAAGGTTGCTACTTCATGTAGGGTCTCTGTGCCAGACTTTCCACAGAAAAAACAGGAGGTGCCGCTGGTAGTGGCTTCTGAAGAGTGTGTTCTGGCGCGCTTGGCTGGGACATTGTCAGTACTACCAAATGCTGAGCTGCTTGCGATGAGTCTCTTCTCTGCTCTTCGTAGCATTGTGTTATTGTATTGGAGCATACATGTTTTATGCCACTTGGCCTGGTGGGCAACCATTGTCGCCTCAACACCTTGTCCTTCATCTAGTCTCTGTAACTGAACAGTTCTTGGCAGTTTTCCTAGTTCATCAAACTTGACCAAGTTTGCAGCCATTGTCGTGTATCCACTCCCAGGGTCTCGGCGTTTAGACAGTACTGGGCAGACAAGTGACTCTGTTGTCTCCTCTTGACATACAAGACACAGCTTTCAGTTTGTCTCAGGAGGTGTTGTGGGAGTACGTTGCTCAAAAGTATCGACCAGTTGGAACTTCTTTGCCATGGCTGCAGTCTGGAACAACGCGTCTCTGATGTCAGGTGGTGCTGCTGCTGCTGCTGTAATCCACCACCAGTTGAATGGTTATCAAAGCCTCACCTGCAAAGACACAAAACACCACCATGCTACCACAAGCTACTACTACAAGTACCATGACTATCAACACTATACTATTACTGCAGCCGCCGTCACTGCCACCACCGCTGCCGCTGCAAAGTAAAATTCATTTTTCTTGTAAAATGGTAGCCATTTTATTTGGTAAGCACACAAGTATGTGTAATTGTACAATACTTATCACCTCTAGCACACTTATCACCTCTAGCATCCACAAAAAGACAAATTATGGTACATATTCAATGACGCTAATGGTAAATAGCGGCCATTTTGAAAAATGGCCGCCAAATGTTCTACGGGGAGAATCTTGAATGCCCCCATATCCAAAATTGTTCAGAATGTATTAATCTACATGTATGCCAATTTTGGTGCTTTTAGAACAATTTGAACAATTGGTTTCGTATTTTTTACTATCCCGCTGGGCTATTTTGGGGTTAGAACAGGGCAATATAATTTATACGGAATAATCATGTGACGTTTTGTTCGTGTGATATATTTTGCGCATGCATATCACAGTTATTTACTTTACTAAAATGCAAGATAGTGCACCTCCTGGCAAACAATCCTGATCAACTATGACCTAATGATTTAAAATTGAATTCAGGCACACAGGATGGAGGTCAGAATTTCCTTTTCCCATGTGTGTTAAGCTGCCCCACCCCCACCCCAAGTTCACCTCAACCAACCCACCTACACCACCGCCTGAACCCCCGAAACCATCATTCAAGTGTCGTTGTTGGTTAGAGATAATGTCTGAACAATACATTTAATTGTATCGTCCTAGCTACGCTCACAAATTAAAGATTTATATTTGAACAGATACGTTACCGAGCTGATCAGATATGTTACCATAATAAACTGAGATGTTCTAGATAAACCAACAAGGATGGTTTCATGTTATCAAGTTTTTGTGCAATTACAACTACCCACTTCCTAAAATCGTTATCTACAGATTCTACAAGTAACATATTTTACCATAAAAAACACATTGTATGATGCTACTCTAAACTTTAAGAATATTCGACAGAAATTCTTATGTTGAAATAGGCTTCCCTTGACAAACTGTGTGACCTTAACAAACTTCTTTCGTCACTGATCAGTCATCACCCGACACACTATTGACTGGTATGGTGTTTGAGGTCAGCTTCTTTCACGTGTCTCGAAAGGAAAGGCAGAAATAGGTAATATATCTGGCGCTATACACATACGTAACAGATGGACTTTTTTCGTTGACAGTTCTAAAAAAAAATCAAATTCAAAACTTAGTAGATTCGTGCCATATGTACAATATAATACCCAGCACTGAAAACTTTATTTAGTCAATCGTGAAAAAGTCGTCAAATGGGGGGGAACCAATTAGTAATGCAATTGATTCGTCAAATGACGATTTATTTTAGGGGTATGACAAATTGAAGTCCATGCAATACGAATTATATTTGTTGCTGGACGAATTAATATTAGTGAAAGACTAATTTCAGTGATGGACTAATCTACCAAACGTAAAATGACAAATCTGCATAGTCATGTAGATCAGATATGACAAAGTGTTTTTGACGTGACTGATTCAATGACTAACTTTCGACAACCAGACTAATTTGAGAGCTTTCCCGCCAACAATCCGACACATTTCTGACTATTTCGATTGGACCTTTGTATGCCGGGTTTCCCACTCTTACCCTAAAGGTGTACAAAATACACATAAAATATAGCACGTTTGAGCGCGCACATATATCGCCAGTCCGCCATTGTCAAGTTGTCATCGCCAGCACTGCACTGCAGAATTTCAAACAGGTGAGCATAATCAAAACATTATTTCATATTTGCAGATGAGGAATATAGTCTGAAATAGTACTAGCTAGACTGTGTCTTAACTGCCCAGTTTAGGCTGAAGTTAGATTCGATGTGAACATCAAAAATGTACCCTAGGATAAAGATACATGTACTTCCAAATACAATAAACTAGGCCTGCATGGGCCTAGCCCTAGTCTATGGCCCCGCACTAGAGTACACTCTGTGCTGTAGCCTATAGCCCAGGTTGGACTCCTCCGTTGTGTACAACTCGACGGAGTCCACGGTATCAATGTCTCCTGCCATAGCGAAAAACTTTACAACAACTTTTTTTCATATTTTTACCTGATGAAGGAAGCCAAAATCTCGCTTATATCTTCCTTGACCTTGTGTCTGGAATTACAGATCGTCATAGGTTATTAAAAGTTAATGTGTCTTTGGGCTAGCCTACTTATTTACAGAAAATAAATTTCGACGTGAACATCATGTAGTCCGAGTAACTACATCGCTTTTGTTAACATTTGGACATGATCTGGTGATAGTAGGGTCCTAGGAAGTCCCGTTGGATAACCGACATCTCAATCAAAATTGCACTTTTTCCCAATGTTTACCCAAAGAAACATCAGATTTCACCCTCAAAACGGCCACCAAATTACTTGATAAGCCATCTGAGATACACAAGTACACATCGGCCAATAGGATTGTCGTACTAACAGGGTTTACTTACGATTCGGATGAAAAGTGAAATTTCCAGGTTAATTCCGCAAGCTGCACCAGACACTCTTCTGTTGTTGTTGTAGTATGTTTGGTTGGCACGTATGGCGATCATAGCGCCCTGTGTGCCATTAGCATTACATTATGCACTATATCATCTCAGCACGCGGAACAGCTAGTACATCAGAGTGCAGTATGGGAAATTATGACGTAAGCAAAGGAGATAAACGGAGTGCTAGTAAAAGGCTGCTCGAAAAGGGAAAAAAAGAAACAAAACAAAAAAGAATGGTGCATGAAGGTAAGGGCAGGGGGTGCGCCAGTAATCTTCCGAGAAACAGTGCCACAAAGGGTCCCGCAAGGCCGGCCGTTTCGCAGACAGGGGCACAAGGCTCCCATCTGTTACTTTTTTCAGGACGCGCATACCTCCGGGTGACGAAGGGTGGCACTGCGCCCGTCAATCACCGGCGACAACGGTCCTCACTAAACCCTTACCCATGCGCAATATCAATAAAATCAGAAGGCCACACAAAACAAATTAAATATTAATGTTGCATCTTTGAACATAGTTAAGGATTTGTTGACAGTTTCGTTTCTGTCCAAGAAGTTGTGTAAGAGTCATTTGTGAATCTGTCAAATTAAGTGATTTTTGGAGGAGTTTTCTTTGGCTGTTAAATCGTTTGCATTCAAGTAGGAAGTGTCCAACATCATCACTAGCTCCACATATTTCACAAATACCGTTAGGGTGTTTTCCAGAGTAATAGAGAAATTTTTTGAGCCCTTTACAAATGCCAATACGTAATCTGTGAAGTGTAACTTCTTGGGGACGTTTTTTCCCCCATCTAGTGAAAGAAAAGGATGGGTCAAGTTTGCAATGTTTATTTGGGTCAAGTTTAGGAATACTTTTCGTCCATTCATCCTTGAGATGTTTTTTGAGATGCTGCTTGATTTCAGTATCTGAGAAAGGGACATAGTGATCGATGTTGTGTTTCCGAGTGGCGTACTTGGCAGCTGTGTCTGCTTTTTCATTGCCTGAAATTCCACAGTGGCCAGGTACCCACTCGAAGAAAACGGTGTTCCCCTAGTGTGTTATGTTAATTAATGTATGGCGGATATCACATGCAATTTTGTTCTGGGGGAAGGGTTTGCAGATGGACTGTATAGCACTCAAGCAATCGCTAAAAATAACAGAGTTCAAAGGTTTAACATCTTCCACCCATTCAAGAGCTAAACGAATGGCAAACAGTTCAGCTGAAAAGATAGAGATCCCATTGTTAAGTCTAATACTTTTAGAGTAATTAAGTTGCGGTATGTAAATACCACAGCCAACAGTGTTTAGATTAGGATCAAAGGAGCCGTCCGTAAAAATATGGAGAGAGTTGTTCCAAGTGGTATTGATTACTTTAGTGCTAATACTACCTTTGTCCTTAGGGTCGTTCATGTGGGTCACCAAGGAGAGGATTTCTGTAGAAACAAGGGGCTTGTAATAATGCCAAAATGGGAAAGGATTATGGAGGGTAAATGTGACTAGAGATTGTTGGGAAAATCTAGCTTCAAATGGGGTCTTATGATGAGTATTATGCCACTTTGCGGCAAAATAGTGTTTTTGCCAATTATCCTCCTCAAGATGTTGGTTAGAATGGTTGGTATGAGTCTTTATCTTAATACCGTAAAGGTTTGTAAGTAATTGTCGACGGAGAGCCAGAGGGGGGTCACCACATTCGAGTTGTAATTTGAACAAGGGGGAGCTTTGAATGGCCCCAGTGCATATTTTGAGAGCTTGGTACTGGATACTGTCTAGTTTGCATTTCAGTGTATAGGAAGCGGAGTCGAAAGCTACACATCCGTACTCTAGATGAGGTTTAATGAGGGCCGAGTAAAACTGGAATAGGGTTTTACAATCTTCACCCCAAGAAATACCGCTGATACAACGGAGAAGGTTCAGTTTCTTTTTACATTTAACAAGAATGTTGTCAATATGTTCTTTCCATGTCAGTTTGTTGTCAAAGATCACGCCCAAGAATTTAACAGATTTGAGGATTTGTACTGCGCAGTCGTTGATTCGCAAAGAAAGTTTCATTTCTTTTTTGTTTGAAAAAATGACAGCTTTTGTTTTTGGAGCAGAGAGTTTAAAGCCCCATTTATCACACCATGAATTTATGTTATCAAGACTTTTTTGAATTTTTCTCTCTAGGAAAGAGATGTTTCTATGACTCTTCCAAATAGCAATATCATCTGCATACTGGGAGACGTGGGAATCGGGCAGTTCTTGGGCGAGATCATTGACAGCAATGTTAAATAATAAAGGACTTATTACACTACCCTGGGGAACACCGTTTTCAAGAGTTCTTTGATCAGATATTGTGTTATTTATTTTAACTTGAATGTTCCTATCACTAAGGAAGCTATTAATCCATCTCGTAATTCTGCCATAGATGCCTAAGTTCTGGAGTTTGATGATGACGCCCTTGCGCCAGAGCATATCGTAGGCTTTCTCTATGTCCAAAAAAACAGCAAGAGTACTCTCCTTATTCGCAAAAGCTTTATTAATAGAGGATTCTAGGCCGAGTACATGATCTTTAGTACTTCTGCCTTTTCGAAAACCACTTTGGTTATGAGTAAGAAGGTTATTTGTTTCGAGGTACCAACTAAGACGTGTATTAACCATTCGCTCCATTAATTTACAAAGTGTGGAGGTGAGGGCTATGGGTCTATAAGAAGAAGGATTGCCAGGATCTTTCCCTGGTTTTAGGATGGGAATAAGGATCGCATCCTTCCACTGTCTTGGACATATAGAGGTGTGCCATATCATGTTAAAGATAATGAGTAAATAATTACGAATCTTCATAGAAACATTTTTAATGACAGAATTACTGATATTATCTTTACCTGGTGTGGTGCATTTAGACATATCAATAGCGTGGTTCAATTCTTCAATATTAAATGGCTCATTAAGGATACCGTCATTATTATCAATAATGAAAAGCTCGTTTTCAGCTTGAGCTTTATTATTGGCAAAGGAAGGGCAATAGTTGTCTGTACTGCTAACCTTGGTAAAGTTATCGGCAAGAGCTTCTACCTTATCAAAGTCTGTGACTGCATCGATGTCATTATGGTGAATAACGGGGATATTGTTATGACATTTAGTTTTCTCAATACGTTTGATCTTGTTCCAAATCAAGGTAGTATTTGTTTTGGGGTTAAAATCTTCACAAACTTTTTCCCAATCTTTTCTCTTGCCATTTTTTATTGCTCTCCTGGCTATGGCACTGGTTTTTTTATATAGAATGAAATCATTGGGATGATGGCTTTTCCTAAGTTTTTTCAAGGCGTCCTTTTTGTCATCTAGGGCTTGTTTACACTCTTCATTCCACCAAGAAGTGGGTTGTTTGTGATGATTAGGGTTAGTTTTCGGGATAGAATTTGTCATCGCTAAATCTAATTGCTGCATAAATTGAGTGTACTCTTCGTCAACATCATTGCTAGTGACAGGCTCAGTAATATAAGTGTTGCATGCTTCAGTGAATTTATTCCAATCAGCTTTCTTGGTAGACCACTTAGGACTAAAGTTGGATGGGTTCTTGTGAATAGGATGATTAACTTCAATAACAATTGGACAGTGATCACTCCCCCATGTGTTGTCTAGGACTTTCCAATTGCATTTTCCGCCAATGCCAGGAGAAACGAAGGTGACATCGATGCAGGACAGAGAATTTTGAGATGTATTGACCCTTGTGCCTTCTCCAGTATTAATGCAGATCATGTTATTCAAAATGGCGTCTTCAATCATCTGTCCATTATGGTCAAGTTTAGTGCTGCCCCAAATAGGATTGTGGCCATTTAAATCTCCGCATATAATACACGGTCTATTAGCGATTTTTTCACAAATTAATTTAAGAGAGTTGGTGTCTAGAGAAGCACAAGGGTTATATACATTGACAAGCATAAGTTTATTTTTATTTGCATCATAAATTTTCCCGATTTGATATTCAATGAGATTTTCTGTAGCTCCTAAAATGTATTTAAAGGCAAGGTCGTGTTTGACGAAAAATGCACATCCTCCCCCGCATTTTTTAATATTATCTTTTCTATCGTTACGATAAATGTCATAACCTGATAACCTGTAAGTTTTATCATTTTTTAACCATGTTTCTTGTATGCAAATAATATCAGGTTTGCATGTCATGACATTAATTGCATCCTTAAACTCCCTATCATGTGCAATGAGAGAATGTGCATTCCACTGAAGAATAATTAGTCCTGCAAAAATTGCGGCAATGATGTTTTATTAGTTTGGGATCTAAGGGTTTGGCTTCCACTTGGTTTGGGGTTATTAGGTGGACCCATTTTGCTTTGGGAAGATTTCTGGCCCGTGGCAGCCCTTCTCCTTGTAGCAGGTGATTGTGACGGAGTTCTTTGGTTTTGTTGCTTGCCTTTAGTCTTTGTGGATTCTTCTGAATTACCCAGGTGTTGGATTAGCGATAAGATGGCGGCAGTTCTTTCTACTTTGTTCTTTATTGTTTCCCCGATTTGTAGTGCCCCAATTAGGAGTTCGACGAGGTGTTGTTCATCATTGAGCAGGCCAGATTGGTGCGTGCACATAGGTTCTGTCTGAGTTGCTATTGTTTCATCTGTCTGGGTGCTGGCGTCTACATTTCTGGATTTCACGTCTTTTGTTATTGTCGCTTGGGTGTTTGTTGTTTTGACTACCGTGACGGCTGGAATGCTGGGTTGCTGAGAGTTCCATTGATTCGGAGTGGGTACTATTCTATTTGTCTTGTTTGGCGGTTGTTGGGTAGGGGTGTCGGGCTGTATGTAGAAGTCAGCTTTGACGGCTTTAGCGGCGTCTGCATATGAAATATTGTATGAAATTCTTACACCCTGGATTCTCTTTTCCTGTTTTATGGTACTGCATCCTCCATAAGCCGATGAATGGTGTTCGCCACATCTGCAGCATCGAACTTGGTCTTTTTGCTGACATTGGTCAAAGGTATGGGCGCCTCCACATCTGACACATCGGGTCGAGCTACGGCAATTCGTCGCTGTATGTCCAAGTCGTTGACAGTTGAAACATCTTATTACTGGTGGGATGTAAGGTTTGACGGTGAACTGTTCGTATCCTAGTTGTATCTTGGGTGGTAGGATAGGTGTATTGAATGTGAGGCATACTGACAGACTTTTTTCCAACTGGCCATCTCTTCTGCGCATAAGGCGTTTTACTTCTACAACTCCGTTTTTCTTACAGGCTTTAAGTAGGTCTTCATCTATTACCTCAGAGGGGATGCCCGTTATAACACCCTTACTCTGGGTTTCAGACTTTGCAAATTCAGTTGTCACAGCCCATTCTCCCAGTAGAGTGATATCCTTTAGTTTTCTTGCTTGGCCTGGAGTGAAGCAACGCACTGTAATGCCACCTTGGTTATTCTTAGATACATTCTTTATCAAATCAGTACCGATATTATTTAGAGCTTTACCTATTTTAATCGGACTTATTTTAGCTAGTTTAACATCGGGGGAATTTATGATGACTAGGGTTGGTTGACTAGGCTGAGTTGATTGAGTAACATTACGGCGTTTAACTTGGTGGGTATTTATTTGATCATTACCACTAGAGTCGGTATAGATGTCATTGTAGTTTATCGATCGCTTTCTTGTCTTAGTCTGGGGCCGAGATTGAGAGCTATTCTGGGCTTGACTTATAAGTATGTCAATGGTTGAGCGTTCTTGGTCGTCTTCGTGCTTGGATCTTTGAGTATCCATAGGTGATTGAGATAATTGATCCCAGGAAGTTACCAAATCCTCATTGCCGTCATCGGCCATTTCTAGCCGAAATCAGGCGTAGGGTAAAACAAGAAGAAAAAAGGAAATAGGTAGTATTATGTGTGGCCCACTGATATTATTATATTGCTTACCAGATACCCACAAAGGTAGTTTGCTGCAAAAACGGAGGCTTGGAATAGAAGGTCACTTGGCGGGAAATGACGCACTCAGAATTGAATTTTCGCGCGGTCACGAGCAGCCTTTAAACACGTCCGACCCCTACTACGTTCGAACCGTTCTCCCTATCGACACTCTTCTGTCTTGTCGCTTTTGTTATGATGCGTTTCAAAATAATATTTGCATATGAATACGGCGCGCGGTGACCCCGTCTTGACTACGTTCCCGTGTACCGTCGACTGTTTCCTGAAGGGTACAGTGGACGGCATCGCATACCACAACCGTCCACTGTACCCGCCAGGAAACAGTCGCCGGTACACGGGAACGTAGTCGAGACGGGGTCACCGCGCGCCGTATTCATATGCAAATATTATTTTGAAACGCAACAAAAACGAGACAGCGACAAGACAGAAGAGTGTCTGGTGCAGCTTGCGGAATTAATCTCCCAATTAAACGAGACTTACCTGGAAGTTGAAGTTTGATGGTGATTCTATGTAGTCATCAGGACACGAAAGGGATCACATGAGATTGCACCACATACCGTGTAGCTTCAGTCTTTAACTTCTCGAATGAGTACATCTTGAACAAGTTCAAAGTTAAGAAGGGCAGGGATATATGTCTTTGGGTGATCCCTTTCGTGTCCTGATGACTACATAGAATCACCATCAAACTTCAACTTCCAGGTAAGTCTCGTTTAATTGGGAGATTCTATTACGTCATCAGTCACACTCCAGTGACCACATGAGATTTTAAAGCAAAAGATGTACGAGAGAGACAGAAATTCTCCACCGAACTGCTGGTATATTAAACTGACATCAATACAATGCTTACTTGAGGTCTGCGGAATTATAATACAATCCTAGTGCAGTGCTGGTTGATTATGAAGAACCTTCGCCTAAGACACCATCGGCAAATTTATCATCGTTAATTAAAGGTCTGTCATAAAACCTAGCAAATGTACACTCTGAAGACCAGCCGGCTGTTTTTAAGATATGGTCAATGGGAACAAATCTGTCTTTAGCTTTAGACGTTGCTGCTGCCCTCACACTGTGAGGCTTGAACAAATTAGTGTCAATACCTGACTTATCCATTACTTCACGAATCCATCTGCTTATTGTCGCTTTAGATACTGCATTGTGTGGTTTAACATAACTTATAAATAATTGACCTTTAGAGGGATCGCGAATCTTATTAGTTCGAGACAAATACTCAGTCAATGCATCACATACACACAGTTTCTTGTCTGGTGTATATGGTACCAATCTCACAGTAGGATTGACATAGCCTGGTCTGCTCTGCTTGAGCACCTCACTATAAGTGAAAACAAAGGAATCATTAACATTGATTAGGTTATTTAAATTAAGTAATTTAAGAGACTGTCCTCTTGAAGCTGTCACCAACGCAATTAACATAACAAGTTTGTGCGTGAGTGTTTTCAATGTTAGATCACGGACTGGTGAGCAAGTCTTTAAGAAGTTCAGAACCTTGTTGACATCCCAGATGTAGCTGTACCTTGATCGTGTAGGTCTCAAGTTAAAAACTCCCTTCATGAATCTCACCACCAGCGGATGGGCACCAACAGTTGTTTTATTGTCTGCTGAACATATTGCAGAAAGTGCTGATCTGGCGGTGTTAAGGGCACTATATCCGATTCCAGAGTGAAATAATTCAGTTAGGAAATCCAACACCTGGGTTATATTTGGGCACATAATATTTGCCTTGACTTTACGACAAAACTGGGTCCACTTTCTTGTGTAAGCTCTATATTGTTTCTTTGTGTCGTTCCGCCATGATGCCATGATGATGGTGGTTGCCGCTGGCGAAACGTTTCGCTCTTCAAGTTATTTCCTGACACAAGGCAGGCCATCAATCTCAACTTCTTTCTGAGAGGATGTTGTTGCATTGAGGCTGGCAGACGTAACAGTGAGTCTTTCTTTGGCATCAAGATGGGCTCTTTGATCAGCATGTGGAGCATCTGAGCAAACCACGGTTGTGTTGTCCACATAGGAACCACAAGAATGCCTGTTGCCTTGTCCATGCCGATTTTTTGTATGGTTCTTCCCAGAAGACAGAATGGAGGAAAAGCATAAAAATAATACGAGTGCCAGTTGATAGTAAATGCATCAACGTGCAAAGCATCTGGGTCTGGTCGCCAGGAAACAAACTTTGCGACTTGTTTATTTAGTCTAGAGGCAAACAAATCAATATCTGGAGAGCCCCAACGAGTTGTTATCAATTTAAACACAGAAGAGTCTAACTGCCATTCTGTCTTGTCAAAGAAGCGTCTTGATTCGAGGTCGGCTTCTGTATTAAGTATTCCTGGAATATAAGTTGCAGTTAACCAAATATCTCGTTCCTTAGCCCACAGCCATAAAGACTTTGCAACCTCATTGCAGGGTAATGATTTTACTCCTCCCATGTTATTAATGTACGCCACAGCCGTACTATTATCCACCATAATTTTTACATGTTTCTGTTGCACGCGATCAGAGAATGATCTTAATGTGAGAAAGGCTGCCAAGATTTCCAAATAGTTAATGTGATAAGCAGCTTCAATGACTGACCATCTGCCACCGCACTTAATTGTATCACAGATACCTCCCCATCCAGTATTTGATGCATCAGATGTTATTGTGATCTCAGGGTTACCTCTTCTAATAAGCCTTTTTTGACTGGGTAGCTGTTCAATCCACCAAGTTAGATCATGTTTAATGCTGTGAGTAACAGGCATGTATGCATCATATTTCCCTTTATGTAAAGCCAAAGCTTCAATCTTAGCAATTTCCAAGGACCTGTAAAAAAGAGATCCAAATTCCACTGCCGGGAGGCTTGAAATCATTATACCAATAACCTTGGCAACTGTTCGTATGCATGCATTATTTACATGAAGTAGTTTATTACATTCTTCAATTAAACTACTTGTTTTATGTTCAGGCAGTGTAACAGTCATGGACAAAGTGTCTATGTCAAAACCCAGATAATTAAGTTTTCGTGTCGGCTTAAGGACAGATTTAACTGGGTGGTGTATAAATCCAAGCTTATGAAATAAAGCAAGAGTATTGTCAATATTTTCTTGACATTCTATAAGCGTAGTTCCTATCAATAAAGAATCATCAATGTAGCCCACATTTACATAGCCTAACTGCCGTAAAGTGGCATAGATTGGCTTCATGAGCTTAGTGAACATGCGGGGTGCTGATGCCAACCCATTCGGAAGACAGGTATATTGAAACAAAGTTTTCTTCCACTCAAATTTGAGATACTTCTGGTGGTCGTCTGCCACCGGAACTGAATAGTATGCATCTTTAAGATCTATAGATGCCAAGTAACAACCAGCCGTGACAAGCTGAATGGCTGTTTCAAAAGTATCCATTTTAAAATGGTGGTATTCAATATGCTCGTTAAGACCTTTCAGGTTAAGGATCATTCTAAATGTACCGTCCTTTTTGGTACGTACAAAAATAGGAGACACAAATTCCCCATTGCAATGTTGTGATTTTTTAATCACCTTTTTAGTGAGTAGATTATCAATTTCTGATTCTATGGCTGCTTGCTCGGTAATACTACAAATGGTGATTTTTGGCAGGTTATACTGCGAGGGTGGTTTGTCTCCGACAAATTCAATGTGTGCATGCAATGCCATATCTATTATTCTCTCATCAGATGTAATATTTCGCCATTCAAGCTCGAAATGTTGCAATCTACATGCTTCAAAAGTGACTACGTCACTATAGGTATGCTCTGAGCCACATGTACTTACAGTGCTTATTTGGAGTGCTTGGCTTGAGCTGACTGGGGCTTGAATTTTCTGTATGCGTTTTTTGCATCGTCTGCAGAGGAAACGTACTGTCGACGGAATTGGCCTCTGCCCCGTCCTCTGAACCGTATTCCTCGACCCCTTGCTCGAGCACGGCTTGCCCCTCTGTGCTGCCATGTTTCAATATTATGGCCTGCTTTATTCACCTCTTGGATGTCCTTCACCCTCTTGGTGACGTCATCACCAAACAAGTTATCTGTGAATGGCACTGTTGTGGAACATAGATGAATATAGTCTTGCTTGAGATCATTTTTCATGCAATCTCGTCTTCTCAAATTTAATAGACGATTAGTATTCCCTAGCAGCGCTAAGGCGTCAGTACCAAGATCAAGTATCTGTTGAAGGTCAACAGTTCCCGAACCACTCACTAACTGGGCCAGTTCACCTACAAGAAATGTAACTGCGGTTGCCCCTTTTACAAGAGAGGTCTGAATCGACTGGAACTTAGAGTCCAATGATCTGGTTTCTGGGCGAATAATGTCCCAAACGAGTTGGTTCACTCGGACATTTGCAAGTCCTGAACAGTTCTCAGGTCTGTTGAATTTTTTGATCAATTCATTGATTTTTTCTTCAGAGACAGCGTCCCTGAACAGTCCATTGATCATGTCTGCTAGGTTAATATCAATTGCCTTGCCACATTGTTCTTTGACAGTGAACTTGTTGGCCATGTCCTTGAACATACTAGTACTGGACTTGTCAATCTGGCTTGCTTGTTCCGGCTCCTCGGCCGTGTTTGCATGGTCAGCTGCCTTGCTTGTGGATGGCTGGTCAGGGCCACGCCCTTCATCTAGCGGTCCAGAGCCTGTTCCTTGTGGGTTCTCCACTTTCTGCTCACCGCTTTCGTCCTCGTAAACATAACTGCTCTCCAAACTGGTAACTCTTTCTGCAAGAGTTCCTTGGTTGTCTTTTATCTCGACGAGCATGTTTAAAATGGCCGCCAACTGAGCGCCATTATCTTTGTTACTGCATTGCGGCGTTTTTGCACCGGGTGTGGTAGTGGCCTCGCCACAGTGAACAGCAAGAGTTTCTTTCAGTCGTTTTGACTCGGATGAAAAACTATCACTTTCTACTCGTCTTTTCTCTGCAGTTTTGCCTTTCCCTACGGGAAATTTTGGTGAAGGCGATGTTGAGGCCATTTCTGATAGGCCTTAATCACACTACGTGCGATTTTTCACCAAACCACGTTGTATTTAAAGACCGGCGGCCTTTTAACGTGTAAATAGTAGTGCTACACAACGCTATGAACACTGCGTGTTGCCCTGTTGGGTATGTACGGTACACTGAAGCTACACGGTATGTGGTGCAATCTCATGTGGTCACTGGAGTGTGACTGATGACGTAATAGAACCTGGAAATTTCACTTTTCATCCGAATCGTAAGTAAACCCTAGTACGACAATCCTATTCGCCGATGTGTACATTGTATCTCAGATGGCTCATCGAGTAATTTGGTGGCCGTTTTGAGGGTGAAATCTGATGTTTCTTTGGGTAAACATTGGGAAAAAGTGCCATTTTGATTGAGATGTAAGATATCCAACGGAAGTCCCTAGGACCCTACTATCGCCAGGGGCCAATTTCACGGAGCTGCTAAGCACAAAAATTTGCTGAGCATGAAAGTTTGTCCATGGTAAAAACAAGGTTACAGACCAAATTTTCACGTGATCTTTATTGTTTTTGATTGATAATCAGCTGTTTTTTTGCTTAGCATAAAAAACACGTAGAATTTTGGCTGATAACTTGTTTTTAATGAGCAAGACGTTTTTGTGCTAAGCACATTTTTGTGCTTAGCAGCTCCGTGAAATTGACCCCAGATCATGTCCAAATGTTAACAAAAGCGATGTAGGGTCCTAGTTACTCGGACTAAACATCATGTACGAACTTTCTACGTGCGTGCGCGTCGTAGGCCGGCGCGGCTGCCGGGTAGGGTACGCGCGCACGCACGTAGGAAGTTCGTACATGATGTTCACGTCCAAAAGCGTGGATTTGCAATTTATTTTCTGAAAATAAGTTGCCTAAAGACACACTAACTTTTAATAACCTATGACGATCTATAGTTCCAGACACAAGGAAGACATAAGCAAGATTTCGGCTTCCTTAACGGGTAAAAATATGAAAAAATGTTGTTTTTTGCTATGGCAGGATACATTGATACCCTGGACGTCAGTCGCAATGCAATAAAGAACGTCGTCCAACCTGGGCTACTATAGCCATACGTCCATCAGTGCAAAAAAAAACGGGATTTGTTTTACTTTTTTATGGAAATCATTCGGTCTCAAACTCGGCATGCAGGTTAATTTATTATAGCGCATCGATATTTCGCTAAAATTAGGACTTCTCCGTGGTTCCGTCTGGTGTAATTTGTGTCTAAATCTAGACTGTGTTATAAAGTTGCCAAAAAATTCGCGATAAACGCAAAACAATATGGCGAATCAAGTCTGCGCAGGCGTGCACAGCTCGTCGTACCGAACAACAGAGTGTGCCTCTGCTGTTCAAGGCGGCGAGCTTTGCATGCCGCGCCTGCGCAGACTTGTTCCGCCATATTGTTTTGCGTTTATTGCGATTTTTTTTTGGAAAATTTATAATGCAGATTTAGAGACAAATTACACCAGACGGAACCACGGAAAAGTCCTAATTTTTAGCGAAATATCAATGCGCTATAATAAATGAACCTGCATGCCGAGTTTTGAGACCGAATGATTTCCATGAAATAAGTGAAAACAATCCCGGGTTTTTTGCACTGATGGACGTACGTATGGCCTATAGCACTCTAGTCTCTAGTGCGGGGCCATAGACTAGGGCTAGCCTGGGCCTAACCATGCTAACACTGTAGGCCTAACGTTAATTTAATGCCCTGCAGGAGTATGCCCAGACATATATTACTAACGTTAGCTGTACTCGGTCATACGAAATTGACTACGAAAAGTTTGTGCCAATTACTTTTCATGGAAATCCTTCGCCCCCAGACTCGGCATGCGGATGTAGGCCTTGGAGTAGGAGTAGGACAAGACCCGTGAACTTGGCGGTATATCGCCACTTTCACAGGTCTAGCCTAGGACTATAGCCGCCTAGAGTCCAGTCTATGGACCCGCACTAGAGTAGAATCTGAGCCGTACAAATATATTTTTTTCATTTTTTTTATGGAAATCATTCGGTCTCAAACTCAGCATGCAGGTTCACTTACCATAGCGCATCGATATTTTGCCAACATTAGGACTTTTCCATGGTTTCGTCTGGTGTAATTTGTCTCTAAATCAGCAATCTAAAGTAAACATTTCTTTCGAGATAAATGCAAAAACAATATGGCGGAATTAACAAGTCTGCGCAGCCGTGCACAGCTCGTCGCACCGAACAACAAAGGGCACGTACTCTGCAGTACCGGTATTTGTTATTTATTAACTGTCGCCACAGAGTCAGACATATACACCTATAGACCGCCAGTCGAAAAACCAGTGATTTCCGACACGAGGATCATCCAGTGAGACCGAAATAATACAAGATGTGTAACTTACCTTCCTGCGCCCTAATTATCTTTAATCCTTCTCTTTATACTGGATCCGTATATTTAATGTCAGACCTATATTCCTCGCTGCCGTTCATGCTCTGAAAATGAACTTGACATAAAATGTTATGTATCAATTCTTATCAGAATAAAGCAAACAAGCGTGCAGCAGTGTCCACGTGAAAACGGTCAAGTGATTACAAACTGAACTACCCCGCCACACCCGCATACCTCGATTTGCATAATATGCAAATCTGGTCCTCGACCAATGGAAAATGGTTATTATTTTCTAATTCGCTGTGCTCAACCGAAAATAAATAATTTTCCAGTTGACTCGCGCCTTATCGCATATATCGACAATAAACACACTGACCTTGGGGAGCACCGTTCTTCACGAAGAACACTGAGATCTGCTCCCCATTGTCAAGAAAAAGAACGGGAGGCTTGGGATTTTTCATAGCCAATCTTTAAAACATGCTCTAGACATACTTCTGAGTCTAGTCCAAAATTAACACATTTACTACTCTGTAAAAGTGGATTTCATTGTAAATTGGCTGGAAAACATACATGTACTACATGTATAAGCACTTTAAGAAGAATAGGTTTTAAATCTAACTGATCTATAACCATAATTATAAATTAATATTGAATTATATCATAAATATACAATTATCATTCTGTATGGCTATAATACAGCTTTCTCATTAATTATGTGGTTATGACACTGGCTAAATACCTAGATTCATAGAAACCAGCAACTTGTTACTCGTGGTTTCTTTGACATACCTGTCCTTGGAACTGTCAGACTTCCATCTACCATGTCTTTTAAACAGCCTGTCGGGCACTCCGACTGCTGCTGCTGCCGAAGCTCCTCCTGCTCTCAGACTATGTAAACCAAACTTTTGGGATTCCAAACCAATGCCCTCAATAGCTTCTTTGAGGATTTCTCTGCATCTGGTGTAGGATAAACTTCCTGAGCGAAGTTTATAAGCATTAACTGACTTGAGCAGTACAATAGGTCTGAACAGGAAATCTGTGGAACTGAAGTCTGTGATACCTGCACAGGAAAGGTACTTTGTCAACATCGCGACAGGACAGGTATCTCTACCAGTAGCCCCAACTACTACCCAGGCTCCCTCCCTGAATTGATAGTTTTGCTTTTTTCTATAAAAAGCTTAACATGCGAAGGACTTAACTCTAAATCACAAAGCTTTAAATTAGCAATTTCTCCGTATCTTAGGAAAGCTGCAAAAGACAAAAGAAACATACAACAAATTCTGAGATCCTTGAGATCGTATTTGTCGAACTTATGAACTAATTTGCGCAACATCTCTGGGGTTATTGGTTCTTTCCTGGTTACAGGTTTGGCTAATAATCTTTTAAGCCCTTCTAGCAAGAGATGCAAAAACTTTACGTCACATGGGTTATGAGAACATAATTTGGGTGAACAATCATATTTCCATTTAATTCCGTAGAATGCTGATTCAATGGTACTATAAGGCACGTTGTCATTGTACATAGTGATAAAGTACCTTGCTATATCTTCATGATTTGCACATTCCTGCTGAACTTTGTAAGCATTTTAGATTTAAATTGTTTGCGGGGACATGTCCTTGGGCCCCCCCCCCCCCCCCCCCCCCCCCTCCCCTTTAGAACCTCTATATCCTCATTTGCTAACCACTTTTGCTCAACACTCTCCCCTCTGTCTGCTTAAAGCTAGATTCACGCCTGATCAATATGCTGTACGTTCTAGTCGAACTTAAACAAATTACGGGCCTATATCTGACCCCCTGCAAAACAAATTCTAGATAAGTCCCTGTTAAAATATTTGTTAAAATTGCTTTAAATAATTAGCAAAAGTTATACACAGTTTATCAAATTTATTTCATTTCTTTGACATTCAGGATACTAAGAAGATTCTTGGTGAATCTGCCGAAGGGAGAGGCGTGATTGCAAGCATCGAAAAAGCAAGTTTCATGACTAAGTCAGTGAGGCATCGAATGGTGAAGCTTTTAATTAGCCATTTGATTTCCCGACATGGTACAAAGTGAGTTGAAATCTTTACTAAGATTTATTAGGAAAAACATAAAACAAAAAGTTGCCCTAATCTGTATAAAGTAGTTTTGTTATTTGTCTAATGAGCGCGAGTGGAAAACCTAAAATATGTAGTGCATTTGGTTTGTGGGACACAAGACACACTACAGGGTGTATCAGAAAAATCATCATAACATTAACATAGATTATAGTTCTGTAAATGTGGGCATAAACCTAGGTAGAGGGGGTCATTCTGCTTCGAATGATACCAGTATCTTGGTTTACGCTTCACGCTCCAGTGAGCACGGATGCTTTGAATTTTGAAGAATTCAAGTCTTTTGCGCACGGGAATGCGAGGGCTAAAATTGGATTCGTCACATTGAATTAAAAGTTTAGACAGGGTTTTACCAGTGTGCCAAGGCGTTTTTTGAATAAGTAACCCTATCACCCCTACCCTCGGCACAAAATGATCTCTTTTATGAGTGGATCGTAACCAAAGGGTTAACAAACGTAATAATTTTAACCCTCGCATTCCCGTGCGCAAAAGACTTGAATTCTTCAAAATTCAAAGCATCCGTGCTCACTGGAGCGTGAAGCGTAAACCAAGATACTGGTATCATTCGAAGCAGAATGACCCCCTCTACCAAGGTTTACGCCCACATTTACAGAACTATAATCTATGTTAATTTTATGATGATTTTTCCGAGAGTATAATTTTTTCTGATACACCCTGTATATCCCATGTTCCAAAAGTGCGTGTGGGATATCAAATTTATTTTCCAGCAAACCTCAAACATTAAAGATGGAATATGCACGCTACAAGCTCATGAGTTGTTAATCTTAACTCGTGCAGTCGTGGAATGTCGCATGCACAGTTAAAGTTAATGGAAGAGTTAAAATCTGCAAGTGAAGAGTTTGCTTTTAACACAAGAATAATGTAAATTGAATGCATTTAGATATACAACCCATATAACCTAAAAGAAGTAAAATGTGATGTGTAATGTTTGAAACTTTATTCCAGATCTAATGTAAAAATGTAACATCTGATTTCAATCAAATGAATAGAATTTGGCCAAAACAAACTCCACAGAGTATTTCATTTTTTAAATAGGCTATTATGTGTAATGTGTTTGGGCATACCTCTGGAGCAGAAGGATCCAATCCAAGAATTTGTCTATTTAATGACCGTCGTCTTCTTATTTTACAGCCCTGGTGCATTTGAAAAAAGTGCACTAGCTGAGAGCGTGGTGACTGCTTTTCCCTGTTTAAATGATCCCCAGGGAATCACTGGATATGTAAGTATTTTTCTCAGAAACTTAGGGATAACAATTCAAACCTCCTGAATACACTAGTAGTTATTGAACAATGGAAATGCAGTTTCACCCTTGAAATACCGTGAAACTATATTTCCAGGTGAAACTGAATTTCCATTGTCAGAAGACTATCTAAGAAGGTTTGTTAAGTTGTCAGTCTTTGCTCGTTTCACAAAGTCTTTGAACAGCTCTATTCCAGGGGTGTTTTTGTCTGTGGCAGGGGGCTTTTTAATGTTACCAGCACCCTAGAAACTGTGACAAGTGATTATACATAGTTTAGGTTTTCAGAAGTGCACTGCTGGGGGCGAGTATAGAGTCCCACCCCCACCCCCCCCCCCCCCCCCCCCTCATCTAGTTTGTGTGACCACATAGGTGCAGGATCAATTGATGTCATTATATACATAGCACATGAACTCAACTCGAGCTGAACTCAAGGACAAAAAGGTCTTAATTGTTGGCCAAACAAATTGTAAAAATATGGGAAGTAGTAAACTATCATTGTTGTTTTGTGTAAATGTATATATACCTATTTAACATTTTCAAAATTTCTTATGTTTTGTTTTTTATTTTTCAGACACAGCTTCTACTGCCACCTACAGAAAGCAATTCATCAAGAATGAGGATAAGAGCGTGGCAGAAATTCTGAGGGAATTTCCAAGGTTGCTGGATAAGCATATGGTAAGAATTACAATAATGATTTTTGATTGTTCTTTGATTACAAACATACAACCTGCATTCTTGTGAATGACAAGGTTAATGGAAGCAATTATTTGTTATGTTAAAATTTAGAATACCAAAAACTCCATCCTCAAGAATTTGTAAGACTATTGCATAACCTTTACAATAACCTCCTGCCTACCAGTACATAAAGTTGTACTTTGATTGATCATGTACTAGGTAATGTATTAAAAAAAATATAAAACAATAATATATGTATATATATAAGGCGACCGAAAATCCCTATAGTATTATACACGGGCTATCAGACGACCAGGAGTCGCCTTATGACCGAAGTTGTATGTATATATATATATATATATATATCAAAATTTGGGATGCTGCGTAGCACTGAAGAGCATGGAAAATGTGAAAATATAGATATAACAGTGCTCACCGGAAATAAGACCGAGCTTTCGGTGCGAATGTACCTTCTTCAGGGAGAATTATGGCTTGTATATATATATACGTGTTTGTAAACCGATTCAACTTCGGAGAGTGCTCTACTTTATAAAAGGAGCGATATAAAAATCAATCACAAAAACTAGGATAAGTTTTTGTTCACCATTTTTTTATTCCGACAAATTTGTTTCGTGGATATACGAGTGGAGGTATATCCACGAAACAAATTTGTCGGAATAAAACATGGTGAACAAAAACCTATCCTAGTTTTTGTGATTTTTATATATATAGGTATATATATATAACAATATATATTGGCAGGATTGGGAATCGAACCTGCGAATTCTAGAATACCATACCAGTATAAATAAACCATTGTGGTTTAATTTGGTGTATTCAAACTATCTTTAAATGAAGAGCCATTTTTCATTTAAACAATCCTGCTTAAGTGTTTGTATTATGAAATGTTGTCTTGCTTTTTGCTATCTCGGGTATCAAACCACATTTTATCTCGTATGAAAAACTTAGCAACCCAAAGACGAAGCTAATATAGAAGCATGTGAAATATTTGTTTAGTTTGATTATTCACATGTACGTATGTATATTACTTATTCATCGCCAGATTGAACAGGACTTCCAGCTGATGTACCCTACAATTGCAAACAACCAGTACTCTAAGTGGGGTGCAATGGCTGATCCACTCATCCACTATGGAACTCAGACATTTCCTCTCTGGAAAGAAGCACTCGGTCTACCCACAGATTTTGACCCACGACATCTTACTGAAGGTAGTTTTATTTTGTAGAGTGCTGCAAAATATAAGAGGCTCATCTCAAGTTTTTGTTTTAGCGATTTGAGCCCAAGAACTCTGAATGAATGCAAATGCCCTACCAGCATTATAACCGGTGTAAATTGTTGTAATCGTTGTGAAACAAATTGTAAATTCTATGTACACCTATATTACAAAAGTAAAATTTGGATTCTAAATAACCTTATCAAACTACACATTGTTTTAATAACAGATCAAAAGATGAACCTGGCCTTCTTTATTCTACCCATGGAGGCAAGAGGACAACAGGCGGAACATACGGACCAAAGGACACAATGACTTCCTTTATTGACACGCAGTTGGTGAGTTGTTTTGTGAAACGTGTCTTCGTGGTGGTAACAATTTGTTTAACCCAAATTTAAGGAGACTGTTGGCCCACCTTGGTGAGTAAGGTGTTTAGAAAAAATCCTGAAAGAATGGTAGGTCGAGCTTAATTGGACATCACAGATGGCATGTACAAAACTGGCTTCAACACGGAAGATTTGTAATGCTTTTCAATGCTTTTATGAAGCCCCCCTTGGACAATTCAGCTTTGTACATACCATCTGTAATATACCATATTTTGAGATCCAATTGAGCTAAACCTAGCATTGTTTTCAGGATTATTTCTAAACACCTTACTCATAATACAACCACCTTAAACTTGGGTTAACCTTTTTGAACCACGGGTACCTAAATACCCGAACTGCTTTTGGCGAGGGTACCCTGTTTCCTTTTTGGGTTGTTATTACCTGAATCTTGTTGGTAGATTAGAACACACAGTGGCTAAATATAATGGCAAGGCAATTTCTTTAATGTCTTTATTTATTTGCATATTTTAAACGTAGTGTATTGAAAAGGCAGTTTGGGGTTGGGGTGGTGTTTGCGGTGCTGCAATCTGAGAAGTTAGTTCCCCAATGTGGTGAAATAAGTATGGACCCCCGCCTACTATGGCTTGTCAATGTTTTGGTAGAAATTCAGTGATAAATTTAAAATTGTTGAACTTGTCTTGTAGCAAAATCATTGTCATTAAATCAAACCCCCCATTTTTGTTTGGGCCTTTATTTGTTTGAAATAGTTTCACAGTCCAAAGGTTTGGTTTTTTTTTTCAAAATTATCAAAGGTCCAAACACAAAAATGTCCCATAACTGGAGTCCATTAATCCGACGATCTCAGGTCCTCTGTGTACAAAATATAACACTCTTAATGCATATTTTTAACTTGTTAGATTTGTTTAGGGAGGTGTGATTGGGCTACTGAAGTTATTCAATTAAGCGATGTATTAAATTATTATGTTCTTCTTTGTTTTACCTTTCTTGCCATGAAGGACATAATACATATGCCAACATATGTGGACACCATTGATGAGACAAAACGCCCCCAGCCCTACGTGCTAGTCTTGTACAGGAAATCTGTGCTGGAGCCAACAGACGTGTTTGTGATAATCGAGAAACGGGCCTTACCACAGCAGTCTCCGATGAAGGCCATTGACGTATGTTATAAGGCTCACTTTGTGCTTGATTGCAAGTATCAAGCCCAATGCTCCAGTGTCTGGACCTTCTTTGAGAAGTGTATTTATGGCCAGCCTGGAACACTTAAAAAGGAGAGCCCTTCTTTGAGAGCTCTCAGGGCCTTCTTGGCCTTTAAGCATGTGCCATAGAGCTTGATCATGTGTTCAACCACTTCCACACTCGCGTTTTGTTCATTATGAAGGATTTGCAATTTGCTCCTAAAAATCTATTAAAAATCACTTTGGCGTTTTTAAGCTTCTATGGTGAATTACGTTTTAAGTTTATCAGTAAACATGTTGAGAATTTTGTAATTAACTGCCTTATTTAAGAGGCAATCACTTTGATCTCCTGTTGTTAAGCACTTACTGTGGATAATTGCTCACATAAGACAGGGTGACAACATGGTTTAGGGGAACAAGGGGAGGTGGGGTTGGGGGGGGGGGGGGTGTACACATACATGGTAGCCAGTGTATCCACATTTTTCACATAAAGAACTGGGTACTGCGTATTCCGAAAAAAAGCTTCTAATTAAAACTTAAATTTTCTCCTTAAATTTATTATGGCAGAACGATATCTTATGCAATATTCACACATAGTTTCATATGTACATTAAATAGTGCGAGTGACAGATTGCAGCATGTCACTCAGTTTTTATTCAGGTCCAAACAATTTCAGCAACTTATTAACCATAAAGTCCACAAGGGAACCCTGATATCAATCCAAATCAGTCCAATTGCAATATCCAAAAAAATATTATAAATAACAAAATAAAGGTGACAAAAGGCAACCATCCATCGTCAGCTCACATATTTTGTATTTATAAAGTGTTTTGAACATGCTGCATGTTGTGATTTAAATTAAAGTGATGTCATGTAGCAATTAAAACACCAAGTCATCAACATTTATGATTGTCGGTTGAAAATAGTAATATCTTTTAAAAATTTTAGGCCTATTAAAAACAAAATCAGCCCACAAATGAATATATCCTCAGCAAATAGTGTTAGATGTATCAGTTTAATCAAAAGGCTTTCTATTTTTCCAAGAGCTCCAAAGTTTTCTTCAACAGTTTGTAATAAAAACATTCAAAAAAGAAGCCAAGTTTTCAAGGTATCCCTTATTTAGGCGTTCTACAAACACCAACTATTGGTCAACAAAATGCCCTGAAATTTAGCAAATGTAGTACCCAACAGTTGAGTCTTTTTTAATGCCCAATTATTGAAAACAAATTTACCAACAACTTGTCAACAATTCTTGACCATTTCTTGGTTAATTATGGCTTACCAACAATTGGTTCTTTACATTAACCCAACCAATGGACGAATACAAGTACCCAACTATTTCGTCTGCAATCTTACCCAGCTTTTAGGTAACGTTTTTACCCAACGGCAGTTGGGCGTTTTTCACTCTAAAGCTGGGCATGTTGACTATTGTACCAACGTTGGGTAAAAGTTGGGCAAATATTTACCCTTTTTTCCTTGCAGTGGGGGGTTGTCCCAGAAGTGATTCAGATGACAATTAATCACTGTGTTCAGCAAGAATATTTTTCCTTGCAGTACTTCAATGACACTATCAAGACATTCAACTATGGAGAGATTGATACTAGGAGCAATCCCAGTGTAATGTCTTCTACATTGGCTACATTCAGGGTTAAACAAACTGCATCACAAGCATGGTGTTTGCTGAGACTGCTACCTCTCATGGTTGGTCACACGATACCATATGAAGATAGTAAATGGTTGGTACTGTTACTTCTTCTTGATGTGGTTGAACACGTAATCCACCGAGAGTGACCAAAGTGACAACAGAGTTTCTAACATTTCTTATTGAAATGTTTTTGTCCAGTTACTATACAGAGTATGGTGATACTTTAACAATGAAGCCAAAGGCACATTACCTGCTGCATTACCCAGAGCAAATGCTACAATTTGGTCCCCTTGTTTTTTGTTGGACATTAAGATTTGAGGCGAAACACTTCTTGTTTAAAGAGGTATCATGGCGAACCAAAAACCGCAAAAATCTCTGTAAGACACTGACAGAGAGACATGAATACCACCAAGCATGGCTAAGGTCAAAGGCGGCAGACTTTCTAACACAAGATAGTGTTGAACATACTGGTGGTAAACTTGTGCACATCAGAAAGCTACCAAGGGAAATACATTTGTTGATTATGCCTCAAGTTGGTCAGTTTGTTTATGTTGTGTCAAAGGTGGCATCGAATGGCATATGGTACACATCAGATTCAGCAGTTGTGCTTGAAAAGACTGACAAGGGCTTTAAATTTGCCAAAGTTGACACGAGCTTCATCATTGCTGGAGTTGTTTTCCTTGCATGCAGAATTCTTCTAACTGGAGACTACATTCCACACATTCATGCATATGCTGTTTCTGAGACAAAAGAACTATCACTTGTTAGGACAGCGGAACTTGCTGACTATCACCCTCTGGCAATATAACACAGCATATTCACCAGTTGTAGTGCTTCGACATCATATAATGTAATTACAAAATATTTAAGAAAGATTTTCATACCTGGTCATCACAATTTTTTTCCCTGCAGTGACCTATCACTATCAGCCATCAGAGAGTGGCACTTTGTATCCTACGTGTATTTCTCTCCACTGCAGGAGAAAAGCCTCTTCACCAATTTCCCATTTCATTCTGTCTCCAGCCGTCTGCTGCCATGCAATGGGATTATATGTTACATAGTTCATCCCTCCATCTCGGTTTGGTTTTCCTCTTTTTCTGGTTCGGTTTCGTGGAGTCCAATTGGTTAATTGTTTTGCTTGTCCATCGGTTGTCACACCTTCTTGCCGGGTGACAATGCCTGCCTCCTCTTCTTTGATTTAAAGTGGTCTTAATAACATCCCGCATTCTTGATTCCTTTCTTAGATCCGAATTTGTTACCCTGTCATTCTTTGTTACTCCTATCACTATGCTTTCCAGTGATGTCCAGGTATGGAAATCTTTCCAATATTTTTGTTCTAAAATGATAAACCTCTGTATTGCATTCATTTAAAATCTCAAATTTGAAATTTCAGGCACAAGTTTTTGTTGATATATGGACTAAAAAAGAAGAAGGTGGATATCAGTACAAAATACAAAAATGGGGCCTTGAGACAAGAGATCTCTGAAGTTGTCACAGAAGAATATGGAATTGACCAGTTCCACCTGCAAGCATGGGATACAGACTTCGATGACTTTGTCGACATGGATGAGGACGAACTGTTTCAGGGGCCATTGAAAATAAATGTGATAGATGCTTTCCCTGTACAGCTGGTGGTGGGGTAAGTGACAGTCTCTACCATATCAAACCCTGCCAAATAGTATTTCCACATGCAATAGTAGACATGATTTGCTATTCATGTTGGTTATCTCTTGGTTTGAAAGTTTCAGTGTTTAGCACTGTCGATATCAGAATTTTCCAAAGTAAGTCCAACTAATATTGAAAATATTTCTGATATATCGCTTATTCCATGAAAAGTTACAAAAAATGTGGAAAATCAAATGTTATTCAAGCAACAAAAAAACACAAACAAACAAAAACAAATCTTAAGTCCTACAGTTTTCAATGGCTTTCTCTGCAGCATATATCCTCAAACTTAAACAAAATCTCAACTCCAAGAGTTTGTCCAAAACACGTTTTGGGGGTATTTTTGTTGTTTCTTTTGTTTTTATTTGGTTTTGTTTTGTTTTCATTAAGGAGGCCCCAAACCAAATTCAATTTTGGATCAGATTGTCCATTATTTCAGGTCAGTTTTTGTTTTCTTTAATTTGCCATTTTAGGGTCAGTGGTCAGTTAGAGTCAGTTTGGGGGTGGTTGTTCTTTGAATTTGTGTTGGGTTTGGTCAGTTTGGTTATAGGAAATTTCTTAATTTTTTTTGTCAGTTTGGCCTGGTCCAACACATGCACATGAGCGTTGAACATAACAAATGGCCTGGTTGCCTTTTGTTTACCTACAGATGTGTACTTGAGCAGAATTTCATTAATTAAATTACAGAATGCCAACTTCACCAGATGCTGAAGGCCTCACAAATTCTGCAAGTAACGTCCAAACTAATGCAACATCTGCATCTTCAGCTGGCTGCCGTGGCTGGTACACCAACTACAGTATTCCTGATTTTCCAGATGCTTTGACGCAGAAGATTAATTCTGGACAGCCTTTGACTGCATCAAATGAGTCGGCAATCCTGGACATCATTTTGGAATCACTGAAGGTTGACAAAGTGTAAGTTTAAAATATGTTTCAAATTGATCTCTCTCATAGGCCGTCATCTTCGTAGGAAACAACTGCGTTCTCATTGCCATCAGACGTGTGTGCGTGCAATGTGCAAACAAATCTCGACATGCATTCGTGTTGCTCAAAATTTCATCAAAATGCAGAGCAGTCGATGTGTGGCACAAAAAATAGATGCAATTCACGTGGTACTCTTCTGGAAGTGACATCATTTGAGAGACGTATGGATTTGGCTCTTGTTCACGGTAGATAAGTTTCATGATGTCATATCATTGCTGTGTAATTGTTAAATGAGTGGCATAATCACAGTAAACAATGAATGTGCTAATAGCAGCTTGTTACTGTGGTTTTGATCAGTACCATCTGCAAAACTTTATCAAGTTTATTCCCTCAATACAAATGGAAGAAAATATCACTTGGAGTTGGGTAAAACATAATTTAATTAACGAAGTTTAAAATTTGGCATTGTTCTAGATTCCTAGTCTCCTTGCTCTCTATCGTCAACTTAATATATGCCAATATTTTTCTACATGAGCACATCATGGGGTTACACACCTATGTTACCCAACCCCAGAGGAAAAAGGTTGAGCAGTTGGAGCATAGGGATGTCAGTCTTTTGTTGTGTCGGATCATAGGGATGTTGGAACATAGAGCAGAGAACATAAAGGCTTTTTTTTTTGGGGGGGGGGGGGAGTGATTTATTAGGAAGTTAATATAGTTTTTTTCTATTCAAAGGGTTCCGGAATTGCACCACTGAATCTGCAGCATAATTATAGATAAATCCTCCAAAATCAATATGATTTTACATACTGTACCCCCTAGGGGCTTAGGAAACTTCAATTACAAGTAACAGTTGTAAATCTTACTGTTTTGTCAGGTACTATCTAACTTCAGAACAGTATGCAGGAATAACTGAACAGCTGTTAACACGCTTCCCAAATCTGTCATCTGAGCTGGATACAGCAAACAAAAAGGTATTTCAGTATTCAAATATAACGTACTGCATGCACTTCCCGAGGTATTGGAAGTTGACAACAAATTCCTGTGGCGAAGCTGAGGGATCTAGCTTTTTGCCAACAACCAGTACAGAAAAGAGCTAATTAATATCAACTATCCCTCAGAAATAAGCCATGTTATATTTACTTTGATACCACATGTGGATTAAGTTGCCGTTAATATTTCAGATGGGGAAAACACTGGTTAACATTTGTGTGTGCAATTCTTTTTCAGTGTTTGCATGTGAGAATACTGCACCGATGTGATATAGTTCCACATGCATAGTTTGACACAAATCACGATAATCATCAAATGTGTGAAGGTTCCGAAGTGGGAACCCCCCCTCTCAGATATCAGAGGCGGCAAAAATATGCTTTTTAATTTGGAATTCCATTAAATAGTTACGCCAAACTTACAAAGAATTATGAAAGGGAAAAAAGTGCTACGTCGTAAAGTGCTCCACTCACCTAGATGTGATTGTCTTCTTTTTATATTAGGAAACCCCAAGTCCTCTTGATTTCAACCATAACTTGCAAATAAATTTCTTGTACATTGTATCTCTTAGAGTCTATGGATAACCAAGTTGAAGTACAAATTCCAAAATGCACGGAAGCGAGACAAGGACATCAGGGCATCCTTACAGGTGGTTGAGCGCAAGCGGAAGTGCCCTCCAGCAGCAAAACAACCAGTCAAAGTAGCCCCAAAGTCATCAAAGTAGCCCCAAAGTCATCAAAGTACCCACCTTTTTTTGGGTTGACAAATTACTGCCCACCCCACCAGCTGTCGGAAGACGTCAATTCATTGTTTAAGCACAATGAGTGGTTGAGAGTGGAGCACACCAAGAAGAGGCCAAATTATGAGGAAGTAACACAGCGTATGATGTTAACATTTCCAGATCGACGCTCAGCCATCATAAACGGCAAATTCTCTAACATAACTGTGGTAAAGGAGACCTATCCTTGGCTCTTCAGGGAAGATACAGATGAGGTATGTACATGTACAATATGTTTATGCTCTTGCTGTCTAAATTTAATTGTAACATGTGTAAGTATCTTAAAGCAAACTTGTATCCTTGATCCTGATTAGTCCAGATTCTGATAGGAAAATTCATGAATTGCAAACAACAGTGAAGGCCAGGTCCTCGCACTGTTATTCCCTAATTCATTTATCTCATGCTTATTATTACACGTCAACAATCCTGATTGGCCAATTGTTTGGAGATAACACTATATATGTTTAATACAATTGGACAGACTAGAGCATACAAATCTTTAGAAAAACTACGGTGAAATTACGGTGAATAATTAATTAAATTTAAATTTGGAATTAGGAGCGTCCCACTTCTAATTCATGGGGGGCCTATTTTATTTTTCCGTGTGATGTCACATTCGAAAGCTCTAACAAATACAATGCTAAAAAATTATCAATTCTATTTGAAAATCTATTTTCAGGATGCAACCCCCTAAAAGCACGGATACACCAACTTTAAGAACCATGTACCAGCCCTACCTGTTCAAGTTTATACGCCAGGACAATTGCTCGATCAGTTGTGGCCAGTTGATTATTTTATTTGTTTCCCCATTTTCAGTTCTTTGCTAAATTTCAGCGTATTCACGGTACAGAAGGACCAGTAGACTTGATCTGCCATGGGCTTAAAACGTACGGGGAGGCTATACTGAGACTATACCAAAAACGACGTTGCCAACAGAAAGAAGAGGAGGATGAGGAGCTCTCCACATTTATTGATGAGGCAGATGGAGAAGACGGTAAGCTAACATTTTATGCAGAGGGCAATGAAATCTTGAATCTGACATTTCTTTAGGTGAGCTGAGAAGCAGATGCGAGTCTGTCTTTCTGTTTTTGTTCAGACATTAAAAATTCTATAGTTCTGTGGCTCATGCTTGTTTAACCAGTTCGCGCCGGAGAACGTATTCAAAACGGATCCAGATTCAAAACGTATGACGCATAAACACATCACGAGCAAGGCCGGAAATGTCTGTCAGCAGCGAGCAAGGCCGGAAATGCGTAGGTGTGCTTCCCGGTACCATCGGCTTGAACCAGCCTCGGATCGAGTTTTGTTAAAAGTAAATGATTTTATATATGAATGATAATTTATAAATTTGCATAGGGGTGCACATGTGCTTTTGGTACATCTTTTAGTCACTTCGCCATCAATTCTGTAGTGTAAAGTACCTCACCCTCTATTGTTCATTAACCAGTTTATGTCGGACAAGTTTATTGTTTTTTTACCGAACCCAGTGGCGGGGTTATTTTTCACAAACATCGACCCAAGTGGGCACGTGCCCTCCGCAGCACACCTACACTATGCCAGCTGCGAGCCGGTGGAGGACAGATTTTCAGCCGCGTTCTGAGTTGCTCGTGGCGTGTTTATCAGATGTCCGTTTCGAATTTCCGGAAAAAATTGCATGTATACACGGTCTCCAACACGAACTGGTTAAAAAGTAATATTTAATGAGGATGTATCGTGAAGCAAGATAATATAACTTTATAACATTTTTATCAAGGAATTTTAATAAAAATATATAAAAACATTAATAATTGAGGCTCAAATTGTGGGTTCTGAATGTGATATGCTTTGTACTGCATGCTTATTTTTGAGTGGCATTGCCAGTTTAGTAGTTTTAATGAATTTGCACTAGCTGTTTACAATGGAAACTACAATTGTACCTTTGCAATGTCGAAGTATTCTGTTTGATGATAGATAATGTTTACTATTAAATTACAGATGTAGTGTCAAAAGCTGCCATTTTAGCCATACCAAGACTTTTGAGAGAGAAGACATGCATGTTTACCTACCAGGTGATGAACAAAATGACAATAAATACAGTTGCCTAGTAACTTAGAAGCCAATTTTTAGGCTGTCATACCCAACAAGTTTAACCCTATTGAGGATTGAGGACTGTTGGGGTTAATTAAAATGTATATCAAACAAAGTGCCTTTACTGCACTCGCCCTCATATTGTTATTGCATTCACCTATTATGGACTTGCAATGAGGTAACTAGTGCATGTCTATGGGCCCCAAGGGACTGGTGACCACAAAAGGGAAGAGGGTCGAACCCACTCCTGGTCAGGGGGTCATCATTGAGTGACCGAATTATGCACACGTATGCATGTGTATACTGCAGTGGGGCCAAGATGTCTGAAACATATTTATGTTCCGTCAATTTTCTGAGTTTTTTTTTTCTCCCATAAGCCAGTTTTATATCTGTATGTAGTTCTAATTGGTTTTTATTGTAATATTATTTAATGCAGGGAGACGATGGAAAATCAATGAAGCCAGTACACCTAGTGATGGACCAGGAATCTCCACTGACATCTGGCACATTCAAGCTGATGGTGGATGACGTCTGTGTTGGCTACTGCTCATCAATTGTTAATGCATTCGCCTGCTTCGTTAGTGCATTCTACATATTTCACTTGGAATATCTTCCTGGTCTTCAGAAAACACTTGAATTTACCCAAGTGGCACTTCTGAAAATCAAAGACAAGTGCCCTGTTGACAAGTCAGTTCTAACTTTGATTTCCAGGCTGAATAAAAACAAACAAAAAATAGAGGATTGAAAATTGGATGTATTCCAGTTCTTCCACAAGTTCTGTATGTATTTGACTGCCCAGGAGGCCAAACAAAATAGTCGGGCGGATTCATGAAGAATTGTTCAATCAAATTATAAAAGCATGGGAAAAAAAGCGCGGATATTTGGCTATATAGGGCCATCGTAGATTCGTCTTTTGAAAAAATAGAATAGTGTAACGCCCGTGCCGGTTGGGCGGTAGAGGGCGCTGGAGCGATTCCACGGTGGTGGGATCGCCCCGGAAACCCGCCTTGGATTGCGCAAGCGCCGAACTGGTTCTGACCAGTTCTGGGGGCCGCGTGATTGTGTGAGCCTGAAGTCCATGTTTGGTAGGCGAGAGTCCACAATAAACGGCAGAGAACCACAGGAAATAGAGGAACACTTGTGTCAGGAGTCCTTCTTGTGTGTGTAGTCGACCCCGGAGAAATCTTCGTTACATTGGTGGCAGCGGTCGGCATACAGAAGGACGGGAAAAGACCAGGTGAAGTGTTCAGGTTTTCAGGAAACCACGATAACACGGCAGCCAACTCGCCCCACGGCGAGAGGGCAGGCCGGGGCGTGGGCCCGGGGAGCGGGGACCAGTCCGGGAGGCTTTCAGGCACTCCGTGCATGACGCCAGGGGAACTCTAGGGAGGTTATGGGGACTTGGGAGTCTGGGGTTTCCTGGGGGAGGAGTTGGAGAAGGATAGCGGGGAATTTCGGGACATGCGCCAATGGCTGGGGGCTTCAGTGCGTCCACTCCGATTTGGAGAGAGGGCGCCCTTCTCCATATTTGTCCGGGTCCGCTACCAGGTCTGTCGGGGGGCCGCCCCATGCTGTAGACGGCGGCGCAGCAGACGGATGGTTCCTCGCGGAACAATCCAAAGCTGTGCCCGTGGATGCAGTGGGGGGCGGGGCCTCGTCGAGACATTCTCTGGATCTTCTGCAGGAATGAAACCGAGTCGGGGGGGCCCGGCCCATGCTGTAGACGGCGGCGCGGCAGACGGCTCGCAACACTCGGAGCGAGCCCGAGCCGTGCCCGTCGGCGCAGCGGGGGCGGGGCCTCGCCGGGACGCCCACGCTCTCTAAACCAGTCGCAGGAGCCAGTCGCTGTCGCGGGAGCCAGCCGCAGATGCAGTCGCAGGAACCACAGTCGCAGTCGCAAGAGCCAGCCGCAGTCGAAGGCACCAGTCGCAGTCAGAGGAGCCAGTCGCAAGAATCAGTCGCAGTCGCAAGAATCAGTCGCAGTCGCAAGAGGCAGTCACAGTCGCGGCCACAGGAGCCAGTCGCAGTCGGAGGAGCCAGTCGCAGTTGCAGGAGCCAAGCGCAGTCGCAGTCGCAGTCGCAAGAGCCAGTCGCAGTCGCAGGCACCAGATACAGGAGCCAGTCGCAGTCGCAGGAGCCAGTCGCTGTCGCGGGAGCCAGCCGCAGATGCAGTCGCAGGAACCACAGTCGCAGTCGCAAGAGCCAGCCGCAGTCGAAGGCACCAGTCGCAGTCAGAGCAGCCAGTCGCAGTCACAGTCGCAGTCAAGTTTAACATTTAGAGGGGTGTGCCGGGGCCAGGGGTGTGCCGGGGCCAGGGGTGTGTCCTGGGGCCAGGGGCTTACCCCAAATTGTTGTAATGAAAATTGTTGTAATGTAAATTGTTGTAATGTAAATTGTTGGAATGTAAATTGTTGTGTAATGTTGGCGTTATGCGTTTTCCAGGGCGGTTGGCCGGGGTGCGGCAGCAGCGCCCATGGTCTTGTTTGGGGGCAAACAAGGTCTTCGTGGGGGGCTGTGTAACGCCCGTGCCGGTTGGGCGGTAGAGGGCGCTGGAGCGATTCCACGGTGGTGGGATCGCCCCGGAAACCCGCCTTGGATTGCGCAAGCGCCGAACTGGTTCTGACCAGTTCTAGGGGCCGCGTGATTGTGTGAGCCTGAAGTCCATGTTTTGGTAGGCGAGAGTCCACAATAAACGGCAGAGAACCACAGGAAATAGAGGAACACTTGTGTCAGGAGTCCTTCTTGTGTGTGTAGTCGACCCCAGAGAAATCTTCGTTACAATAGAATAACATGCAATAACAGCTATTTTGCAAACATTTTAATTGCGTGTTATTCGACCTGTACACATTATGGACTGTCAATGAGGTCACTATTACACGTCTATGCACCCTGAGGGCCTGTGAGTGAACAGAAGAGGGTCCTATTTCCTGAGACCAAAAGCCAAGGGAAATAGGGCACTCTTCTGGTCACTCACAGGCCCGAGGCGGCATTGACGTGCACTAGGACCGAATTATGCCTGCTGATTTGTGGTTTTTTTACACACCTATCTAAAACAAGAAATAAGAAGAGGAACTGTTCAGGGTTTCACGATTCAACAATTAACTCATAAGCAATGGGAGACGATAGCCGCCGCCCCAACAACCGGTTCTTTTCAAAGTAGACTATCACATGGGTTACCCGTGTGATAATCTAAAATGCATGCGCTTTACACAGGTGTAGTACGTACACGCGAACATCGTCTGCGCTACACATTAAAAAGATGGCAGCACACGTTGTTTACTTGAGTATTTGCCTGAGCTCCTGAAATTGCAATAAAGCTGAATATGTATGAGGATAGTCAAACAAATATAACTAGTTCCCTCAGCTTTGCCTCGTGAACTAATTTGTCAACTTCCAATACCCCGGTGAGCTAATGTCGACTACCCACCCTCAAACCATGTTATATTTGTATAATATCTTTCTCCCGACAATCTGTTGGCCAAATTCCATGTTTTTTTCATCAAACGAACAATTTCATGATATTTGTGCACCAATCTAAAAAATAAAAGGGTAGTTATAGTTATAGGTTCTCCAAAAATACAGTAATGAAAGTTGCAAACAAATTAGGGCTGGGTAGATACTATTTTGTTTGGTCAGATTAAACGATTTAGGTCTTGTTTGATTTTCTAGTGCGAGGCCAAGCAAATATAATTCCCATTATTTGTGCTTCTTGTTCGAAAGCTCGAATGTTGATTGAATTGAACCCTGCTTGCCTTTAGCACAGTTCAGTTTTTAAAGTTTTTGACTTGAAGTTAGAATGTTGGTGTAAACAGAATGAATTGAACACTGCTTGCCTTTAGCACAGTTCAGTTTTTAAAGTTTTTGACTTAAAATTTAAATGTCGGTGTAAACAGAATGAATTGAACACTGCTTGCCTTTAGCACAGTTCCGTTTTTAAAGTTTTTGACTTAAAATTTAAATGTCGGTGTAAACGGATTGTATTGCAATGTTCATTTTAAAAGATTGTGACTTGCCTTCAGCTAGACGTACAGATGTAGTACATAATAGGCATGGGCGTCGCCATGAATCATTTTTAAAAGGGGTGCAAAATGCGGAAAAGGGGGTGGGGGATGTTGGACACCACATTACATAGGGGACGATATTATGCATCATTATACATATTCATGCATGCATCAAAATGGTTGACACCCTTGCGGATTAAAAACAATATGACTTTCCCCATTTTATTTTTATATGTTTGTAGATATTTGATTATGATGTCTAAATTGTTTAGTGTAGATAACTGCCTCTTGAAACTGTATTAACCCTTACCCTCCCAAATCCTTCTAAATCCTCTTGTACAAAATGAAGTATTTAGAAGGATTGAGGTTATTAGGACATTGCAGTGGAGGAGGATCCAGAAGGATTGAGGGCAGATGGGGTTTTGCTATGGGAGGGATTGAGAAGGATTGAGAAGGATTGAGGTTATCAGGCTGTTTTTGACACAAGAGGAAAGAGAAGGATTGAGGTTGTATGCAGCTTGCCCAAAATAGGATCCAGAAGGATCTAGGTTATGTGGGAGGGGGCTTGCATTTGTGTACATTGTAATGGCATGGGGAATGCATGCTTCTGACTTGGTTATTTTTAGGGCTTGCATTTTTGTGCATGGCAAATGTGTGTACTGGAAGGTAAGTGTATACTGCAAGGTCAGTGGGTCAGTGCTGAAAGGGTCCCTGGACAATGTATGTTTATGTATCATCAATAGGAAACACATGTGCATACAATGGAATTTCTGTGGCCCTTGTCCTGGTATGAAAAGGTCATTGTACTGGGCACTTCCATTTGTTTGAGGGTAATTTGTTGGATAAGTAATCAGTTTACACAGACCCCCCAAAACATCCCCCAGCTGAGCAGGCAGGAGGATCTAGAAGGATTCAGGGCATCTATGAATTGTATAATTTAAAGTTATTTAATATCAACCAGTATTGAAGTGGTGGAACTTTAACGTCTACAGTTTGAATAAATTGAAAATGTCTATTGCAAATTCGGACTAAGTACATGTATAGTCACGACTGTGATCATTACTTTAAAAGTGCTTTTACCTGTGACCAATCAGCATAGTCACATGACAATTTTAAATGGTCAGCATGACAAATTAATATTCTTGCATTACTAATTAAATTGTGTGCATTACTAATTAATTTTCGTGCATTACTAATCATTTAAGAAGTTAGTCAAATAAGACACTTTTTCACGACTAATTATAATTAGGCAAAATGACCCGTACATGACAAACTATTAATTTGTCAAATAAGACAGTGTGCACGACTATTTGTTTTTAGTCAATTGACTAAATAAAGTTTTCAGTGAGATAGGTCTAGTCTGTGAGCAACTATAATGTGCATTTTCCTGAAATTTTAAGTCTGTTTATCGTTTTGAAAAAAATAGTAATGTATCTGGTTATGAAATTGGCGACATGCGCTCTGAAGGCGCTCAAGTAAAATTAATGAGCCAATCTTTTTCGATTTGTCATTGTATATTTAGGGCATACTATGAACAAATAATATAAAAGGGTAATCATTGATATTCACACATGGACGACGAATGGGAGACTGTTAAAAAAAGGCATCTTGGATGGCGACACGAGAAAACCGCGACAAATACCACCTTTCCGTCACAATTTCTAAGATTAATCTTGATTTTTTACCTTCTTACTACATGGGTTTATGAAACAAAACTCAGCCTCGCAGAAAATTAATATAAATCATTATCGAACACACTCCATACTTCTTAGAAACACAAGCGACACAAAAATGGCACATTTGAACACTTTAGCGGAGAATGACCCCTAATTGATCTACGCGTATATGTGTATCTGTCATTAGGGCGTCACAACTGTGTCTGTGGTGCACAGTTGAAAGTAAATTTGAAAGGGTTTTCACCCAAGAAATCTTCCCAACATGTCAAATCCTCCCTCCAGGCCTTCAGAGCTGCTGGAGCACAACCCAAATGAGCCAAGGAATTTGACGTCATCTTGTTGTCAAGTTTGCAGCTTGTCACAACCAGGACAATTCTGCAGCCGTACTGACAGATGAAGGGATACAGGAACTAGGTTTGTTAATTGTTATTACTACAAAGTTGAATTTACTAAATTTAATAATTATAAAGAAGTGTATTCATATAAGCTAACCAATAATTGAAACAATTTTCAATTCTTGTCTTATCCTGCAGAATGCAAACTCAAAGATTATGTGAACTACTTTCGGGAGGAGTTGAGACTTTTCCTCCAAAGCTCCATATGCTAGAACATCAGTTCCCTTCATTCGTCAGTGGAGATTTGGCCTTAATTGGCTTTCTTGGCAAACAATTTTGAACATTATTTTGAATTCATTTGATCATTTATAACAAACAATATATGAATGGATGGAACGTAACTGCTTTATAACTTATGTTTATCATGTTTATGGTTCCACTAAAGGGAAAACAAAGGTTCTGATACATGTCTGAGCATTGACCTGCCATGCCTGCTGACATGATTGATTGTTGATCCTACCTCTCAAAGTCAAGGAATCACTTGTATTATGACTATCACCTTTGACAATTTTTTTTGTCATGAAGACACGCTAATGAACAACAGATCGTAGTATATTGTTACATGTGAACTGTAAGGGTACTACAGTCATGACAGTAGTAACACTTCGTAAATGTAGGATAACAAAAACAATAAAAACGTGATAATTCAGCTCAACTTACCGCTATTGGTACCCCTTCTGTGGTATTATCCACATGCTTGTATCCACGTCTTAACCCTCAACGAGCTGAGTTTTTCCAGATAGCCCCGCAGCACAAAATTTTCACGCGCTGAGCTTTTCAGAGTTTTTAGATTATTAGTTTGATTATTAGTCATTTGGACACCCGTTTTGTGAAAATCGGGAGTACTGTTCTAACGCACTCCAGCATCCATTTTCTCGAGACAGGTCAGACCTATACTTTTTCTACAGACCTATACTTTTTCTACAGACGCGCTGTGTGCACACAGGCTTGCATGTGCGTGGCCCCGAACTTCAAATGACCATAAAAACAAAGCTAATTGTGGGCCCAAAAATCCCAGCCCTTTGAGGGTTAAATGATGATCGATTCCACTCTGAAAATGTTCGTTTTTAGACAATATGCAAACAGCCGATCCAGAAAAATAAAATGCCAGTGATAATCTGTTTACATAGCCCGGACCATATGAGACCATCCTCTGTTGCAATAAACTATGCGAAATGTTGTAAACACTCATTACTCTTTGTTTGAGACCCCCCCCCCCCCCCCCCCCCACAAAAGGATGTAAAATATAAACAAACTGTTTCGGTAGAACGCAGCTTGTATTGGAATCACGTTTTTATACATTCTTCAAGAATTTTTTGAGATTTTTTTTGATAAATATATAGTGATTGGGCCTACTGTTACCATGCAAACGACAGCTGCATTTTAGTTGGCTATAAATAACACAGAACAGCTGATTTTTTTTCGCGGCGTGAAATGATGCTGAAATGGCACAAAGGCTCATTACTATGTTAATAACCTCTAGTTTCGCGCATGCACATTAAAGAATGAAGGCGGAACGAATGTGGTACATTGCGTACATATCTTTTCGATTATTACAGTATAAACGCGACTGCTGGATATTATATGGCAAACTCTTCATGTTCATTCCACAGCTAGAGTGCGGTAAATTATTTCGTACTTGGATAAAATGTGAGGACAATGGAGAATGGGGAAAAATCCAAGTGGAAAAATAGCAGGGGGGTGAACATTTGAGTGGGGCGGCATAAAATGTTGGCAGGGCGGCCCCCCTGCTAAACCCCTCATGGATAACACTGCAAGTCATTGTTCCATGTTTACATGATTTACGCCAAAAAGTAAGCATGCAAAAACAAATTATGTCCACACAGTAAGAAATGGGTAGTCAGGGAATATTACCGATAAGAACTAAATGAAAATGATGGAGGATATAGTTGTAAGAAATGCCCAGCGTTTCAGTGCGTTCATTCAATGGTTATGACTGCTCAGCAGCGCCTACATGTCACAAGCGGCAAAACACGCTGTGCTACACACACGCTACAATACTCTGGCTTTGTATCATGCAGCGTCTGAACTACACACATGTAATACACGTACGCAGTCAGCGCGCAGCCTACGCTATAATGAGGCGCAAGCGAAGTTTTGTTTGCAGACAAAAAAACTCTCGCGCGTTTTGGAAGTTCGCGAGAAAAAACGAGTGTTCAGTAGTAGCCCTGCAAAAGCTGTGGGAAACCCGGTAGGTCACTGCTGGGCCGACATGGATTGGTAAGTGCATCGAATACGATTTTAAGCATGAAATAAAAGTCGTTTTTACCCGTTTTTTTCAAAAAGGGCCTTCAAAGTGTGTTGTAATTCGCATACAATCGTTGTAAGGCCTCAAAATTTTAAGTGCTCCTGACTGTTTCCGAAAATATACATTTAAACGGTGATGATATTCAGTGACATCGAGGTTTTTGCCATCGTTCCATACCAATACAGTTTCTACGGGGTCGGAGCATTTATCCGATTTTTACATTTCTAAACTACGAGATTTCGTGTTTTGAGCGACGTATCGGCCATATGTGTGACGTCACGCCGTGTTGTTTTGCATGTATTTTCTTACAATGTTAAGAGTCGTCGTTTACTCGGCATAGCGTATGCCTAACTAGTTTCGTGATAAAACATTTTTAAACTTTGATTTTGGTTTTAGTGTGATGTAGGCCTACTTAGTTAGACCTGATGGTTAGACCACACTTTCAACAGACTTAATTTCACAAAATTTAGATGTCTAGAAATTAAAAGCATGGAAAAATGTACTATGTGTCTTGTTAGTTGTAAACACGAAGTGAGTTGCCACACTTCATGCACTTATTGTAGCTCTCCGCCTCTCGTCATAAATAAATCAATTGTCTTACGTACAAGTTACATGTAACCATGACACAGTCTACAATGGTCTAGTATTTTCTTAGCCTGAAACTTTACCCCGTTGACATTGTCCGCACCATGGACATGATGGAACTGGAAGTGCGTGGCTATAAAATATTAAATCAAGCGTGCATAAGTTACATAGTTTGAAATGTTCCTTCATTATTTTTTTGTAAGTTACCAAGAGTCTAATGTACTAATGTACATCATTCAAGTTCAAGTCCACCGCCCACCTAGACTTGATCCAAGTCGGGATTCTGTGGTAACATTGCTCATGGTCATCCACACTGCGCCTCGCGTCACGTCCACGCTTATCAGTAGCGCGCCCTCATGCGCCACCCATGCTCATGTGTGGTTCAGAAACCCCGACTTGACGAATCTGCCACACGTTTGTACACAACCTATGGGCTCATCTACCGAAAACGGTAGCGGCCAATCAAATTGCAGAATTGTATAAATTAGCATATATCTGTAATAATATGAACTTTGACCCAGTTGTGTGACGGACGTACGTGGACATTGTGATGTACAATGTACATAATTATGTACACGCACACGTATGTGTGTACATTATGTGTACATGTACAAACACGATAGTCTAGCTATCGTGTACAATTTCCGGCCGTTAAGTTTGCACTATACCATACTCTAACTAAATAAACGAAGTATGGACACAGTTAAAGGATGACATTCCAGGAACGTTATGAAAACGTTATGTGTTAGCTGGATCCGTACTCCGATTGGCGGACTTATTTGGCATACATCGCGCATAACCATGTGATGCGTATGCAAATATTTATTTATTTATTTATTTATGAATAACTACATATCACCGCGGGGGGTTTGATTGGCCGATCCGTCAAGTCGGATTTACTGCACTGACATGATGACATCACGTTGATGCCAATAGCGGAACGACAACCAGATGAGGGCGCCTTTTTTCTAAGGCAAACAAAGCATGCACATAACTATTCGGCCAGATTGACGAAAGCAAATTGGTAGTCTTAACTCCATGGTACGTCCGACTTGGGTCAAGTCTACCGCCCACCTCCAACGGAACCCAACTTCAAAAGCATGATAGTGGACACCGATGGCTTCAAGCTGGTTGGACGTAAAGGGGTCTGTCCATCACTTCACACCAGGCTACATGTCCCTGTCATTCAACCCCTATGTATTCCTACGAAGATGAGGTACTGCAAGGTTGCCCCCGAGTCATTTTTTAATAAATATTTTACAGGGCAGTCAAAAAGAAGGTTATTGAGATTAATAATTTTTTTATTCAACATTAAACTGCGTATTAAAACGAGCATATTCTCCCACACATCGTAAAGAAAGATTCACTGAAATTGATGCTAAGTAGCACATTTTTAATACGCAGTTTAATGTTGAATCAAAAGAAATCATGATTTTGGGAAACAACCATTAATCTCAATACCGGGTAACCTTTTTTTTATCACCCTGTATTGCAGCTGATGCTTTTCTTTTGGCATACATCATATTGTGCCTTTTGAAAAAAACAAAGATATAAACTTTTTTTTGTTAATGTTTTATACATGAACATGGGTGTTTTAACTAAATATAAAGTTGTTTACATTATTTAGAGTCAGTAACTTGCCTTACAGAATGAGGATCTCTACTTTTTAAATCAAATGGTTTTGATGTTTTCATTACCCAGTTTTAATTTATTTTATAACAGAAAACACAAAGTAGAAATTATTTTATTTGTAGAAGTACTCAATACTCTCAACATCTGTATGCATTAATTTCAGTTACATTCCATTGTTTTGTTAAACTTATCAGTTGCCAGATCTGTTCCTTGCCTGAATATATTTTATTTTTTATATTTTACTTTCTATATATTTTAAACCATATACATTTACAAGTGGAACTGACGACACACACGGGTAAAATGTTGACCATTTCTGTATTCAACAAATATTTATTTATATATGAACAATGGTTCTGTTCCCCATGTAGACAGGGAACATTGTACTGTAGTATTTACCAACGATTGCCAAAACGTACGAGTACACGTATACAATAACGGGTTCTTGTCACATGTACATTGATGTTTAACTTTTTTTTGTTTCTTTGGTTGTGTAGATTGTGATATTTACATGTACTAGCGGTGACATTTAAAGTGCATTATTTTCTCAGTTGAGTTTTTTACAGAAAATCTCGGGTGCTATAATTTATTTAGTTGAGTTTGTTTTCGTTTTAATTTGTTTCTATCAGTAAAAAAGTGTGCTAGCAGTCTAGTAACATGAAGTTGAATGTAAACTGTTGAAATAAAAAATACATTGTTGTATTGCCAAAGAAGAAGAAAGACTCAGTGACTGTTTTAGGTGTTGCGTCGATACTAGAAAATGCAGATATTTTTAATATGAAGAACCTCACTCCTTTATCGAAATGAGTAAATAAATAAGATTACAAAATGAACTCTTTTGTTTGTAATATAGTATGAAAGTTTATCCCATCCCGGGAAGAGTTCCATACACGATCAACACTTATTTACAACTAGCCATGAAAAGCAATGGCATGTCCTTAAAAGTCAAATTTATCAGTGAGAAAATAGAAGCCTTTACTTAGAAAACACTTAGACTTTTTCAAAGCATTCTCATAGTGTTTGTGCACAGGGTGTCAAGTGTTGTCCGTGTATGTATGGAACTCTTTCCGATTTTTTTTCCAAATTAATTTGGGGGCATCGATTTCTTAAGAAAATCACCCGGTGAAAAGGCCTTTGGCTTTGTAGAATTATTATTATTGTCTTCAAAATCTGTCATGATTTGTGTGTTTTCATCACGCGAGAATTTGCTCGAACTGTCGGCAAACGAACTCCGAAAAAAACCACCACCATCCGCATTCTTACAATCGTGTGGTTGCTCCATGTGGCCAAGTTTTGGTTCCTATATAGAGAGTCAGGGAGTCAGACTTGATTCCGTTGCCTTGATATTCTGTGTTTAGCCAGGCATCATTTCTTGCAGCCTCCCATTCTGTGAGTAGTAACCTTGCTGGTTCTCCTCCCCTTCTCGCATTAAATAAGGTTATTCTACTCGCGGTCAAATCACGGAGACTAACAAATTCGTGAACTGATGAAATTTCCCCTCTTGTCAATTGCTGCATCTCTGTTATTGTGAAGTCTCTCTCAACTTCTTCACATCACTCTCTAGTGGAAGACTGTCTGGTTTGCCTGAGCTTTGTTTGCCGATTCCTGTTCAGAACATAGGTGGCATCGCCAAATACGAAATTGTGATTGAGGTTCAATACTTCCGTGAATTTCTGGACATCTGTTGCTTTGATGTCCTCTCCTTGAATGAGGTAGGTGCCTTGTAGGATTTTTGCCATGTTCTTTAGAAGATAGAACATGGCACACTTCAGCCCTGCTTTGATTGTGTCATTTTGTGCACTTCTGTCTGGATTTTTTGCTGTAAAATTACAGATGGCCTCTTGTATTGATGGAAAATTGTCTCTGTTGATCATATCAGCGGCTGATTGTGTTGAAGAGTTCCTGTAGTCAGTAGCCTTGAACTCCACATAAAGTCCTCCTAGTCGTCTCATGTCTGCCATCACCGACTTTTTCACCTCAACTTCTTTGTCTTTTTTCCGCTTAATTTTCTCGTATAGCCTTTGACCTACAAGCACAATTGCCGAATCTGTCTGATAAATCCGCCCAACAGTATCGCCATGAAATCTGGAGAGAATGTTTTGCTTGAAGTCATCCGTGACAACAAAATGATACGGCTTAAGGACGGAGGTTGGAAGTGATGTTGGAATGATGGCCGAGTCCTTGGAACAATGTAATTTGTGACTCCAAAAGTAGCACCTACTAAAAAAGCCATTGCAGTGCTCACACATGACTATGTCTGTCTCATTTTTTTGGGACCTTTGGATTATTAGCTCTTGGTGGCCATCATCCTTTTCCATTAACTTTTCTCTATTGTACTTAAAAATTCCTTGTAATCTCAGCTTTTTTAAGGCCCTGTCTCTCTCTCTCTCTGGGGAAACCTCTTCATTCGCTTGACATCATCTTTATCTTTATGGCAGCACATAATATGGCGACTCAGCGACTCTTAGTGGAGAGTAGAAACATTGCAAATACAAGCAGTAAATATAAAAGAACACTAAATAACATTGCAGTCGTCTACATGTACATGTATGAATATCAACTTGTAATGGTAGCCCAGATGGACTCCCTTCCCGCACAGTGTTGCGGAAGGAGTCCAGACACGGAGAGCTCAAAACAGTGCAAAGAATATTATAATTAACATTTTCAATATATTTACATCCTTTTAGAAACTAAGCACGCCCACATATCTATGTGTCAGGGAGGTTCAGAGATTCCATATGCTATGCTGGCCGATGTTCATAAGGAATATACACCTCAAAGCAATGCGAGTTGTAGCAATTGCAAGTTGTGGACTCATCATTTTCATGTCAAGTTACTCTGGTTCATGAGACCCGACGAATCTGACTAGCATTCGATCGTCAGGGAATCTTTCGTCATACCGCGTTTGTCTTGTTTGTGTACGTACATCAGTGTATGCACGTCAATGCCAGCATGCACACGTATGTACATACAAAACTTGATATTAGTCTTTGTTTAAAACCAGCTTGTTTTATTCATATATAAAAAGCACAAATATTCGAAAATTGTTTTCTAATATTTTGATTTGACTTTTAATTTCATTCTTATTCTATTATTTATTGTTCTATATTTTTGGTTCCCATTATAATGGTCCTCAATCTCAAGCCATAAAGGGCTTACACTTTTGTAGCAACTAACATAATTGCTACAAACAAAGACCCCTTGCACACGTTATCACACGTCATCACGTTATGAATGGACCATCTTAGAGGACAGCATTGTCTCTATTGTCCCTCTTTTGTTGTACCTTCTGTAGTATTCATTACATTGAATTTGTCACTTAGGGCGCTCCGTACTTACCTTGGAAGAATCTAGAATAAAGGCCAAAGGTCAGTCTAGTAAAAAGTCACAACAGCCAGCAAACAGTGTGTGTCATACTCGATCTTATTCCCTAGTTTAGGCCCTTTAGATCTTACAATTGGCGACGAGGACGGGATCAATCCCAACGTTTGGGAACTCAGCAACATCGTGAAGAGGTTTTTGACTAGCTATTTTGGATATAAACAATGCGTTTTTCGCGTGGGAACTGTCGTCAAAACCAGAGTGAGTCCAACCACGCCAGTGTGCACGTAACGTACATGTTCTGTTGCATTGGTTTTGTATGCACATAAAACGCACCGAAATAGTAGTACATGTACTATAGTATTGTCGCTGAACAGTGTTTTTTGTCGTACATCATCGCCGAACTCTTGTGACCAACATGTCCGCCACAAACCTGCCATCCTTTCCAGCCTTCCAACCTCATGTAGAGCCCTCCACTACCGGCGTACGGTGGCGGAAATATGTTAACAGGCTGGAAAATCTGTTTGTCGCATTCAAAGTTACTGATGACACACAACAGCGTGCACTTCTCCTGCACTATGCCGGCCCGGAAGTCATGGACATTTTCGAAACATTATCTGAAACAGGTTTAACGTTTGAATCAGGCAAAGCGGCGCTCACCAAGTACTTCGAGCCCCGCAAGAACATTGAGTATGAGCGGTTCGTTTTTCGCGAGGCCAAGCAACTGCAGCATGAAACTGTCGCAGAATTTGCAACCCGTCTACAGCAGCTTGCCAAAACATGCGAGTTCCACGAACGAGACGCAGAAGTGAAATCACAGATTATTCACGGTTGTACATCCTCAAAGTTGAGACGATACGCCCTCCGCGAATCTGAGTTAACTCTGATCAAACTACTAGCAACCGCTCGAGCTCATGAACTGTCAGAGGTGCAAGCCAAGGGTATGGAACAACACACATCATCGAGTCATGACATGGCCAACCGTATGACTGCTTCAAAGTCTCAACCCCGAGATTTTAAGTACAACAAGGCTTCACGTGCCCCCAAGCCCAGAAGCTCAATACCATGCCGTAACTGTGGAGGTATGTTTCCTCACAAGCAACAATACAGCTCAAGGCGTGACATGCCACTCATGTGGTAAACTTAATCACTTCGCCAAGCACTGTCTGAGCGGAGGGATGCCGCGCAAGCCACAGAACCCCAAAGCAGATGTGCGGGCAGTTGACCATGCTGCAAGCTCAACGAGCTCCGACGATGATTATGTATTTGGAGTGTCGTCAACACCCAAACCCAAACAGCCAATTGTCACAGTGACACAACCACGTCACTACCAGCAGTCATCAATACAGGAGCCTCGGTTAACGTGATGTGTCTTGCAGTGTACAACAAACTGCCATCTGCCCCGCCCCTGTGTAGAGACTCTGCAGCAAAAGTTTTTGCATATGGCAGCACTACACCCTTGGACATTGTGGGCACTTTCGATACCACCGTTGCCTACAAAGCCTCACCAGTAAACGCCACCTTCGTCGTCACCAAAAGAACCGGAGACACATTGATCAGCTTCCAAACGGCCTCTGCTCTCAACGTCATCCAAGTGGCATTCACGCTCCAACCTGACAATCCTCAACCTGCCGACATGCACGAGCTCATCCACCAGTTCGCAGACCGTTTCACCGGCATCGGCAAGTTGAAAAACATTCAGTGCAAGTTGCATGAGGACAAGACTGTTCAACCAATCGCTTTGCCTCATCGTCGTATTCCATTCCATGTCAAGAAAAAAGTCGAGAATGAGCTGGAAAAACTGCTTCGCCTCGACATCATCGAGCCTGTACGCAATAAACCAACCCCGTGGGTTTCACCTATCCACGTGGTCGAAAAGCCCAAGCGACCAGGTGAAATTCGCATGTGTGTGGACATGCGAAACGTTAACACAGCCATCAAGCGTGAACGCCACATCACACCAACCATCGATGATATCCTGGCCCAGGTCAATGGGTCCACAGTCTTCAGCAAGATGGACTTAAACGCCGGATATCATCAAGTGGAATTGGCCCCCGAGTCCCGTCACCTGACTGTGTTCTCAACACATACAGGCATGTTCCGCTACAAACGCCTCAACTTCGGTGTTTGCTCTGCAGCTGAGTTCTTTCAGAACGCCATTTCCTCAGCACTTCGTGGCCTCGAAGGAACCCTGAACATCAGTGATGACATCTTGATATTTGGCCGTACTCAACAGGAACACGACAAGCGTCTCGCGGCCTGTCTGCACCGCCTTCGTGAGTGTAACCTAACTCTGAACAGAGACAAATGTAGCTTCAGCACAGCAAGTGTTGAGTACTTTGGACATGTGTTCGGCTCCCATGGCATCTCCCCCAACAAGAAGAAAGTTGATGCCATCCAAAATGTGCCTGACCCCACCAACGCAAGCGAAGTACGCAGCTTCCTCGGACTGGTAACGTATTGTAGTCGGTTCATCCCAGATCTTGCCACCATCTCCGCACCCTTGCGCGAGTTGACAAAGAAAGACGCCCTCTGGCATTGGGGACCAGAACACAAGCTAGCACTTCACCAGATCCGCGAACGCGTCGCACACTGCTGCACTATGGCATACTACGACCCCAACAAGAAAACTGAACTTCTTGTAGATGCCAGCCCAGTCGGTCTAGCCGGTATCCTTGCCCAACGCAACGATAAGGATGAACTGTTGATTGTTGCCCTTGCGAGTAGATCACTAACGCCTGTCGAACAGCGCTACTCCCAAACAGAACGAGAAGCACTGGCCATCACATGGGCAATACTTCATTTCCACCTCTATGTCTATGGCAACAACTTCACCGTCATCACAGACCATAAACCATTGGTCTCACTGTTCAACAACCAGCACAGTCAACCCCCAACCCGCATCGAACGATGGTTGCTCAAGTTGCAAGAGTACAATTTCACCGTCGAGTATCAGCCGGGCAAGTTCAACCCTGCAGAATATATGTCGCGACATCCCCACGAACATTCGCAAGCCACCAGCCGAGAACAGCGCCTAGCGGAAGAGCACATCAGCTTCATATCAGAGAATGCTGTACCCAAGTCAGTCACACTCGACACAATCCGCACTGCTACACGCAAAGATCAAGTTCTCCAGTCAGTCATCGAAGCACTCACCACTCAAAGCTGGGACATGCTTCTCAAGCAACCTCATGACCAACAGACTCTTGCCGCACTCAATAACCTGAACAAAATTCGCGGTGAACTAACAGCCACCACTGATCGCAATCTGCTGCTTCGTGGAAACCGCATCGTAGTCCCACAAGCACTCGCACAAAAGATCATCGACATCGCCCATGAGGGACACCAGGGCATGACAAAAACTAAACAGCTGCTTCGCGAGAAGGTATGGTTTCCCAGCATGGACACCCTCGTGGAACGAACTGTTCGCGACTGCCTACCTTGCCAACTGACAACGCCCGACGACAGAAGAACCCCTCTCAAGATGTCTCCCCTTCCAGTCAGCCCATGGTTGGAAGTTAGCGTTGACTTTTGTGACCTACCTACAGGAGAACATCTCCTCGTTGTCATCGACGACTACAGTCGTTTCCCTGAAATCGCGATAGTGTCATCCACCTCTGCACGTGCGGTGATTCCCAAACTTGATCAGATCTTCGCCACGTTCGGCATACCACAGATCGTCCGCACAGACAACGGACCGCCGTTTAACAGTGCAGAGTTTTCATCGTTCGCAGCTTACCTGGGGTTCCATCACCGTAAAATTACCCCACGATGGCCCCGTGCCAATGGGGAGGTGGAACGCTTCATGAGAACAGTTAAAAAGACATATCGCACCGCAATCGCAGATGGAATACCGTGGAAGCAAGGCCTTTACAAGTTCTTGCGCAACTACCGTGCAACCCCACATGCCACAACAGGAGTAGCACCAGCCACACTCCTCTTCGGAAGGCCACTCCGCACTCGTCTCCCTGAAACTCCACAGAAATCTCTGGCCACAGCTGTACGATCCCGTGACACACGCAAGAAGGCAGCCATGAAACAATATGCCGACAGCAAAGAACACGCTCGCCCCAGGGACGTCAACATCCGTGACACCGTCCTTGTGCGACGTGAAGGACTAGTCGCAAAACACCAAACCCCATATCACACGCAACCCTACAAAGTCACTGCTAAGAAGGGATCGATGGTAACAGCTCAAAACGGCTCCCACACAGTCACACGCGATATCTCGCGATTCAAACGCATCCGCACCCGAACACCATCCCGGAACGACTCTGAAGAGTCCGACATAGATGACACGCCCACCAACACACAAATCCCAGCTCAAGCACCAGCACCTCGTAGGAACCCTCAGAGAGATCGTCGCCTACCTGTTCACCTCAAGGACTTTGCTTGTTAAAGACTGTAGAAGATATACCTGCATGTTTTGTGTTATTGTGTTAGGAAGACCTGTATTCACAGCTTGTTTAAATTTAAAAGTTAAAATGGCTGATTTTAAAGAAAACTGTTACCTGTATACTCAGAAATTTACCAAATTAGTGCACTTACAACAATGAGATTATATTTGTATCACTTTATTTGATCACCAGTCTTAAACCGGCAAAACTCTATTTTCACAGTACATTTACATAGTTTTTATCTAAGGTGGAAAGGGATGTAGTATTCATTACATTGAATTTGTCACTTAGGGCGCTCCGTACTTACCTTGGAAGAATCTAGAATAAAGGCCAAAGGTCAGTCTAGTAAAAAGTCACAACAGCCAGCAAACAGTGTGTGTCATACTCGATCTTATTCCCTAGTTGAGGCCCTTTAGATATTACACCTTCCCCACTCGTAATACATGTACAATAAAAACCCTGGCATGTACATGTATGTAGGTGCGCATACATGCATGTAACAGTAATGTAAATGAACTTCATTTTTACACTTATATTTGGTCATTTGAGTGGTGGTATCTATTTTGAAAAACAAAGTAGACAAGTTGCTAATAGGATACAATGTATTTATGCATACTGTGAAGGTGAAAATTTGACCTCAGTGTTCAGATTTAACATTTATTGTACAAGTCTTCAGAGGGATTGCCCTTTGTTTTCCAGTGTAATTCTCTGAGATGACCCAAGTGCCCAGATGCAGGTTTGAACGAGTTCTTGAGGTAATAATAATAATAGGCTGTCTATCGCTAAGCGATAACGACTATGTAGAGCAAACAAGATAAAAACAACAACTGATGCAGGCACAACTCGGTGGGTCTAAATAAGGGTAATATATAGCTCATCAAACAGAGTGAGTTCTGGCACAGGCTCGCTCATGAGAGATGAGACCAATTCTGGCAGTGATTTTTCGTCCACAGAAATGACATGAGAGTGTCTGAAGTCCTGTCGTGGTGTTAGAGATGGCACGTCGTCCATGTCGGCGTTCCCGAGCAGCATCTGCAACACATCTGTACATCTACATCTGTACTTGAGGTACTATAGGTGTGGAAGGTAATTCTGTCCCCCGGTAAAATTGTCCGGGGGGACAGAATTACCTAGGTAAAAGTGTCCCCCTGGAGACGTTAATTCTGTCCCCCTCCAGTTTATTCTGTCCCCTCTCTAGGTAATTGTGTCCCCCAATGTTCCACACATAAGCGGTTATTTTGATGTTATTTCAATGAAAAGCCCACATGGTATTTATTATTTGGACTTCTCTTCCCTTCATCGATTTATCAAAACAAAAATACAAATACAAATAACTTTATTAATTAAATCAACCGATCTACGTTTCTGCGCGAAAAGAAAAATGGCAGTAATCAGTATTTTTAGACTTCTTGCACGCGTACAGATTCTAGATACTCAGCACGAAATAAGGCAGCACTTTTGACCACCAGTAATTTGTAGGACGCTACACATCCTACAGTCTGCCACAAATAATGCACCATGGAGGGGTGAACCTGTAGTACTATGTGGTTGTTGCGTCTAGTGGGTGCTAGACTTGTGACGTTGCACGGGACAAATTTACCAGGGGGACACGTTTAACGTTGGACAGGGAGACAGAATTACCTGGAGGGGGACAGAAATACCTAGGTAAATGTGTCCCCCCGGACAGATTTACCGGGTCACGGCCTGGTAAGTCTGTCCGGGGGGACATATTTACCAGGGGGGACAGAATTACCTTTCACATAGGCACTTCTCTGGTAGTTTGATTGGGTTGGCATTTAGCATCTGTAGTAACCGTAGATACCACGGTTGGGCCTTCCATAGAGGGGCGATAAGAAGGCAATCCAGTGTTTTGTATCAGGCAATTTTGTCTAGAATTTGAGAGAGCAAGCAAAAAGGAAGGAAAATATAAGGAGTCATGTCTGACCAGAACCACAAAAAGGCATCAATGACCCAGGCGTAAGGCTCTGCTTTCTTGTTGACAATTTTGTCAATTTTGTCCTTAAAGAATTTTACATTTTCCATTTTTAAATGTTCGTATTTGACAAATTAATTCAAAGTGTTTGAGAAATATTGACATTAAAACTTATCAATGAGTTGAATCGCTCCTTTTATAATGAGTTTTATTGACATAAGGATCTCTGTTTCTGAAAAAAATTATGTTTCGAGGTTGGGCACTTTGTACCGGTTGTTCATCCAGTGAAGTCAATTTTACAGCCTGTGTCCCTCATGTCTAATAGTTTTTTTGGCTAAAGATGTACGAGTCAATGGGAGATGAAAATTAGAGACTTGACGAGTATAATGGGAATGAACATTAAAATTAAAGTAATGGAAGATGGTGAGGTGCCAGAAGCAGATTGATACATTAGAGACCCAAGCTGGTGGAAATAAATATCTTTAACTTTCAAAGACTTTTGTTTGAAAAATAGGGGATCAGTATGGGCGTTACAATCAGTAAAATTAATTATTCGAAGAGCCCGTTTTTGTAAAAGGAAAAGCCTATTTAGATTACCGAGGGAACATGCTTCCCAAGCTAGAATACCATCACAGAGGTACGACAATATTAATGTATTATACAGGGAAACTAAAAGTGTGGGAGGAATAACATATTTGATCTTGTTGATGACACCTATGTTTCTCGCAATAATTTTACATAAATAATCTATATGATTAGTCCATGTTAATTTAGAATCTATGAATAATCCAAGAAATTTAAGACAATCTGCTTTTTCCATGACCATGTCATTAATTAATATGTTGGAAGGGAGATTACTGGCAGTTTTACTAAATAACAGTTGGTTTTCTTAATGTTAAGTGACAACTTATTGACTGCAAACCAATTACAGATAGATTTTAACTCATAATTAACTGTGTTAGTGAGAGTAGTCAAATTGCTATTCGAGATAAATAAGTTGGAGTCGTCAGCAAATAAAATAAATGAAAATACATCAGATGATTTATTAACAAAGTCATTAATATAGATTAGAAAAAGCAGAGGGCCCAAGATTGACCCCTGTGGAACACCACATTTTAGGGCCTTACAAGTTGAGTTTGAACCGCCTATAGAAACATACTGTTGTCCGTCTGAAAGGTAACTTCTGAACCACTCTAGGGCTACTCCTCGAACACAATAATAAGAAAGCTTATATAGCAAAATGTCATGATCAATGGTATCAAAAGCTTTTGAAAGATCGAGGAATATCCCCAGAGTGTGTTCAGAGTTATCTATAGCAGTTGTTACTTTATCAACAAAATCAAGTATTGCATGTGTAGTTGAATGATTACTTCTAAATCCGTATTGACAGTCGGTTAAAATATTACATTTATTAAGAAATTGAATGATACGAACATAAACACATTTTTCAAAAATCTTTGAAAAACAGGTCAAAATAGAAATGGGTCTATAATTGATAACTGAATGAGTATCACCATTTTTAAAAATAGAAACAACCTTGGCAGTTTTAAGTGAGTTAGGAACAATGCGAGTTTTAAAGGAAGCGTTGATAATGTGAGTAATAGGTCTACTGATGACAGTTATAGTGTTTTTAATAATAGAATAATTAATCAGGTCGTGACCGGAGCTTGTTTTGTTCTGTAAGTTGTTGACAATATCAATCACTTCCTGTTCAACTACTGGTTGTAGAAACAAAGACCTTGGGTTAGGATCATTAAGAAAATCAACAAATGAATCATGTGAACTTGGAATACTTTTAGCGAGATTAGGACCTAAGTTAACAAAATAATCATTAAAGAAATTTGCAATATGAGTAAAATCATTGATTAACTTGCCTTCGTGCATGATACTACTAACATGTTGAGAGGATAACTTATTATTTAGGACTGAATTTATGACCTTCCACGTGTTATGAGTGTTGTTCTTTTCCTTCTCAAACTGACAAACATAATATTGCTTTTTAGAATTTCGTAAGAGACTTGTCAAAATATTCTTATATTTAATATATTTGAGTTTCCGCATGTTTGTCGGATTAGCAATGTAATGACGATATAATTTATTTTTCTTGTTAATTGATTTAAGAAGAAGTTTAGTAATCCACGGGGCAGTTTAATTAGAATTGGACTTTGGTGTGGGATTATGTAATTTAGGGGGAATATTTTTATCAAATTTATCACTGAAATTGTCAATAAATAAATTAAATGCATGATCGGGATTATCACAGGTAGTAATGTTAGACCAGTCGGTTGTATGCAGATCTTCTTTAAGCCTCTGGATATTAAAATGGGTGAATTTACGGGAACCAACATAGTTAAAATGATTATGAGGAAGCACTAGATTTATGAGAGGACATTATCATAACAATTGGTAAATGATCGGAAATATCAGACAAAATTATGCCGGAGTTGGGAGATGGCAACACATTCGTAAAAATATTATCAATTAGCGTAGCAGAAGAATAAGTTATTCTAGTGGGCTTATCTATTAATGGTAAAAAAGAATAAGAAGTAATGAAATCAGTAAAAGGCTTGTTTGCTGGGGGCTGTATGATTGAGTAAATTAATATTAAAATCCCCAGAAATTATACAATTTTTGTTGGAGGATGTCATTCTAGAAAACAAATTTTGAAAAGGTGGTAAAAAATAAAGTACATTGACAATGGGAGGTTTATATAAGACGCCTGTGATAATATCCTTAATTTTGGGAAACGAAATTTCAACAAAAAGAGATTCTAAAACATCTTCAGAATGGGTAAGATCCTGTCTAATTTTAAAATCGAGGTCACAGGAAATATACAGAGCTACGCCTCCACCCATTTTTCCCCATCTGTTATTAACAATGAGTTTATACCCTGGTAAAAAATAATAATTATGGGGATCTGTTTTCAGCCAGGTTTCAGATAATGCGATGACCGAGAACTTATATTTCAATGTAAGCAACAAAAGTTTAAGTAGATCGAAATGTTTTTGAATACTCCTAATATTGATATGAAGGAGAGAAAATCCATCAATATTTTTATAGGTCTCCGAGAACTGTTCACCAGAGTAATATTGTGAATTATTAAATAAATGGAAAGGATTATTTGGGTCAACATAATCCGGCATACTTTACTTTACAGGCACACACAAAACAAGAGGACAAGGACACGTAACTCAAATACTAAACAATTAGGTTAAATGATTGAAATGAGCACTAATAGTCGAATTATCCTTTTTAAAAGATGTATGGATCGGCATCCAGACAGTATATTTGTACTAGGCCGCCACGAACAGATAAATATACACGACAATGTACATCAAAAAGGAACTATACGTATTTTTACTAGTCGCGACACTCGTAACCCTTGGTCCAGGAAGGGCCATAAGCAACTCAACATAGGAACAAACTAATCCAACCATGGAGCTATACAAAGTTGGCCCAACCATGGGAATTTGTCAGATAGTTTACTCAAGTTTGTTGAGGTCGTCAGCACAACCGATTATGATGCGGGCACCACTCTTTTTCTGAACTTCGATGCGTCCATCTTGGGTCCAGATTTTCTCCACGGTGGGAAGACGTCTGGCGGTGTTTAACTCTCATGAACGAAAATGTTTTTTCCTTTAAATTTTGACCTCAGGCGGTAGAAGGAAAACCGCGTGCCGTAGTCCAAAAACTTCACGATGACAGGTCTGGAACGAACATTTTCAGTCTTATCCAGGCGCGAACCGATACGATGGGCGCGGTCAATACTGTTCAAGCCTAAGTCCAGGCCGAGGTGGTGTTGCGCAAGGTCAATAATCTTTTTGTGAGTATTCTCAATCTCCGGCGATGCTGGCTCAGGAATGCCGTGAACAATGAGCGTATGGCAACTTGCTTTATGGACGAGTTCATGTCTTGGCCGAATAATTTCTCAGTCACTGTTGTGTTACGTGCACAAAATCCCCTATACATAGTGTAGCGGTGCACGACCGCATGGTGGCGTATTCACCAAGCTGGAATTTAGGGTGAAGCCACTTGCAGTGCGCGCGCTATCTCAGTACCTGGGGATCCAGGCACAACAGTGCACGCGCGCGTATCATAGTCGTACGATGGGCAGAAATAAAGCAGAAATTGCATTCGCGCTCTTTTTAGGCAGTTCTGATCTGAAGCTTGTGAGAGAAAGACGTTCGACATTGAACACCGTCACAAAAACAACCGTTGTTAAATCAAACGATTATATAATGTGATTACCTGTATTGATTTAGCGGAACATTGAATAGAATCAGAAGAGACACAGGAAGAGAAGTTATTCATCCTAGTGTCCGTGTCACATTTATTTTATTCGTTGTATCGTGATGTTTGTCTTGTTTCTACTTACGTTAATTTTAGCCGAGGACTTGTTACAATAGGATTGAGACAGGGTTTTAAATCTTCCGAATGTTTCATACTCAATTCATAGCAAGCATTGCCCTACCATCCAGAGCAAATTGTTTGATCTTGTCGGTGTTCACTGGATCACCCGATTTTGCTGCATCTTGCAACTCATTCACAATGTAGAAGTATATGGTAACATACCCTTGACTACATGTACATGCTTCTGGATGTTCTGGGTGGCCAAATCTTTGGACCGGGCTGTCACAGGAATCTTGCCCCACAAGTGTGCATCTACCCTGGGTGCAGTTACAGGTGGTGTATTTGCCAGAGTGGAATACTGATTGGTGATTTTACTGTAGATTTCTTTTTTCATTTGTAAGGTTACCTTGGTCGCTCTACCTGCCATATTTTTGCAAATATTTCTGGTCCTTTAGCTTCAGTGCTGTCATGTATTCATAAGACAGATTGTAAAAATCTCCCTGGTTCTTGTGTGGGAGAGTTAGCCGCCACGTTACTGATCTGCTCGAACTTCTGGTTGCAGTTCACAGCAAGTTTGCAGACCATATACTGTCATCCTGTGAGTTATCAGTAATTCCCTTCCCGTTCTTGGCCTGATCGTTATTCAAGAGAGTCAGTAGCATGTTTTGCATGCTGGTGTACGTAGGACGAAGACATTTTTTTTCAAGGACTTTCGAGTTAGCTTGAATCTTAGCTCTTAAGCTCTTTTCCCCACTATAATGGCTTGGCCAATTGGACTCGATGTCTGAAGGAATGTCCATTTTGAATGTCCAAGCTGTTTCCCCACAGCCATGCACACAAAGAACAGATAACTTCATTGAATGTTAGAACCAGGTCTTATACAGACCTCTCTGTGTGACTCATTTGAATATCACTACATCCTTTGAATGTATTGTGTGATCCACATGCCTATCAGTAGTGTAGGTGGCCAGTATGGCACACTTTGACCTATATGAATATGTAGTTATGATATAAATATGTAATTATGCATAAATAAATAAATATGTATAATGAAGTAATGAATATGTAGTAGGGTATATAGGGTGACCAATTATTATATAGCCTAAGTTGCCCCTAATGTATGGAAATGAATATAGGGTTAAAAAATTGAGAACAGTATGACCTAGTGTATGGGGAAAATATAACATTTATGGCACACTTTGACCTTGTTACGAATGGTTTGTGAGTGATGGTTGTTGCGTGTATAGTGGCCGGTACGAAATGCTCGGACAATGGGGCGTCCTTGGTGCCAGTACGAGCTTGGTACGAGGCAACGTGGGAATGATTGACAGTTCAATCAGCGGGCGTTTGACGGGCGATAATCCCTCGAACAATTGGCGCCGGGAAGTGTATACATGTAGTTAAAATGGCCAGTCCGTGAGGTCGGGAAGCGATCGATGGATAATCCCCTCGAACAATTGGCGCCGGGAAGTGTGACAACCCAATCTGGTCAGCGAGTGATTGACGCGGAACTCATAATTCTACGGTCAGTGTTGTGATTGACTGGTATGGATGGATAATTGAAATTGACGTATAGGTGCGAGATACATAGTCGCGTACGTCTAGTCTCGGAGTGGTGAGTGACGCGGGGAATTCAAGAAATATTTTGTAGATGTCTCGTATACGTGTGATGAAATGTTCAAATTTGAGAAAATAACATATTTAGAGACGATATCTATTTTAAACCCCGCGGCTTTTAATATTTTCCTATACCCATCATAATAACTAGGATAAAAGTGGCGTGTAACGGGAAAAGTTATATCATTTTGTTCTTAAAATTGTACGTCATGTCTATCAGATTAATCGAATTAGCTCGAACGGAAAATCGATTAAATCATTTGGCCACGGAAATATCAGAGTTGCAGTTAAGTGAACTCGCGTCTAATCTTTTGAAGGAGCGCGATCACGTTGGATTTGAACGTCAACCGTGGGAAAGACTCGTTTTTTGGCTCGGTCTGTTAGAAATAGATGTTTATAAACAAAAGCAGGAAAATGTATATAATCCGTGGGGTCAGTGCTTTTACGCGCTTATTCAATGGAAACATCGTCACTATAAAAATGCCACGATCGAAAAGATAATATGGGGGTGTCAGCAATGCAGTATAACGCGCAGCGCGTATGCATTTCTGTGGCCAGAGTAATCAAGGTTAAACAAACCACAAAATAAAATAAAAAAAATATTTGGCCTTGATCTATTTGTAGGGATGATGTCACGATCTATTTTAAACTTTGGCGTTTCGCAATATTGTGTAATATCCAGAAAAAAAAAATTGTATAATCACGCACGCAAGTAATAATAATAATAATAATAATATATAAAATGGCTTCACGCTGGTCTTCGAGTAACGCGTTACCGTCATATAGACCCGACTATAGCTGGGATTCGGCCGGTGGTCATAATACGGTCTCTGAATTTCGTAAAGAATTGGACAAGGTTCCAATAGCTCAAGTACCTATAGACAAGAACAAATCAGACTCGATGACAATTAACGAGACGTCTAAGAAACGGGGATTGTTAGAACAAAGAATGACGACGCCAGCACCGAAAACAATGAAGACTGATTACTCGTCTAGCGTGAGATTAAAGTTGACTGACAGCCGTCACGTCGTCGTTGAAAAGTTTAGGGATGTGCCTTACTTCAAGATTCGCGATTACGTAAGAGGTACAAACGACGATTTTGTATTGGTCCCCCGACGAGGAATTAATTTAACCGCGTCCGAATGGACGAGCCTGAAGACAATGACGCCTGCGATCGATTCCGCTATAGAAGAGATGGATGATTTGTGTATCGGTTAAAATAAAGACAATGAGCCCGGGGAAAAAACAGTGACTAAAATGTAAGATAAAAAGGGCAGGGTCCGGTCTTCGAGACCATCTCGCTCAAACTCTTGAAACATCACCATTACCATCCTCTCCACCACCCGTATCAACTATCATGAATCAACCTCAGCGTTTCTTTAACGACAACTTTGACCCAACTATGGAGTGGGCTATACTCAACGTCCTTGTCGCGGACGAAGGTGTTATGTGGTCGCCGAAGTCTCCCGTGCCTCACCATAGCGGTAAGTTACTATACTATTTTGTTTCGTGGCTATCGACTGTACCGATTGCATAAAACTATATCACAAAACTCATCCACGCATCACCTATGCCTATTCGTTTTCTTCAGTAAGTTTATGTAATTTTTTTATATTTTTTTAAACACGTAGATTCCACCCCGTGCGTCATGGAGGCCGAAATCATCGACCTGACGGGATCGGAATACGGTAAGTTATTTCTCGTCTTTATTTGATTCAACGTCTACTTAATGTACGCGTTCAGAGTCTGAGAGCGATCTAAAATGGTTCGTAAGATTGTTCTTCGTTGCGTGTGTAAAGTATAAATGACTTTTCCTTTAAATACACAGATGCCCCGTGCGACGAGGAAGAGGCCGAAATGATCGACCTCACAGGGTCAGAATACGGTAAGTTGTTGTTTTTCTTATCATCAATTTTGTTTTTCGTTGAAAAACTCGAAACAAACGAACACTCCCAAACCAACCTAAATGTGACATTGTCGGTTCACAATAAATAATAATAATGTTTTTATTTCTTTTCGTAGGATCAGACCAAGAACTGGAAGACGATGTCTTCGAGGCATCCAGTCCTCCTCCCCCTAGCCCCGCTGTTTCAAGTCCGCTCGCGTGGAGCCTTCCGGCAACGCCAAACCCCAGCCCAGCCCCGAGTCCTCAACTCCTGAATCTCCCCGCGTGGAACCCACAACCTGCCGTACCGCCCGCCCCTGAACCGTACCAGCCGGACGACAGCGGTTATATTTCCTTAGACCCCATTGCGGATATGAGGGCCCATCTCATGCGCCATTTTGGGGCGGTTATTAGACTAATGTTGGGTATAGCCATACATTCCCGCTGCTACGGGTGCGTCGTCGACCACCCATCTCAGATACAGCATTCGTGCATAATGGAGAGTGAGGACTATCTAGACGATTTATATTTCGATGATATTTTGCAGGATCTTCGTAGAGATACTGAGACGAGTCTACGCCAATGGCTGGACCGAGTAAAAGCCATTGTTTTTTTACGATCTCAGTATCTCTACGAAGATCTTGCCATAGTTTACTACTATGATTTTTTATGGGTCGAGTTGGCTGATGGTAGCTCAACGAGTTGAGGGAGTATGTTCTCGCAGACTAATAACGTACCCGTTGCAGCGGGAATATAAGGTTGCGTGGGAGTGTTTACCTCGTTTTCTTAATTTTGTCTCTCTCTCTCTCTTTTAACATTTTGTATTATTGTTTTTTTTGTATATATCTGTAATTTGTGCTGATTTATTGTTTTCTAAAGTGTGTACATTTACTTAAACTATGTTGTAAGTTTTTGTTTTGTCTTTGTAAATGTTTGTCATTTTGTATTTTTTTAAACCTAAATATTTTAATGATTTTACTTTTAAATAAAATAATAAAACAAACTAAAAAGTGAAAACAATGTTTCAAATGTCTTCATATTTATGTAGGAAAAAAGTTGTTGTTGTATTTTTAGTATACACCATTGGTAATTTGTTGAATTATCAGGAATGGGTGGATTTGGGGGGTTGTATTTTATAGTAAATATCGTTTAACTGACCTGTCCGAATTTTTACATTCATGGATGCCGAGAAAAGCATGAAAAACAGCGTTTGTTTTCCACCGGCGTCGAGCAGTTATTCTTATGTTATCTTTGTTTATTCGCGCTCGCCGGACGGCGAGAATGAATTTTGGTTTATACAATTCAATTTTTTGGAACAATTACAGGATATCTAGGGCCCTTATTTTGCTGGATGCCTACAATCATTATTTACTTTTATATAAGTAAGATATTTCTTAATAATTCGGTAGTAAATTTTTTCGATATCTGCAAATGGTGTATACTACCTTTAAACTAAAACAATTTAAAAATAAAAAACTTAAAATAAAAATAAAATACAAAAATAAATAAAAATAAATAAATAAATAAATACTTTTTTTACTTTTCAAAATGGGTACTTTATTTCTGCTATCATGAAACAACAGACAAAGAACCATTAAATGGCTACAAAAATTAAATGAATATATGTATATACAAAATAAAAGATTAATTGACAGATGATATTTCAAATGACACGATAAGTCATATAAAAGTAAAACGTAGTAAAACGTGAAAACAGTGAAAAAACAGGTACAAAATAACTCCACAGTGGCTAGCCTTTTGGCTGTATACTACTGCCACGACGGCTAGCCAATGAGGTGACAGTTTAGGAAATAATTGTTCAAACAATGCAATTAACATTGTAAACCACAAAGGAAATACAAAACATTGTTAAGGAACATATAAACCAAAGACAACAAAACAGTAAAATTCAATTTATCTGTACCCTTGTCTTGTAGGGAGGGGAATGGAAGGGGAGGGGGGGGGGGGGGGGGGGGGGGGTGGAGGAGAAGGGTGCATGGGTTCCTAAGCGTCTGGGTGTGGGCAAAGTTACCCACTGCCAGTCCCCCATGCGGGGCAGGTGACAGGCTTGGGGGCAAAAAAAATATCACCGTGGCTCGCCTTTGGAGGGGCGATACCAGTCCAAGCCCGTCAACCGAGGGGAAAAAAGACAAGGGTATGAAAACCAATATATATTATTATAGCAAACAGAATTTAATTCAGATCAACCATATCACTCGATCATTACTGTAGTCAAAAAGGGTGTTATTTATAGACCAGTTTGCGAGAAAAATAGGGATAGAGTTATGTAGCTTGTGATAGTTCAATTCTAGAATGATTTTGTTTTTTAACCTGTACTGCCAAACTAATAGCGGGTCGGAGGGGTTACAGGTACGATAGAGCCAATAAATGATGTTTTTAAGGCTAACGCTCAGATAGTTTGCAAGGCGGACAGTCCCTCTGTTTCGACTCCGAGCAGGCGGAACGAGAGTCCAGTAAATGTCAAAATTAAGCTGAAGGTCCGGAAGAAGACGACTGATAAGGCTATGAAGAAGATTGAGAGCTGGTTGTATTGATGGGCAGGTGACGAACAGATGTGTGATAGTTCCTCTCTCCCCGCACCACCCACAGTCGGAAGAGATTTTAGGGTTGAGATGATGGAGAACTGGGAGAGAAGGCAAGACGTTACGAAGAAGCTTATATTGAACGTCACCTTCTTTCTTAGAAGTTGGGGGCTGGTAGATTTCCCTCCAGGGGATTTGAAAAGAAGATGGAAAATAACCATGGTCGTGCCAGGGTGTTAAGGTAGGAGAAGAGTTGTCGTTGATGTTCTGACTGAAGAGTAGATAAAGCGATTTGGATGAAAGCGAGAAGACGTCTGTGTCCTTGTCGATGAGGACACTGCCTGGAGAAGCTGGACGAGTTGGTATTTCTTCGAGTGGTGTGGTGTGTTGAAAAATGCCGTCGATATTGAAAAGTTCCGGGAAAGATGATGATATGGTGTGGTGCAGGCGAGAGATATCCAGTTGAAAAAGACGAACAGAAGGTGGACGGATGAAGGGGGAAACCAGACGGATGTCTTTAGCCGGAAGCCACTTGCCGGTGTTGAGGTTGAGGAGCTGCTTGATGAAGTGAATGCCGCCCGCCCAGAGCTTTGCAGAAAAGACCGCACCGCCCGGCAAGGGATTAACAAGGGGTGGATAAATGAGGGGTAGATTGAGGATATGGTTGACTGAATTAGTGGGTGTTTCCATTCGAGCTCCGAATGTCATCCAGGCGCGCAGCGTTTCACTGTAGAAAAGGGGAAGACTAGTAAACAATTTAGAGTCGAGATTCAAAAGAAAAAGTTGGTAACCGAGATTGAGACGTTTGTATTTAGACAAATTATAGTCCATTAACGTAAAACAGGGGTGAGAGTTGAAAAGGAGATACCTCCGAAGAAGTTTGAATCTGAAAGTGAGGCTGCGTGCCTGGAGACAAGCTAGACCTAGCCCACCTTTGTCGCAGCTCTGAAAGAGTGTCCGTTTTTTTAGTAGGTGTCGTTTGTTGGACCAGACGTAATCGACAAGCAAACCTTGGAGTTCACGTAGGTTTTTATCAGGGCATGGGAGGACGGCAAGACAGTGGAAGATTTTAGTGGCGGCTAACTGATTAGCTATTAGAATTTTCCCCTTGAGGGACAGAGTGAAGGAGAGATGTTTCCAGCAGGCAAGTGTTTTGACAAGTTTGTCTTTGCAGTTGTTCCAGTTTTGTTGATTATAGTTATTGTTATTCCCAAGGTGAACTCCAAGGAAAGCTAAACCTTGATTATTCCACTGGAAGTCCAGCGGCTTGTCGGTTCGTCCGGTCCACGACCCGACCCATAACCCCTTGGATTTATCGTAATTTAGCCGTGCAGCAGAGGATCCGCTTAAAAGACTATACACCCTTTGAATAGTATTAAACCCAAGGTCGGAGGTGATAAAAACAGTGATATCGTCAGCATAGGCCGAAACCGAACAATAATTGTCGGTGTTGGGCAAAGGAAACCCCTGCCCTTGCAATTCTTTCCGAAGAGTATTAAGAAAGGGTTCGATGGCAATAGTGTACAACAGCCCCGAGAGTGGACAGCCTTGTCGGATGCCTTTCTCGAAAGAGAAGGGTGCGGTCAAAGAACCGCACACCTTAATATGACTCTCGGCGCCGCTGTACAAGAGATGAAGATAAGAAATGAATTTGTCCCCGAATCCCATGGCTCTCATAACATTAAAAAGATAGTCGTGGTCAACATTGTCAAAAGCTTTGCGCTGATCAAGGTTCACCACACCCAAAGGTAAGTCATTTACATTGCAAAAATTAATAACATCACGAATCAAGGTTAAATTATCATAAATAGTGCGATCAGGCACACAATAAGATTGATCTTCTTGGATAACATTACCAATGGATTGTTTCAGTCTATTTGCAAGGAGCTTGGCAAAAATGTTGTAATCAGTATTGAGAAGGGAGACAGGACGCCAGTTAGAAATTTCAGAAAGATCACCTTTTTTGGGGAATGAGGGTGATTACAGCTTTCAGAAAAGAACGGGGGAGGGAACCAGAAATAACAGCAGAATTTAGAACATCAAAAAGATCGTTCTTAAGTAACGACCAAAATGATGCAAAAAACTCTGAGGTCAGTCCGTCAAAACCAGGGGTTTTATTTTTGCCAAGCTGATTGACAACACAATCAAGTTCCTCTGGGCGAAGAAGACCATCAAGATCCTCTGCGTCCAGAGGATCAAGCTGAGATAAATCGGATAATAAAGGCTCTAGGGCGTCCTCGTCTGTGGGAACGCGACTGTAAAGATTAGCGTAAAAATTACGGCAGTGAATTTTAATTTCTTCTGGGTTGTCAGAGATTTCGCCGTCAGGAAGACGAATACCACAAAGGGTTTTAGAAAAAGAGTGGGATTTTTCAAGATTGAAAAAATAGGAAAAGCTGGTGTCAACTTCGTTCAGATGTTGAAAACGAGATCGGACGAGGGCGCCCTGAGCCTGATATTTTAAAAGAACATTTAATTCCTTTCGCTGTTCTTTGAGAACCTGTTGGGCCTCTGGTGTGATGTCTGGAGCAGACTGAAGCTCCTCAATTTGGGAGTTTATACGAAGAAAAACAGCTCGTTTTTCTCTGGCGAGTGCAGAACTGTATTTTTGGGTAAGGGTATTAATTTGGGCCTTGCCGAGGTCCCACCACTTGCATATGTCGTTAAAAAGACATTTTTCAGTTTGCCAATTAGACCAGAAAAGATGTATAATTTCACGATAATTTTGATCAACAAGAAGAGAATTATTAAAATGCCAGTAAGCACTGCCTCTGTGCTGAGAGGACGGCGGTTTGATGCAAAGATGAACGGCAAAGTGGTCGGACAAAGAGCAAGGGATAATTTGGCAATAGTGAATAGCTGCCACCAAATTGGGAGGAGCGTAAAATCGATCAAGTCTGACCTGGGACATTTTGTTTGTAACAAATGGGTTTTTCCTCATCCAGGTATAGCGTTTTTAAACGCTATACCTGGATGAGGAAAAACACGCGGATTTAGTCTGCGCCAGACATCACACAAATTGGACTGAGTGAGAACGTTTTTAAGAGCCGTTGAGACCCGGGGACGATGTTCGGTCGGCCTATCTGCGCGGTCCATCAAGGGATCGCAAGTACAATTAAAGTCACCTCCAACAATAGTAATGGCGCCATCACTAATGTGCTGGTCACAGTCATTTTTAAGTATTTCAAGGGTTTTGACGGCAATGTTGTCAGTTTGAGGGACAAGTAAATTATAAATATTGTACAATGTGTTTTGGTGCTTAATTTGGGCGAAGAGGAGGTGACCAGAAGCGACAACACTGGAGGCAACCAGATCGACGTTTTTATTGATTAGGATAGTAACTCCCGAGCCAGGTGTAGTACTGGGAGCACAAAGGGGAGTATAATTAGACCAACTTTTCCAGCACAATCATTGTTCACTGAGAGAGTAAGTTTCTTGTAAAAGAATAACATCACACCTTTGAGTAAGGTTCGAAAAATAGCGAGCAAAGGCGACATTATTGGTTATTTTGTAACAGCCTCCAGTGTTGAGAGTAATTAGTGACAGCGCCATTAAAAGGGCAGAAAAGGTGTATAGTCTCAACATCATAACAGAGAAAATTAAGAGTCTATTTTTTGTATTAGTTTGCGAATCCTGTGCTGCAGATTGTTCTGAATCAGGGGACTATTTGTCAGGGGTTTGAGTTGTCGAATCAAACCAGCTGTATTGGTAGTGAATTTCCGGGCAATAACCTTGGGCTTTCTTTGGGATTTGACCGCGGAGAGACATTTGATAAGTTGGGATTGGTTGAGGGGACCAGGACAGGAAGGGAACAAAGTCTGTGAAAATTCGCCGTCTGACGGGTTTTGGGAATCTTCCCATACAGAGGAGTCAGTATCGGTCGCTTCAACATTACTGTGGAGTTAGGAGTTAGGAGTTGATTGTGTAGATGGGATTACAAGGGAGGGCATGGGGGTTGAGGTAGTGGCAACAGACGAAGGGGTGGTAGCAAATGGGGTAGGGGGAGCCGGGATGGGTGTGGGTGGAATGAGGGTGGGCGTAGGATGACTAGGGGTGGAATTGTCGGTAGAAAGATTTGTTGACTCGGAAGGCATTGGAGTGATGGTAGCATCATCAGGAGTGGATATGGAGGGGGACATATCTAGGACCTGAGAGAGGGTTGGGGTGTCCGGTTTGTTGGGTGACGCATTCTTCCTGCGAAGTTTGCGTAGGGGTTGTGGGGATTTCAAGGGAGTGAGATGGGGACTGTTATCGTTGGAAATTGGAGGGGATAGTTTTCGCTTTGACACGATGTCAGAAAAAAGCCTAGTAGGGGGAGGTGGGGTACCCCAGATGTATTTGTTGGTGTCCATCGAGGAGTCGCTGTGGGGAGTATCGGATGGTTTCTGAGAGGGCAACGATGAAGTCTCGGCTCGAGGGGGAGTAACGGCAGCCGAGATTGTGCTCGGCTTATCTGCACCGGCCGCTGGCCTAACTGGATCGGCACGGGGCACAGATGGTCCCGCTACAGCGTCTCCCTGTATCGAAGTTCGGGGCTTGGGTTTCGGAGGGGGGGCACCTTTCGGGTGGGGGGTTTCTTACAGAAGCGACTGATGTGGCCAAACTCCCCACAGTTGAAGCACCGAACTGACTCAATGGACAGAAACACACGATAATTCACACCAGAATGAGAAAAATTGATATGGTCTGGGAGGGTGATATTGGGCTTAAGGATGATGTGAACCTGTCGGCGGAAAGACATTATGTGGGACAGCTGTTTGTTTTTGTTTCCCAAGGGGTATGGGTTTAACAGCGGACACTACTTTACAGAAGCTAGACATATTGTGTAGAAGAACATAATTGGGAATCTCGGGATATACATTAGACAGCGTAAGGCGAGTAGTAGGTTGAATTAGAGGGGTGAGTTCCAGGAAGGAGTCGTTGTACGTTAACCCACGGGCAATGGCGTCGGCTACCTCCTCCCTGGAACTCAAGTACACAGCAATATGACCTTTGGAAATACGACTGGCCGAGACAATGTTCTTTTCAGGCATGGATTTGTAGAATTTCTCTAAATAGGATTCAATGGATACATTGTCTACGGATTTGAAAACACACCCATTGTTCCTGGTGAGGCATTTAAACGGCTCGTCACCAGGAACAAAGGGTTTGGGTGCGCCAGTCGTATTTCGTGGTTCTGCCTGAGTGGCCATGGTGGCCATCTCAGTACAAAACACAACAGTACAGGCTAAAAATTGAACGTAAAATACAGGAAAACGACACAAAATATATACAGTGAGCTCGGTCTAGCTAGACCTATATCATATACTAAATACAATAATAAAGAAACAAGGACCTAAAAAGGTCTAGAGAAGGAACAAATACAAACTTACTCGGAGCTCGAAGGAACACACGTCCGCTAAGTAAATAAATAAATAAATAAATAAATAAATAATAAAAAACCAAAAAAACCCAACCAACCAACCAACCAATCAAATCAGAGAAGGTGTATGAAAAGATAACACCGTTGATATTAAAAGGGTAAGTAAATATATATAGGATGGTCATTGTAAACTTTGGCTTCGATGAGATAAGATGGGTGATCGCGACAGTTATTTAAAGACGTTATATTACGACGTAGGTCGCGAAAGCGGTCTGAGTAGTATTGACAAGTTGTATCGTGCAGCGAAACGGGAGGGGAAATACGCAATAACGCGAAAGAAAGCCCAAGACTTTCTTCGCGGTCAGGATGTTTACGCGTTACATGAACCCGCTAAAAAAGATATCCTAGAAATAAAATTGTGGCCGTGGGACGGGACGAGATTCATCAGCTAGATTTAGTGGATGTTTCTAGATTATCAAAGTACAACAACGGATATAGATTTGTACTAACGTGGATCGATGTGTTTTCTAAGTACCGTACGCCTGGGTAATTCCGTTGAAAAACAAAACTGGGAAGGTTTTAGTTAAAGCTTTCAAAAATAATATCGAGTCCGGCGATAGACCCCCCGTTATGATTCACACCGACAAAGGAAGCGAATTTACAAACCGATCGTTTCAGGATTTGCTCAAAAATGAAGGAATACATTTTTATACGACAGACAGCGAGATGAAAGCACCCAATGTCGAGAGGTTTAACCGCACTCTCAAATCTCGGATGTGGCGATATTTTACGTGGAAAAACACTCTGAAGTACGTCGACGTTTTGCCTAAATTAGTGAGGGCGTACAATCATTCCTATCACTGTTCCATTAAAATGAAACCCGCGGAAGTCAACGCCGAGAATGAAAGCACGGTCTGGAAACATCTGTACTCGCCGTCCGAACAGTCCTTAACATTTAAATTTAAAGTCGGGGATCAGGTTCGAATCAGTAAACAACGGTTAACGTTTGAAAAGTCGTACCTCCCATCCTGGTCCGAGGAAATATTCTCGGTGTTTGAACGCAGCGGACTACAAAAAAGACCCGTGTATAAATTAAAAGATTATTCGGGGGAAGAAATTCTCGGGAGGTTTTACGAACCTGAATTACAGAGAGTTCGTAAACACGATGACGTTTATCGCTTGAAAAGGTTATACGTAAGCGAAAGAAAAAAGGAAGGACGGAGTATTTCGTTAAATGGTTAGGGTATCCTTTGTCATTCAACAGTTGGGTGACGGACCTGCAGTGAGTAAGGATCTAATCATGGCGTCGTCTTCGACACAATTTTACATCACGCTACCGAGTAATTCCTCGATGTTGTTGTATCCGGACAATACGCTGTCTAGTTACACCACACGTCTGCTAAAACAAATTAATCTATCCGGAAATTGGGAGGTTGCACTCACCGAAATCCATTATCCTTTCACGTGGTACAATATTACGGAACGAAATAATTCGTTTACTCTAGGTGAACACGGACTTTTGCAAAACCACGCTAGGATTTCGCACGGATTCTATAAAACCATACAGGAGATTATCGATGCAATCAACAGAGAAATGACGGAAACGACTAGGAATAATAGTATCATTACCTTAGACAGGTATACCGGTAGAGTAAGGATAGAACTCGGAGAGGGCGCCTTTATCTATTTTGACGATTATCTGTATCGTATGTTGGGATTGAAATCCAATGCTGTGAATACAGACATAGAAGGCCACTTACCCGTCGATATAAACGGGGGGTTTTACGGTATGTACGTCTATTGCAACATAGCGGAAAATCAACTGGTGGGAGATGTCAGCGCTCCGTTACTCAGGATTGTACCAATTGCACACCGCCGACGTGACTCAGGAAAATGTCGTAGCGCACACGTTCAGCACTCCTCACTACGTTCCCGTCAAGCTAAAGAACTTTGAGACTATTCAGATGGATATAAGGACCGACGCCGGTGGCAAAGTACCATTTCAACGCGGGAAACTCACTACAACGCTTCATTTTTGCAAAAGCCGCCCCTCGTTCTTTTGAGCAGTCACGATGGACTACGAGAGATATTACACGAATCAAGTCGGAGGCGGAGATAACTATTTTAAGGGTGCCCCCATTCAGAGAGGTTACGGACTCGGAAACATTTTAGGCGGGTTATTTAGGGCGGCTCTACCATCTATAAAGCAAGGTGTAAAAATGATGGGTAAAGAAGCTTTAAAGACGGGAATTGGCATAGCTTCAGACTCCCTCGGCGGACAAAATATGAAATCGGCGGCCCAGAACCGGATAAGACAGACGGGATTAGAGATGCTGTCACGTGTTTATGATCAACTTTCTAAAAAGCCCTCTAAACAGAGGGCTTTAAAAAGAAAAGCAACTGGTACATCTCGCAGAAAGGCTACCGGCAAGCGTACTAAGAGGACCCCCGATATATTCGATAACTAGTTAGAAACAGCGATGGCATTCCTGCGAATGCACCAAGTCCGAATTCGAGCGATTCACAATACCTAGAAGCTGCCGTTGGAGGCGCAAATCCTGCTATACCCGTAGTGCATCATGGGAGAAAGTCGGCATCAGTTTGAAAAACGGTATTCATTTTGCATGAACTCATCAGTTTTTACGTCTTTTTGGACGCGCACGATTAAAGTTCCAATTTTTTTCTGCAAATAACAATGTTTTAATCAACGACGCTTCCGGATACATTTATGTTTGTGTTGTTCCTCGCGTGAACAATGAAGAATATACATTTTCTATCGTGAGCGATAGAGCGTGACGAATATTAGCATATTACACAAGAGTGTGTTGGTGCAGTGCACACAGTCTGGGTGTGGCAGTCATTGATCGTTTTCAGCACAGCTACAACGGACGTTAAAAATACACAGCTCTCTGCGGCCACGCATACTACAATAGGGACTTTTCGATTTGCACGTTTACTAGTAGACTGCGACGTATGCGGTCATTTGTGAAGCAGTGCGCATGCGCATCGACGAACTCGTCGTTCGTAGCAGAATTCTCGAACGCGTTCAACCTTGTTTTGCCGTCGTTGGAAAACTGTGACGACGTAGTGTGCATAGCGCGCGCCAAACATAAGGCATGACGTCACTGAGTGAGCGTAGTCGTAGTCGTAGACATCGAAAAGGTAAGGTACAACATTTAGCGTGCCGCATACGTCGCAGTCTACTTGTGACCGCATACGTCGCAGTCTACTAGTAAACGTGCAAATCGAAAAGTCCCTAATGTTGAACGACGACGACGACGTTCAGTCATCAGATTCTGATATGCAAAGTGCACACGATTCTCATCGGTTATTATCCTTAACCGCCAAGGATGTCTCCAAAATAGTAACGACAGGAGTTACAAAGGCCCTCGGCTCCTTCCAGTCACGTTTTGACAAGATCGTAGCAGAACGTAAACAAGAAAACGAGAAAGCGTTGCAGCAAGTCCAGTCATTGAAACGAGCGAGTGAGTTGCAATTTCGTTTCAAGGGTAACCGTACCCAGTTCCAGTTCAATGAAAAGATTACTCTAACTGTTGAAACTGTTAAAAAATTAGTCGAGGAGGGTTCCTTGACAGCAGCAAAGGAAAACCTTGTGGAGGTAGAGAAGAAATTGCGCAAGAGAAACAAGCTTATCCGCCTTGCCGACAAATCTGAGGCGGGTTGGGCTGCAGTAGACGAATACGTCAGCGATGAATTGGCAGATGACTCGGATGACGAAAAGCGCATCAGATCGGCTCAATCCCGAGCCATGGCAAAACGTAAGAGAGCCAAAACCCCATACCACCACAAGTCGGTTCAACAGAAAAAGCAGCAGGTATCAGAGTCGCCTGCTAATCCAGATAGTCTTTTTCGGCATTATGATAGCCAGTATAGATCAGCACCTTACGCACCATACAGCACAAGCTTCAGAGCAGCTCCACGATCCACTGACATCTGCTTTAAGTGCGGCAAAACAGGCCATTGGAGAAAGGACTGTACCGGCACGCACGGTATCGGAAGCAAAGACATCAGTCACAGATAGAGTGGTGGAAGGTCAAGGGAGTTCAAGTCAAGGCATCGAGGCAGAGTACGATAAGTTTTACTCAGATAACTATTATGACTATGAACAAGAGTCAGCAGAACCAATAGTGAAAGGACGTTTGAAGTCCTGCATAACCTTTTGGGAGAATATTCAAGCCTAGCAAGAGGTGTTGGACATTATCCGTACCGGGTATAAAATTCCATTCATAAATACCCCTCCAGTGTCGTATTCCAAGAATAATCATTCTGCCATTGTTCATTCCGCATTTGTGTCGGAAGCCATAACAGAGCTAAAAGCTAAAAACCTGATATCTGAGTTTGATTCTCCTCCACATGTCATAAACCCGTTAACTGTTTCGGTCCAAAATTCCGGAAAGAAAAGGCTAATTCTGGATCTCAGATACGTCAATCAATTTGTTTGGAAAGAGAAAATTAAATTTGAAGACTGGAATGAAGCTTTGCGATATTTCAAAAAAGGTGATTTTATGTTCTTGTTTGATTTAAAAACGAGCTATCACCACGTTGAGATTTTCCCTGAACATATCAAATACTTGGGATTTGCTTGGGAAGTACAAAGTAGTACCAGATATTTTGCGTTTAACGTATTACCATTTGGCTTAACTACAGCCCGTTACATTTTTACTAAGATGATCAGACCACTAGTAGCCTCTTGGAGAAGGAGAGGTATTTACATAGTAGTATACCTAGACGATGGATGGGGAAGAGAGGATACAAGAGATAAGTGCGACAACACGGCACAAGTGGTAAAAGCTGACTTAATCGCCGCAGGGCGTGTTCCTAATAAGGAAACATCCGTATGGTCACCAACGCAGAAAATCAACTGGTTGGGGTTAACATGGAATGCCGTGGAAGGTTCTATTCAAGCAACGGAATGTAGAGTAACGAATACTGTGTTATCAATCGAGAAATTGTTCCTAAACATGCCAAAAGTAACTGCTAGAAAGTTGGCATCTATTGCAGGTAAAATAATATCTTTTTCTTGCGTTGTGGGGAACATTTCACAACTCAAATCTCGTTATCTACATATGGAGATCGCTAATAACAAACACTGGGATTACGAGTTCTCCTTAGATAGTAGTAGTAAAGCAATCGAAGAATTGTTTTTCTGGAAATCAGAGTTGCCTACTCTTAATAACCGTTTACTGTTTGATTATTCTCTCCCACAGATTCTGCTTTATACTGATGCAAGCCAGTCGGGTTGCGGCGCATGGACAATTGCCTCACAGAAATTTGAATTTCAACAGAATTGGTCAAACGTCGAGAGAGGCAAAAGTTCCACATGGCGTGAGTTAAAAGGGGCATCCCTTGCAATCAAAGCATTCGCTTCAACCCTCAGGGGTAAATTTGTGATTTTACGTACAGACAATAAAGGAGTAGTTTCAATAGTTACTAAAGGAAGCATGGTTCCAGAATTGCAAGAATTGAGTGTAGATCTGTTCTTTTTCTGTAACCGCAACAAAATTAGCATGAAAGCTGAATGGATCCCCGTCATGAAAATGTAGAAGCAGATCGTCTTAGTAGACAAGACGATTTAGACGATTGGGGTGTGTCCCGAACATTTTTTAACTTTATAGATGACTTGTGGGGCCCACATTCAGTGGATAGATTTGCTAACGAAGATAATGCAAAACTACCACAATTTAATTCAAAGTATTGGAGCCCCAATTCGGCTCATGTTGACGCTTTTACCGTAGATTGGAGTAAAGACAACAATTGGCTAGTACCGCCAATAGATTCAATTTGCAGTGTTCTTCAACACATTAAAGAATGCAAAGCTAAAGGCACATTAGCGGTCCCTGAATGGCCGTCTGCGGCATTTTGGCCGCTGCTGAATTCCACTTCTAGTCCTTACCGGGGATTAGTTGTCGAAACGGCGAGGTTCAGTAACTCAGAAAACATTTTCAAAAAAGGAAAAAATCCTAACTCTGTTTTGGTACCAACAGAATGACAAGCCCAGTCTTATGCATCAGCTTGCAGGGATAAAACAAGGTCGATGACAATAATAATTGTTACCGCACGGGTGGTAGAACAGAACGGCCGCATGGCTTACGAGAGTAATAATTCCGCTTGGTAGCTCTCGTTCAGGTCGCTGGATATTGTTACGAATTAATCAGGAATAAAAGCATATCTCCTTGCCGCTTGGTGGAGTTAAATCAATTCCGGGGTATTGATTGAATTGCCAGGAATGCTGGTCTGAACGAAAGACCATCTTTGTGCTGTTTAGCAAATAATTGGGAAATTCGTCATTCTAATCAGTGCTTTTCGTGTGGCTTTTGTTTTTCAGAACTGACAAACATATATTCTCATTACAAGAAGTATTGAAAGCATCGAGAGCAACAGGAACGACAGAAATATATCAAAGGCGTTTTGCTGATTGGATAGCCTGGTGTAAAGCGCATAATGCTACGGTGCTCCCAGCCAATTCAGAGGATTTAGCAAGATTCTTTATAGAATTACTAAACGAAAATGCACCCTTCTCAAGAATACAAGGAATATTTTACAGTGTCAAATGGTTCCATGATTGCAATCCAAACATAACAGAAAATCCATGTGACAAGAAGTTCCTACACTTGGTCTTAGAAGGGATAAAGCGGATGACCGCAAAACCTGTTTCCAAGAAGGAACCTGTGACGGTAGAACTTCTTAGAAAAATTGTTATCAAGTTTGGATTAACAGATAATCTAATGCATGTTCGTCTCTGTACAATGTGTCTACTTTCATTTGCTGGTTTCTTAAGAAACAACGAGCTCACAAACATCCGAGAATGCGACTTAGACATTCATTCATCCTTCATTAGAATATTTTTGCTCAAAAGCAAGACTGATCAATACAAGGAGGTTTCCTGGATTCACATTGCTAAGACTGGAACCATCACATGCCCCGTGCAAATGTTGCTAAATTACATTGAGTTCGCGAAGATTACATCTTTTACCGAACAATTCTTATTTCGACCAGTTGTGTATATTAAATCATCTCAGAATTACAGATTACGTAAAGGGCAGCTTTCCTACTCCAGATGTAGAGAGATATTCAAGGAGGCTCTGAAAGAGGTCGGGGCTGACCCGAAAAGGTTTGGTCTACACAGCCTACGCGCTGGCGGGGCAACGGCAGCTGCCTCTGCAGGTGTGCCAGACAGGTTGTTCAAGAAACATGGCAGATGTCAGTCTGAGCAGTCGAAAGATGGGTATGTTCATGAATCCTTGAAGAATCAGCTAAGTGTATCGCTAAACTTAGGTTTATAAGTGTCAAGCATCATGAGAAATGTTGTATAACGTTGTATTAATACGAACAGTACAAAATTAGTACTACGGTACTTAATTGTTAGCATAATAATAATATTAATAAATAATGGAAAATAAGCAGTGAGAAAAAGTGCTACTTGTGACCCTCCCGTTCTTTGTTGCTTGAGAAGGCGGACCTGTCGCTGTCCGCCTGTAGCTCGTCGCCGAAGAACGATGTTACCCATGTCGGTGCATTAACATGTTCTTTCTGTGCAGGTCAGGGGTGGGGGGGGGGGGGGGGGGGGGGCGGGGCGAGGAAAGCCGGTTCGCGAGATAGAAAATAATTTATTCGCGGTTGAGCCGCGAATTAGCGAATAATATACATTTTCTATCGTGAGCGATAGAGCGTGACGTATATTAGCATATTACACAAGAGTGTGTTGGTGCAGTGCACACAGTCTGGGTGTGGCAGTCATTGATCGTTTTCAGCACAGCTACAACGGACGTTAAAAATAAATTGTAAAAAATCAGGGACCTTATTCACGAAGCGCTCTTAGGGCTTAAGAGTTCGTAAACCGCTCGCAAGTCCCTCTTAGTAATTTACGTGGTATTCACCATCCCTTCGTAAATTTTAAGAGCGTGCGTAGAGTCATCGTAACTTGCGGGAGGTCTTGAGCTCCCTTAACGTCCACTTTAGTCTAAGAGATTGTCAATCGAAACGTTAATTGCCGGTCATTCCAAGTTCGGCCATCACCTTGGCAGCCTTTTGCTTCGTTTTCGACTTTAAGTCTTCGCATTTTTCTTCACCTCTTTGGTGGTTCTCAAACAAGTTGATATCGCGTTTATTTGTGCGTAATTTCAGCCCACGTGTCGTTTTTGGTCTTCAAAGTTGCTGTGTCGCAGAATTTACTGACAAGTGTTTTGAAGTTAACCTCAACGAGCCCAACCAGCTTGTCCACTTCATCTCCGCTGTAGTTTGCCTTGCGTGCACGCTTCTGTTTTTTCTTGGACTCTGCCATCCTTTCAGTGCTTACGTATGGTGGCCCTGAAGGGACTACGCAGATCGTGAATATTGACGTCAATATTGACGTCAATATTCGCGACTTTCTCCCAAAGTCGCGAATATTGACGTCAAATTTGACGTCAAATTTCGCGACTTGCCCCCAAAGTCGCGAATATTGACGTCAAATTTGACGTCAAATTTCGCGACTTGCCTCCAAAGTCGCGAATATTGACGTCAAAATACTTACGTCCCTTGATCTGTGGAGAATGTGTCCGTACACGGCAGTCGGGCGCCGCCCTAAATAACTTTGTATTGCGTAACACCGTCAGCGTAAATAATGCCCCGGACCATCAGATCTTATTTAACGACCACGTAAGTTAAGATCTCGGTAAGTGCATGTTATAAAGGCTTCATGAATACCACTTAGTACGCTCTCAAAGCCCTCGCAAAGTCCTCGTAACTTCTTCGTAAGTCACTCTTAGTGAGCAAATTTAAGAGCGCTTCATGAATAAGGTCCCAGGTCTAATCCGACAAGGGTTGGCTTACACATAAGCGAGGGATGGACGTGTTAACGCAGCTGAATACCCTGGACATGACAAGGCAATTGGCAACCAGCCGCTGATCTTCAACGGCGTCTTCCAGGTGCACACCGATTCTACTGTAATTCACTGTCGCTGTCCGCCTGTAGCTCGTCGCCGAAGAACGATGTTACCCATGTCGGTGCATTAACATGTTCTTTCTTTGCAGGTCGGGGGGGGGGGGGGGGGGGGCGGGGCGAGGCGAGGAAAGCCGGTTCGCGAGATAGAAAATAATTTATTCGCGGTTGAGCCGCGAATTAGCGAATAATATATATTTCACTACAGTATGATATACGGAAGAAGTCGACCGGAAAGTTTAAAAGTGGCTCTTTTGAGTCAAACGCTTGGTGGCGCACTGCATTGTGAATCGCCCGAATTGGACCTTTTCGCCGTCCCACCGACTCAAACCTCTATTTTAAAAGGTCAATGGGTACAACACAATCCACTGACCAATATTGTGGACTCGGACACTATAGAATTTAACGTCACCGGTTCGACCGAACACTACCTAGATTTAGCGCACACTCTTTTGAACGTGAAGGCAAAAATTGTAAATGAAAATGGTAGTGATTTAGGCGATGATGTCCCCGTAGGACCCGTCAATTTAATGCTTCACTCACTATTCAGCGAAGTGGATGTGACCCTGAACGACAAACTCGTCTCGTCTTCGTCAAACACGTACCCGTACAGAGCCCTGTTGGAAACCCTGCTAACCTATGGACCCTCAGCCAAGACGTCACAGCTGACGGGGGCCTTATTTTACAAGGATTTGGCCGGAAAAATGGACGCCGATGACCCCACGGCGGACGATAATTTCAACGAGGGGTTAAAGAGACGTTACAGACTCACGCGGGAAAGCCGCGTCGTCGATCTGGTGGGACCGGTTCACGGCGATATATTCTTTCAAGACAGATTTCTACTGAACGGCGTCAGTCTCAAGCTCAAGTTCCATCGCAGCAAAAACTCTTTTTGCCTAATGTCATCTTTGGTCGACACTAAATACAGAGTAAACATTTTGGAAGCCTCTCTCTACGTGAGAAAGGTGTCCGTCAGTCCAGCCGTGACTCTAGCGCACGCTAAGACATTACACGGTGCTACGGCTAAATATCCCCTGCGCAGAGTGGCGGTTAAAAGTTTTCCATTCCGCAAGGAAACCAGTCATTTACGCGAGAAAATCTATTTCTGGGGCAGATTCCGAGACGCGTGGTGATTGGTATGGTAGACAATGCGGCTTTCAACGGTAGCTACCACAAGAATCCTTTCAATTTCAAGCATTATGGTTTGAACTATCTGGGTATGTACGTGGATAACGAGCAGACACCTTGGCGGCCTCTTCAGCCGAAATTTTTGGGAAAAGATGACGCGTACATGATGGCTTATCAGACGTTGTATTCCTGTATAAATACACTCTACCAAGACGTGGGCAACCAGATTAACAGGGAAGACTACTAGTCGGGGTACTCTCTCTTTTTGCCTTCGACCTGTCACCCGATCTGTCGTGCGGATCTCATTTCAACCTGGTAAAGCTGGGTAACCTGCATTTGGAGTTAAAGTTTTCTACGGTCTTAACAAATACAGTCAACGTGATTGTATATAGCAAATTTGACAGCATCTTGGAAATAGACGAGAGCAGAAATATTTTGATTGATTACTCTAATTAAACCGACGTCATGGACAGCGCTCAACTTTTAAGAGTACTCAAGGGAGACGGCATCACTCGACGTTACACGGCATTATGGTTTGAACTATCTGGGTATGTACGTGGATAACGAGCAGACACCTTGGCGGCCTCTTCAGCCGATTTTTTTGGAAAAAGATGACGCGTACATGATGGCTTATCAGACGTTGTATTCCTGTATAAATACACTCTACCAAGACGTGGGCAACCAGATTAACAGGGAAGACTACGAGTCGGGGTACTCTCTCTTTTTGCCTTCGACCTGTCACCCGATCTGTCGTGCGGATCTCATTTAAACCTGGTAAAGCTGGGTAACCTGCGTTTGGAGTTAAAGTTTTCTACTGTCTTAACAAATACAGTCAACGTGATTGTATATAGCAAATTTGACAGCATCTTGGAAATAGACGAGAGCAGAAATATTTTGATTGATTACTCTAATTAAACCGACGTCATGGACAGCGCTCAACTTTTAAGAGTACTCAAGGGAGACGGCATCACTCGACGTTACACGGCCGGTGTATTTCCAGCGGATCGGTTACCACCCGTGAACAGATACCCCCGCGCATTCATCACCAACAGCGACGAGAGCGCACAACCAGGGACCCATTGGCTAGCCGCGTACTTTACTCGGGACGGACGAGCAGAATTCTTTGACTCGTACGGACTAGAGCCCGATGCGTACGGGCATTATTTTCAAACATATTTTAAAGATTTTTGTTTTATTCACAACGACGTTTGTTTGCAATCCCCAACTACCACGGTCTGCGGTCAATACTGTCTGTTTTACCTGTTCCATAGATGCAGAGATATTCCCATGCCTACCATATTGTCCGTGTTTACGAATGACCGCTCTGTGAACGATGAATTAGTCCATAATTTTATAGAAGAGAAATACGATATCGATGTACCCATTTTAGATTTATAATTTATGTATAGTCAGATTGACGTTAAGAAAAAATAACTTTTCGTAGATAAATACGTTTTGTAAATATTCCGTCGTTTTACTTTTTAAAATGTAGTTTTTAAGTCGTAGTATACTTTTCTTCTTTTCTTTTTTGTAAAACTATTAGTCTCAGTCATTTTACTAATTAAACAACAAAAACAAACAAAAACAAATAAAAACAAAATATTTATGTTTTTCTCACACCATTGATTGTACATCATTTATTGTTCGTTAATAAAACACTACATATTTACAAAGGATTTTCTATTGGTTACTTAGTTTACATTATTATTTTTGAAGTACATCTGTTTTTACAATTGTCGATATCAAACAATCCCTCCACCAAAAAACACTATTACTTAGTATTATACATAAACGATGCGAATACTCGAACCTCTTTCAAACAGTTATACACGCTATACAATTACATAGTTTCCCAATTCAGTTTCTTTTTTAATCCTTGTGGAGTTGACACAACTCTAATCCGCTTTCGAGGTTTACTGGGTGTAAGAACATTCGGTAGCAATAGCTTTTTATCGGTGCCAAATTCTTTATATTTTCTAACGATGGCGCGGCGTGCTTCGTTACCGATAATACTCTCGGGCGCGTTAGATTTGGCCAGTCCACGCATAAAATACTGAAATCCATGAGGAACAAATCCCTTTTTATTCTTTAAAGTGTCATTTACAAGATCCATAATATTTGAACCCTTTACGACATTTCCATCGTAAACAAGTTCCCCACTTTTATTCCAAGTCATGACGTCATTAGTTTTGAGGTTATCCATCAATAACTTCGCTTTGCGCCGTAAAGTTTTGGGTACACTCTCGAGAATTTGTGGTGTGAGGTCAGTGGTCGAAGTCGCGGGTTCTCCGGCTTTAGGGCTGGTTGACGGTGCGTCGTCCCCCGGCGAGTTACTGGATCCTCGCTCCGGTGTAGTCATAGCGACGGACAAGGGCTCAGTTTTACGGGCGTGGTCGTATTGAAGATACTGTTGTAGCGCTTGCTGGTACAAAGACACTTTAGTGTCATCCGGGAGATCGGATCGGGCGAGGATATCTTTCATGTGTTCCTCCAAACGCCGCAGTTTACTCTGCGTTGGGTTACGCGAGAGAAGAACATTCTGAATGGCTGTAGTAACGCTGTCGGTTGGGGCGCTAATCATCGTTTTTCGGGCGTAACGCATTACTTTGAGAACAAAAGTCCACCGATTGTACTCATAATGGGAGCCAGCAGATATCCTAGAAATCCTCCTTTCTGCACCAACAGCCGTTTACGTTTGGCGTGAGAAGCTTTCTTGTCGACGAGAGCGCGGAGATTCTTCTTGTGTCGAACCAGTTTTTGTTTCTGACTTTTTGTCAACGGCACGCTACCTTTTAATACGTTCAGGGCGCATTCGCAGAGACAGGTGATGAGTTCTTTGTTGGCGTTCTTTAAAATATCTTTACTTCTTTTGTGAGAAGATCTGCTCAAAATGTGCAGCGCGTGAGCGTTGTCCTTCAGCCGTCGCGTCATGTTGACGAATGAATAAAGTTGCGCACATCCGGTCTATTAAGGGACGTAGGCGTAGGTCGTTTCACCGGGAAATATGTTGGTTCGGAGCCGATGTTCTTCCGTACAGTTCGGCTTCAAATCGATGAATAGATAGGAGTGCGGTAAACTGGTTGCATCGGCGTATGCCTCCACCATGAATCGAGTCTGTCCCGGGTACATCTGTTTGGCCAGGTGAACAATCTGGGATCGGTCTCTCGGGTTTTTAAACACGACGATGTAATGACAGTTCAGACTGATGGTTCGGCTCTCTTTCGACTGATGAAATAGGTTTTGCGCGATGTAAATCACAGATAAGTTACGATGGTGCGATCCCTGGGTAAACAGTTTAGTAATTTGAGGATCGTTGCCACATTCCTGCATTAAATCGTCCAGGATCACTAGATTTCGGTGTCGGGGGTCGATGAGATCTGACCAATCCTCCGGCAACCCCTCCACAAACTGAACAGCAGGTAGATCGCGAGACAGTTCCGCGTAAGCCTGCTGATACTGATCATAACACCACAAAATTCTCTCAAATGGTTCCACAAATACATGATGCTGATTTCTGATTAATTTACTGACCCAATGAGTCTTACCGCACCCCGTAGGTCCCGCCACGCAAAACGTTGCAGGATGTTGTAGCTTCGTACCCATGGGGGAAAATGATACGACGGTTAAACGCGCTGCATTGTATAACTTAAAAATAATGACGTCACAACATCGACTACAGTGTGCCCGGAAGAAGGTCGTTAGCAGCCTAGACAAGCAAAAACAATATTCGTAGATAATCTAGTCAAAACGTTCTATGCTGCACTTTTTGACTTAAAAAAACCAAAAAGGCTGAAATTGTGTCAGGTGAAAGTTATTTCTGATACAAATAATTTGTGTAATTTTGAAAACAAAATAGTATTTAATGTTAAAGTTATTTGTATTTTTATACTAACGACCTTTTTCCGGGAATACTTCCTGCCTCAGCTTCGCGAATACGGGGCGGTAGGGTCGTAACGTCCTTTTACCGGGAACACTTTCTGCCTTAGCTGCGCGAATACGGGGCGGTAGGGTCGTAACGTCCCTTTACCGGGAACAATCTTTGCTTTACACGCCGTACTTCAGGGTGCGTAAAGGCATTCCGGCCTTCTTCTGGGAACTGATTCTGTCAAATTCCTAAGCTTAGTGCGTGAAATTACATGCAGTGTTTGTATTACTTTTATTATTTTCATAAATATTATTAATTTAGGAGGATTTAAACTGTTGTTTATTTGTGGCTCATTAATTTGTCGTCTTAGTTGTCACAAATAGTCATCATGGTGTAAATATGTGCCAGTGACTGATGAGGTTTTGGCATGCCTTCCAAGCCTGTGCTTTCCTTACTCGGATGTCCTTGTCTGTTGAGCTGATGTGAGAGCCCAGGTATATGAAGTCCTCTCTCACAGAAAGGGTAGTGCCGTCGTTGGTGTTAATTTTCACATCTCCAGTGTCGATGTTAAAGCACATGACTTTCGTCTTCATGGCATTGATCTGCAGGCCAATCTTTTTGCACTCACTTTCCACACTGTGGAGCAGGGCTTGTGCCTTTCGCACCGTATCCGAGACCAGAGCGATGTCATCTGCAAAGTCGAAGTCGGTCTCTACGACAGCACTCACCCGTCTGCTTCGCCTTGGTGAGAGAGTGAAACCTAGCAGCTCCTCTCTACCCATGATTGCTCGCCTCAGGGCGTAGTTTAGGGCTATGACAACTAAATAGGGCGCAAGTGTATCACCCTGCAGCACACCAGCCTTGATCTCGAAGATGTCCGACTCGCCATCTGGAGTCAGCACCCTGGCAGAAGTGTTAGCATACACATCACTTATTTATTGAACTATGCGTGCTGGGATTCCGTAGGCTTGCAGAATTTCCATGAGCTTCCCTCGGTGGATCGAGTCAAACGCCTTCGCGAAGTCGATAAAGGTCATCACAGCTGGGAGATGCTTCCTATTAACTTGGAATGGTCTGCGTAAAGATCCGAAGTACAGTGCCCTGTACTGGCATATACGACTATTCTTCATTAACTGGTCCTGTTCCTTCGTCGTCTTCAGATTCAGTGTTACTTGCTTGTGCAAAGGGAAGATTGCGGTAGTAACTGTGGAACAGCTCAGGGATTACATTTGTGTCGCACAAGTTGATAAGATCGGCTCTTTTGGCAGAGGAGATCTTGATAGGGGCATCGTATATGCACTGCAGCCTTACTTCTCGACCTTTTCTTCTTCCAGATGCAGACACGCGAAGGAGCTTGAAATCTTCCTCAAACCCGTATCTGAATTTGATTATATATATCATATGCTTTATCTTCATCCACTTAACCGCCTCCCCATCTGTGTCTTTCTTGACATTGAAGAGAATATCTGCTGCTAGCTTCTTCATGTCGTAGAAATCACCATTATTCAACTGTACAACCCTGTATGCTTCTTTCGCCTTGCCATTGCAGCCACAGTGGCCCACTGCTCTGGATGGTACACTTGAATGTTTCGTTTTGCTTGTTCAATGCAGCTATGCATTGAATCAACCTCCATCTGATCAACCTCCATCTGACTGTGACCGCTTTCCAAATACTTCTGTTCAATTATCTTGATCGGCGATGTTCTGACCATAAACAACAAGGCTGCTGATAGGAACTGATTTCGATTTTGGCCACCACAAGTATCGGAAAAAAGTGTGACATGTTGTACTTCTTTCGGTAGGTCCTCCAGGTACTTCTTCAAACACGTGCTGATCTCACAGGAACCTCTCTTACCCATAACTTCACTCCACATAAAGCACGTACCATCGCCATTACTTTGATTGTACACTGTCAAATTGTACGAAGAAAGTTTACGTTTGTAGAAGAGTACTGAAGTATTGGCAGATGGTGTGGACAGGACTTGCTGAAGATCGAATGTGAAAGACTGAAAAGACGGATCTACTTTAGCCCTTTGTTTGTCATTATCTTTCTCCATTCGTGCCATCTCCTTATTCTTCAGGTGCCTCTGGTATTCACTCTCAAGGTTAACCTTTTGCTCAGGTGATGAGTTTTCATACGACGCGCATGTTTTGCATTGATCTTTTTTCAGGACATGAAAGCCAAGATTGAACTCGTTAGTAAACACACGCCTGTATATTTTTTGAGACAATGGGCGCTCACATTCCTGGACGTAGAGGTCATACATTTTTGTTAAACTTAACTCTGGCGACAAGTATTTTCGTTTGCTATTGCTTCTGCAATAATGGGACGGGACAACAGGAAACCTTTTTATGTGGTCCCGTATTTTGTCTGTATCTTCCTCATTGGATGTATTTGCTGAGGGATGCTTTCCTCGCTTGTCTTGCCTGCAAAATGCACCATCTTTCTTCCTTCCCAAGGTGTAGGTAACCGTTTTCTCTCCGACACCTAAAGTGTTGAGAAAAAAATGTTGGCAGACTTGCACCCGCTTGTCTCCCACTGGCAGGTAGTAGGCACGCTTTGCCCGCTTTTTGTTGCTGGTTTTTGTTTCCACCTCAGCCACATACTGCAAAATAAAATCTCGTTGCCGTTCATACAAGGCAGTCCTGTAATAACTCTCGAAGATCTTCTGTCTTTCGGCTAGAGGTATCACTTCTGAGCATTTGTACTTGCAAGAACCCTTACAAGGTGGACCAAGCTGACGAGCTGGACACATAGGACTCGCCAGAATTTCTCTTTCGCTTACGCACGTTTTGAATCCATTCTTGGGGCTTAGACTTTCTCTTCCTCGATATCTAGTAAAATAAAGCAAAACAAATAAGCTTTAAATTCGATACTCTTTTATAAAATATCACACCATGGGTGAAATTGTTTCTTTTTGGAGTAGTCAAATAGAAAGTAATCTGCAACACAGTGAGTTTTAATAAATCTAGGAAGTTCAGTAACTCATAGAGAATGAGGACGTGGCTGAGAAGTGGCAAAATTACTACCATCTGAACCCCATATGAAATATCACCTTAAAAGGGACAACACCTATCATTTGATTGTTTATCAAATGGTTTACACTCTTATTGTGTAAGGGCACTGAAAATATTTTTAACACTGTATGAAACTGTCAAATTGAAGGTCCTTAAATTCATTTTTATGTCTCTTTTTCAGTTACTGATTGCAGTGAAACGGCAGGAAGTTTATCACTAAATCTTGTAGCATTTCCATTAAATCTCACAAGACTCAAGAAATGTTCTTTACGACTTTTTTTTACAATTCTTATTTAAAGTCACATTTGGAAGACTCAAAATTCGTCGCAGAGGTGACATACCGACGAATATAAAGCCAAAAGTGTGTTGAGAGTAATTTGCTTTTAAAATTTGACATATTTCTGAGCGTTGTATTTCACCGTTAATGTTTCGATAATAATCCTTTCGATGCATTTTCGAATAAGTATAGGAAACTTCATATTCATTAACCCTAACGGCCCTCAATCCCCCAAAATCAATACAATTTTGCACAGACCCTAGGGAGTTAGGGAGTTAGGGTTAAGTGATAAATTGGATAAATTGTGCGATATATTGTTTTTTATCGTAAACTTATTCGTCAGTTTGTAATATTACAAAATCTCCCATAGGGAATTATTCATCACACGTTTGTATGCTATTCATCAGTTTGTGGGATTACAACTTTTCGCGCGCGCTGTAGTTCGTCACTGTTGAGCCACATTTTTCTGATTCCCCAGCCTTAATTTATTTTATTTTAGGGAAAGTTTCATGCATTTAACATGTACCGTGCAAAAGAATTACACATGTTAGCATAAACACTTGAAAGAGCAACCATGATAAAGAAACCACCACAAAAATTACTAAGTCTCAAAATCGTCCAAATTTGGCGATTCGCCAGTTTGTCAGCTCTCCGACGAATTGTTTCATTGAATGTTAGCTGAATAAATAATCTAAAATCAATATATATATTTTTGTTTACCTCTTTTTCATTTGGTTCTTGGGCTTCTACAAGGTTGCTCAGGCTGTGACTAGGAATTGGCAGCTCATCAGTGTGATCTTCGTTTGTACTCTCTTCCTCTGACGGCTGTACACCATGCGTGGGCAAGGTATTGCTGATGGGCAAGCTAGATGTTGATGCGTTGACGTCATAATCTGTTCCAGGACTAGGCTGTGGGTCCAATAGTAACACATTTAATGTGAATAGGGTTTAAAGTACATGGACTAATGTCCATGTAAAATATGTTTGTCAAAGATTATTTAATTAAATAAATAAAGCATTTACCTCAGAATCAGAGTTTAACTGCTGAAGGGATTGATGAAGATGTCCTTCTCCCTGAGTTTGACTCGCTTCTACTGTATGATGTCCATTTGATGTGGCTGCGTTGCCAAGGGGACAAAAATCTGCAGCATCACTCTGATGGACTTGCGGAGGATGCTGGAGCTGGTCCAACAAAGTTGCCTTACAGGCAAAATTGAAAAAGGGAACGGGAAAGTGCGTGAACTTTAGTGTGAATACTTTTGCGACAATTCAAAAATTTCAATATAAGTGTAAACGTTCACGTAACAAAATGTCTTCATAAAATGACAGATGAAATAAACGCTATTATAAATGCTTTAATAAAGTAATTGTATTAGTAATCATAATAAACTCAATGAAAATCGTTATGTTGCATACAAGGGTCGTCCTCGACAAAGTGTCTGAAACAAAGCAGCACTTGACACGAGCTACACGCTGCAAACACATCCTCTTCACAGTTCGTGCTTTGGCAAAGATTAATAGCCATCGCGTTACCTATCTCTTCACTGATGCCTAAAACTTGTTGCACTAGAATGATACACAAAACACATTAGACTTGAATTAATCAATAAAGCAAATCTGATAAATTATCTTCATTATTTTAAGATCATACTCAAAGCGATTCTGGCTCATACCTCATATTTGTTAGCTATTAGAGTTATTAAAGATTTTTATTTCAGGGGTGAAAACTGCAGGGGAACAGGCTCAGCGGCATCATTTTCCAAGGGGGCATTCATAGATTTTGTTAACAATGTCAAGTTTTAAGCCATGGTTGTGTCAGAAAGGTTTTGAGCTGGGAATACACAACCATGTTAATGACTGCTGGTCAGAATTATTACAGTTTCAATCAAACAAGTTGCCCTACCGCCAATCTCCTTAACTTTGCAAGTGGCACATCGTCGTCTTTGTCAAAGTCAGAATCATCCGGCAGGTCGGCAATATCCAGCACTTTTCCCTCCCACAGCTCCCTCATGTGGACAACTGAACCAAGCTGGATGTCTCCATCGGTGAATATCAAGTCTTTTAGGGCGACAACGTGTTTAGACTTATCACAGACCCATTGGATTATAACGTATGTTGAAGGATCCATGAAGTCTCTCTGTCCCCCAAAAATATTAAAATAAAACAAATATAATTGGAAAGCAAGAAGTTTGTAAACGGATACACTCTGTATTAATATTTAGAAAGATATTTTACTTTGCACACTTTTCAACATACATGTACTATTTATACTTACTTTTACAGTAAAATAAGGTTTATTTCCAAGGGATCATTAAGTATTGTTGCCGAAATCAAACATCAATCAAGATTGTATTGGGTTCAACACTTAAAGTTACAATACCCGATGATGGCCGGAAACTACACTAAGTGCTAACACGCATGCTATACTTGCCTAAAACCAGAAAACATGTCTGGTACTTAGTAAAACCTAAGCTATAAGGCTAAACTAATCATGACTTAAGTTAACGGTTGGGCAAAAAACAAATCATGAACGGGGAATGTAATTTACATTACTCATTTTGTTTAATACTTGCCCTCCTTCGAGATGAAAAGAGACCGGAAAATACCCAACAATACTAGTCAAGCCTACAAACTCAGTCATGTGGTGCATGATGCATTACCGAGACTACAATACATCATTACATGGCATGGATAGGGCCAATATGGCCTAGGCCTAGCGTACACTAGCCCAGTGGACTCCTCCGTTGTGTACAACGCAACGCAATGCTACTAACGTCCAACCTGGGCTAATCGTTCACGTACAAAAGTCATATATTATTCTGCCCAGTTTCCGGACACTAAAGCGGTGCTGGTTTTAACGTTAATTAATCAAAATAAAAATACCATGCATATCCTGAGTATCCCCGTGTTGTTGGAGTAGCCATTATAATTACAAGTAGGTGAAGGGTTGCCCCCAAAATTTAAGATTGTTGTTGCTTACAATAATCATATCTACGTTAAAATGTATTTTGGTGATTTCCTTGAGCTTGTTCAAGTATTCCATGTTAGGCAACCCTTTAACTACTTTTTAGCCCAATTTATAGACACACCATTTTCCCCATTTGTTGTTTTCTGGACTAAATATCACAATGTTATTATTGTTCATATGATTTTTCATAAGGTTTTAATATGATAACTGTTCCAGTAAGCAACTTGGTGAATTTGAAGCTCACCAATACTGACTACATGATGATATCTGGAGACAGTGTAATATGCGCACATTTATAGGGTCACAAAGTTGTCATTTTGGATAATTACTGTGTTCTCATAATTGTTCAGTCACTTATATGCTTTAGCAAATGTTATTCAAGTAATGATATGTAAGTAGAATCACCAAAATAAACTTTTCAAAAAATAAAAATAAAATATATACCCAAATATGGGAATAAAAAATATTACATGGCAGGGATTAACGATTTATGCAAATTAGACATATTTCCACCACTTGGATGTTTGTGGATTTTTAGTATGTCATTCTAGGAACCTTTTAGAAGTGCACTGTGGTGAAAAACAATTTGTTGCAATTTGTTTGAGGTCAAAACTTATTTTTCCTGGACTAATAAGGTAGTAATGGATGGTACAGGGTGGACGGCGGTAACACGCGACATTTAACGAGACTGTAGTATTCCGACACGTCTTTAAAATTCTCCGTCACAATTTGGGGGTGGTACATCGGATAAGAACAGTACTTGTTCGTGTAGGGATACAGCGAACAAAAATCAACGTATTCGATGGTTTCTTCTCCGGACGTTTGATGGAATAAACGAGTAGCATTGGTACGCCCCCCGTAGAATGCATGCGGGGTCCGGTAATTACTTCATCTTGCAGCGCGCGTTTCATATCTTCGCTTAAATCTTTGAATATGGCCCCCCACTCGCATTCCCACATTTTAACAAATTTGGTACACGATGATTGGAGGAACGTTTTCCTTTCTCGCGTACGCGTGTACAATTCGGACATCGGCGTCATCAACTTGTTATTCACGGTCTTCCCGTTGGGATAACACGAGACGCATCCGTGGAAGTAACACCCGCTGAACGAATAAATGATTTGATTTTCCGCGTCATGGCCGTCCACCTTGTATAGTCTAGGCAAACAATCCAGAAATGTGCCTATTTAAGTTGCATGAGGCATTTTTGAGGAAAAGCAAACAAATAGGTGATTCTGAAAGATAATTTTGTGCTGAATATGAAATTCTAGGTCAGTAATTAAGGTCAAAGGTCATTAAGTGCAAATTTCAGTTTTTTTCACAAGAAATGGTTTATTTTACCTCCTAAATACTATGATGTTAATAATTTTGCAATTTCTTTTTTAATAAATTATACACAGCATGTCAAAATATCGAAATGAATGGAAATTTGTAAAGAATTATTCACTTCTTTTGACAATATCTCCTTAACCATTGGACTTTTTCTTTTTCACCACTGGATGAGTTTCTACAGGCAGTTTTTCAAACATATGCACGTTTGATAGGTGTTCTCTGGCTGATTTACATTATTTTGGGTACCGAGGGACAGGAATATGGTATTTGGTTTCATAAATTGTTATAATTAGGACGGTAATTAGAGCCAAGGGTCAATTAGTGCAGAATACCAATTATTAGGAAATTTCATTTTTGTGCATCCCTACAAAATGCTGGTGCTGTAGTAGGCCCCTATATACAATACCTCACATGCTTTTGTTAAATCTACAGGTTGGGAATCCCTACCCACTGTCTGAATCAGTGATGTAGTATACTCGAGACTGGTCTCAGTCTCGAGACCGGTCTCGGGGCCTGTTCTTGGTCTCGGCTAGCCGGTCTTGGTCTCGAATCTTAATGACTCGGTCTTGGTCTCGGATGTCTGGTCTCGGGTCTCGGTGCCGAGACCGACCGAGACCGGCAATGGAAATGTAGTAATAAATGCACTAGAATACAAAACAAATCCCAGTAGTATACTGTATATAATGATAGTAGGCCTATGTGGATATGGATAGGCATACATAATGAACATGTAACTGGTATATTTATGACACCCCCCCCCCCCCCCCCTCCTACAAATTTGGTTGTATCGGCAATTTCTGTGAAGTTCCTATCAAATAGAGGGCGCAGGAACAGATTAATAAACCTGTTGCACAGTTGCATCAAGTTTAGCAAGTCCAACTCACGCAAGAAGAGCAAGTGCAGCCAGCCTCCTCCATCTCCATCCAGCTCCATTTCATCCAGCATCCCCAAACAGCATTCCAAGCGACGATGAGTCACTTCTTCTATCATGTGAACTAGACTCTGGCCCATCCACATCAAGAACCACCAACCACGGTCTCACACAAATTATCAGAGGAAAACTTCAAACTGGTGAAACTCCTGGCAGTCAACGTCAACATTTTGACATCTGTCAAGGAGCAATTTACCCGCCAAATACGACCCCTTTCCCAGTCAATCGAGACTAGCACACCACCACCTTATATCGAGGTAAAAATACGGCCACCACGTCCACACCGAGCCCTAAAATTCCAGGGGTCATTCCAGGATCGCTGGAGCAATCTCCAGAAAAGAACATCGCTGCTCTTCACAGGAATTACCGAGGCCCAGCTGAACAACGCCAGACGCTCAGCCCAAGAAAAGCTTGCTCAATATTTCCAGGGTCCAGATTATCCCACCGCTCAACAACTCCTGAGCTTTTTCACAAGACCCTACCAACCGACAAGAGGCATCAAAAGAAACCGACAACACTAGTCGTTCTCTAACCACAAAACCAAAAGGTCCTTTTCAGGACCACCACACCTTCTCAAAAGAGATAAATCCGGCGTCATCTTGCCTCTATAATATAATAAATAAACTTGAATATAACCCACCCCATACCTTATCCGTTATATTCAAACTACAGTTTACAAATCTTTCAACTACCATGGCAAGAAGAAAACTCAACAAAGAAACCAAGAGATCCATAAGTCAATCGAAATCTAACCATTTCTCTAACAAATGCAAATCGAAAACCAAACGAGCCAACTCCAATTATTTGCGCTCACTAGCAGAACAATGTCAATCTTTCATAACGAACCTATCCAAAGCAACACTATCGCAAACTGAAATAATTGCTTAGGTTTAAACTTCGTACCCATGCACTCCTGCGAAACCAAACCGCATTTCACTTGTAAGTGAGTACCTTCAATCGAAGACTATAAGAATTGCATTCTTAATGCGTAACAAACGTTTCAAAAACCATCCTTTCAAACCACCACCAAAATGGCAACCAAAATCATCCCCTAGTGCAACACTAGAAGAATATTTGGAAGCCACAAAATTCGAACTGGACCACATCAGGCTAAGGAATCGGCAGAAAAACATGACCACACAAGAACTTTTTGCCATAAACAAACTTGAAAACAATCCTGACATCGTAGTCAAACCATAAGGCAGAGGCATCTGTATTATGAACCACTCAGACTATCTACAAGTGGGTTATACCACCACCCTGAGTCCCATCATTATACCAAACTGGACCAAGGCATTACCCCACAAACTATTTTGATGGTTCACAACACACTAATTGAAATGAGAAACAACAAACACATCAACAACGATACTCGATATAAGTGGATGTACCAGCCCTACGGCCAACATTTCAGATTACCTAGACTATTTCCACCGTAACCGCACAACCCATATATGTCCGCGACAAAGCAGACATAATTTGCGCAAACTGGAAGAAAGACAATTTCCACAAGATGTCTTAATTACAAGCATCGATGTTGTTTCTATGTACACAAATGTCCGACAGACGGAAGCAATCCAATGCGTTTGTAATGCCCTCGAAAACACAAACCATAACCATCCGATCACAAAACCACCCTTGACTTACATCCCAAAACTTCTGGGACTCATTCTTGGCCGCAACTGTTTCCAATTCGGAAATAAGTTCTTTCTCCAGAAAATTGGCAGTGCAATGGGCTCTACATCCAGCCCTGAAATTTGTGATATCACCCTGCACGACTTCGAAAAGCGGATAGCATCCTCACATGGTGGCGCTATAGAGACGATATACTGGTCATCTACAACGGAACTCTGAACGAATTTCCAAATCTCGTCACGGAGATAAACAAGATGCACCCAACTCTAAAATTCACATACGAAGCCTCTGACTCATCAATCAACTACCTTGACTTAACTATATTCAAAGGAGACCGTTTCCATAAAACAGGAATCCTAGACACCAAAGTCTACACCAAACCAACGTAAACCTTCCAATATCTCCATAAAACATCATCCCACACACCCCATATTTTCAAAGCGTTCATAAATTATACGGAGAAACACTCCGCTATACGCTGGAAAAAAACAAAAAACGCGGGGGAATTCCCCAACAAAGTCAAAACATTCTCAGAGAAACTAACCACAAGAGGTTACAATCCCAATGAGACCAAAACAGCGACAACCAAAGTCTCACATGCCGACCGAACGAGACTGATACACAACACGAAAGATGGAGAAACAAATAAACAAATTCCAGTTGTCTTCACAACCACCTACAGCCCAGCCATAAACCACGGTGGCACACATCTAGCAATAAACAAACACTGGAACTTAATCCAAGGCAATCAAATACTTTCGGAACTATTTCCGAAACCTCCATTCATTGCCTTCAAAAAAGCCCAATACATTCGGGAGAAACTAATAAGAGCTAAACTACCACAGCAAAATCAAAAGCTCGAACCACTCCCACCAGACTCCGGCTTTTTCGAACAACAAATTGAACCAGACGAAACCCTCAACATATTGCTCTTCCTACTGGACGAACAATTTGAAACCGACTAAAAAAACTATATGGCTCAAACCAAACTTACATGATTGGAATATACCCAATCCCAGCCACAACTTTTCCACGAGTCAGCAGGAACTGAAGAATGCCCAAACAGCAAGGCACGAAAGCATGCTATTGCTAACAAGATGATTTGCGAACATAATCCTCTGCTCGCACCACTAATCACATTTGATTATTCAACCTATCATAGTCACTCAATCTCTTATGTCCGCCCACCTACATTTCAATCGGACATAACCGGCAAAGACTAAGTCATGCTTAAAATCCATTTGTTTAAGCCACACAGGTCACAGAGTAATGAATGTGATAGTGCCATCCCTCTCTCCAAACCAAAAGGAATTCCCTTAAAATTGGGTATTCTGCACTAATTGACCCTTGGCTCTAATTACAGTCCTAATTGTAATAATTTATGAAACCAAATACCATATTCCTGTCCCTCAATACCCAAAACAATGTAAATCAGCCAGAGAACACTGATCAAAGGTGCATTTAGGTGTGAAAAGCAGGTATAAACTCATCCCGTGAAGAAAAAGAGAAAGTCCAATGGTTACGGAGATATTCGCAAAAGAAGTGAATCATTCTTTAACAATTTCCATTATTTTAGATATTTTGATATGCTGTGCGTGATTTATTATTTATTTATTATAAGATAAACCATACACCATTGTATACAAAAGGTAAAGTAAACAATTTCCTGTGAAAAAATGAAATTTGCACTTACTGACCTTTGACCTTAATTACTGAACTAATTAGACAATTTTGAAAAACACAAACAAGATATTCAGATTCAGCACAAAATTACCTTTCAGAATCACCTATTTGTTTGCTTTTCCTCAAAAATGCCTCATGCAGTCATATTTTCTCAAAATCAAACCAGTCTAGTATTTTCCGATCTGTTTTTCTCCTTTGTTTCGCGCGTGTCGAATATTACGTTAAATGAACGTAATGCAACCATTGTAACGCGACCTTAGATTGTTGTTCCTTGCAGTCTAACCATTAGGTGGCAATACAGCGATGGTATCGGCGCACAGAAAATTTCTTCTGTACACTAAATTGCACGCCGAGGCGATCGTAACGCAACTTATATAATCGCCATAATCACCCTTCCCTTTCGACGTTACTTTCTTGAATAAGGTTCGAAACTGAAGGCAGCTAAATTCTGTACACTAAATTGCACGCCGAGGCGATCGTAACGCAACTACCAAAGGGGTCTACGCCATAATCACCCTTCCCTTTCGACGTTACTTTCTTGAATAAGGTTCGAAACTGAAGGCAGCAACGACTCAGAATTTCGACGTCGTTTACGCAGTATTTCAGTAATTCGTCTTGCAACACGAAATGTTTCCCCTTTTGCGTCTCGTACCAAGTGTTAAATTCACCCTTCTTTTCGGAACTCATACCGTCCGGATCGTAATATTTCATATCCGGAATTGGGCATTCGTACTCTTGGTTTTGTTTTGTGTTCCAGAAGTGAGGAAAAAATCCTTTGTGTAATTCCTTCTGACCGAATGCGTGAGGTAACATATTACTCAGTGCCATGGCCAAACAATTCATGGAATCGATAATTTTGCGTTTGTACTTTGGCAGCATGATGGCTTGTATCTTACACCCCGTATATATGATATCGTGTACGATTGCATTATCGTACAGGTAACGGAGGAGGAAATACCCGTCGTACGCTTTCAAATTGAGCGCCATGGCGGTTGAATTTGACGTGTCTTTCGAACCGAATAACCAATCGCAGAACTCTTCCTTACATTTGTCACCTTTGAATACTTTCTGACGAGACGCCGAACAATGTTTACACGATATGTACATCGGGTCGTTTTCTGACCTTTCGGCACACAATTCACAGACTACGCGAGCGACGCATAAGTTTGGTTCGTGAACACCGTTATCCTGAGTGCATTCAAAGTCAAGGAATACGTATTTAGCGACGTCTTGCTTTTTCCGTCCTTTCTTATTCCCATTATTATCGTCAGCATCATTATCGTCAGCATCATTATCGTCATTATCGTCATCATCATCATCATAGGCCTCCCCGTCACCCCCAAAACTAGTATCGTCTTCATCGTCATTCCCGCCGTTGTCATTGATTCGACCCCCTGTATCGATTTGCCTCGTGCAACCTTTTCTCGTATTTTCAACGGGCTTAATGAAACATTCGTGGTCGATCGACCCCATTTCTTTGCAAACGGTACAAAACCTACGAGTACAATCGTGTTCTCCGTATTTACCCTTCATCTCGTTGTTCACGAAACAATCGCAGCGCTTACATCTATAATACATTTGGCATACTGTCTTGTCCTTGATCCGCTTACTCGTGTGATTATCAAAACATCTCTGATCCTTAAAATTACGATTGCATTCTGAACAATGCACCCACGTACTTATTTCACCCGACTTGCAGCCGGGGAAAAAACACAATTTACAATCAGCCACGCATCTCGTGTGTCTCTCTTTCGAATTATAACCCACTTGACACGTGTCGCAAAAATAACTCCTATTCATAAATGCCTTCATCGATGTAATCAGATCGTAGTGATTATCGTGAAAGTACAGATAAACGGTGTGCCGTCGGACTGGCCCTTTGAAAATGGCGGCGTTAAAATGATCGGCCGATAAAACCACGATACGATAATCGGGTAGGACATCCTGAAACCTTTGTATTTCTTCGAGACCGCACTGACCTTCCTCCACACCCGCTTTTTCGTGCAAATTTCTCATTGACATCTACAATATCGTAATAATCTTGCGGTCTGTCCACCCGAATCCTCTTCCTCGGCGGTTGATTCTCCTCGTCCTTCTCGTCACCGCCCACCACCCCGTCCCCTTGAACATCTTCCTCAAATTCTGCCCACGGATCATCATCGGAGTCGCCGTCGATACCGCGTCCGTGTTGATACGGAACGTCAAGTTCTTCGTCGCCGTCGTTACCGTGTCCGTGTCGATAAGACGCGTCTCCTTCTTCATCTTGGTTCAAAGTCAACTCGTACAGCCTATGAAGAGCGTACGCCCTCTCATCGTCGCTGAGTTCAACGGTGTCGAGAATTAGACCGAGTTCTTCGGAAAGCTGTAGTCACACACTAGCGCACGCCATCAGCGCACGAAGCGTGCAACCAATATTTTTTGTACGCACAAACATACCCCCAAATTGGCCTTTCTGAGCGTATAGTACCGCATTTTCACCGCGGGCTGAACGCGTGCCGAACGTAGACACCGCACAGGACCAGCGCAGGCCAGCGTCTAGAGTCAAAACTCACCTTAAAATTAGGAAAAATAAGTGCGTTTGTCAGCGCATGCTGAACGCACTCAGCGCATGGTGAACGCACACAGCGCATGCTGAGCGCACACAGCGCATGCCAACGCACAAAAATTGTAAATACCCACCGTTTGTCAGCGCAGGCCACCAAAAGCCACCGAAAGTCAACGCACCCCCACCGCTAGCCACCGCGCCCCCACCGGTAACACAACGCACTCGGCGCATGCCGACCGAACATGACCGCACCAGGACGCGCCCCCACCGCGCGGCGACCGAACTAAACGGTCACGTGACGTTCCCAATATAAGCTCTGCGTTTCGGCATATCGACATCAGATCTTGACATCGAGAGGCACTTTTCAAACCTCTCGATTATCGTATCTGCCGTTCTGCGGTCCTGTTACCTACTAACCAGTGTCCTGCGATCCAGTGATGCCTCCCAAGCCTACTGCCAAGAAGACGAAGACCTCGGCCCGAGGCCGAGGCCGTGGAAGGACTGCCCCCAAAGCATCCACAGCAGCCACCTGCAGCTCCCCTGCCAAGAGTACGAGAGCCCAGACCAGTTCCAGTGCCGACGACCTGTCTGTCCAGCCTGTCCAGCCTGTCCTGTCCGAGGAGCCTCCCAGATCCCCTTCCCCTCCTGCTGAAGAAGATCTACGGCGCCTGGCTGGTGGTGATGCTGCTGCTGCTGACGGGAACCAGTCGGATGCCACTTCTACTGCCGGCTCTGTCGCCTCCACTGCCTCCACCACCCAGGGGACCAAGAGGAAGAGGACGACCAAGGTGGCCAAGAAGACCTACTTCCTGACCAGGCCAGAAGAGGAGAGCATGCTCGAGTGGCTTCACGACAACCCCTGCGTGTGGAACACGAAGATGACCCACTACAGGGACCGTCCCATGAAGGACAGACTCTGCAAGACCCAGGCAGACAACCTAGGCAAGACTGTGGACCACATCCTCGGTTGGTCGCGTTCCCTCCGAGACAACAACACCAGGCTGCACAAGAAGAAGTCCGGCGATGGAGCTCCACCAGCCCTGACCGAGAGGGACCAGTGGGTGTGGGACAACTTCAAGTTCCTGCAGACCATCATCACCCATTGTAGTGAGCCCTTCCAGAGTGTCCAGCAGGTGATCCAGAGCCATGGCGGGGACCTCGAGGCAGCCGAAGAAGCGTGTGCCGACCAGCAGCTGGGCCTTGTGCCACCCAGAGCCTCCACCTCCAGGCGACCCACCACCACCTCCGCTGCCAAACCTGAAGAGGACCGTATCCTTGTTACCCTGGCCAAGAGACTGGAGGACTCAGGCGAAGCCATCAACACCCTCTGAGCCCACGGCAACTACATTAAGGACCTCATCCGCACCATGTCACCAACTCACTTCAGGAAGATGAAGAGGGTGATCAACAAGACCTTGATGGAGTTTGACGAGGAAGAGGACGAGGAGACATTTGCTGCCCGTGCTGCCCCTGCTGCCCGTGCTGCCCCTGCTGCCCTGGGAGGCGAGCCTCCCACCCTTCACCCAATGCACCCCCAGTACCAGCCACAGCCACAGTACACCAGATCCAGCTCTGTCCCTACCTTTGGTGGTGCCCAATCCTGTTGGCAGCCCAGCCCCAACCTGTGGAACCCCTCTGTGACATATCCCCATGGTTCTGTGTGGCAATCACAGGAGCCAGCCTACATGGAGCAGTAATCTCTGCGACGCCAGCAACACCAGCACCAGCAGCAGCAGCAGTTCCACCAGCTGCAAGTGCCCAGACTCCAGGTGCCATCACCCCAGCCCCAGACCTCTGCCAGCTCCACAGTGCCTTCCACAGAGCCTTCCACAGTGCCAGCCAGTGAGATCCTTAGCACTGCATTCCACGCGGCCATGGACAGCAGCTTTACCAGCCTCAAGGACTTCCACAACACCCCAGGCACGTACTTCCTCAGGACGCTTGACGCTTCTCAGACCTCTACCTCTACCAAGATCCAGGATGACGAGCCTCTCAACACCCCTCCTTGCCTATCTCCAGCAGACTACTAGACTTTGTACATGTGTTATTGTTGTAGAATATTGTTTTATAAATAAAAGTTGACACTTTTAACATGTAATCTATTTAGTTTGTGCAATTATTTCACAAGTTAATTTTTAAATTATGGCCCTTTCTATTGAGATGTAATTAAATAGTTTTAACAACACACTTGCAATATAAATTAACTGTAACTATTGCCCATACAATGTTCAATTACCATATCTGGTCTCCTTTTATTTGAGATGTAATTAAATAGTTTTAACAACAACACACTTGCAATATAAATGCAATTACCCCTCCAATAACTTTTTTTCATATGGCAACAAATAAACTCTAACTATTTATTTCCCATACATATGAAAACTTATTTATGCATACTTTAATGAAATGTAATTTCAATATTACAATTATTTTACACTAAAGTTAGCATTTACAAATATGAAGTTTGTTGAAACATTGTAAGGCCATGTGTTATAGTTATTATCTAAAAATAAAGTGAGTTGTAGATGGTGGTATATGTGGGTAATACATATCATATAACATAGTTTTAGGGCTAATTACATTTTAAATGCAAGGGCCAGAGATAATTACTTGTATATTTCAAATTATGCTTCAAGTCAATTGAAATTAAGATAAACACCAAACAACAGTTGTAAAAGGTGTTAAAAACTTTTATTATAATAAACAAGAGCTCATATCCTGGTACAACAGGTATAACACAATCATCAAGAGCTCATATGGAACAAAATACATAGTAAAACACAATCAAATCATGTTGCCTTGCCTGGGAACGGATCCAGCTTCGCTGTTATTGTGAAGGACTGCATTAATGAACTCTTACCATCGTTAACATCACTTATTAACATGTCTCTGCAGAGTGGAATGGTTCAATTCAATTCAATTCAATTCAATTCACTTTATTCTCCACATAACGTTACACAATAAGCAAACACCACTTAATTTAGGATAAATGTGGAAGGGGGTCCCTAAGAAGCAGAGCTTGTCGAGTAGGGGCCCCCCACATACATATACACACAACTTACACATTAAGACAAAACAGTTTTTAAGTTAACACGATTATTCACACAAAAATAAGGAACTTACAAACAAAACCTGTGACCCGCGACCCCGTGAGAGCTAATCTTCTTCCAAATAATTATTTAACAAATATTTCTTGTAGTTACATTTAAAGAGAGACAGGCTGGATGTACTTTTTAAGGAAATGTCCAACGAGTTCCACAGCTTAGGACCCTCATGCTTAACTGTTTTGGTTGCAAGTTTAGTACGTACAGTGGAACGATGAAATTCACTAAACTGTCTTGTAAAATGGTGATGAATTTTATCATTTTTTATGAACATTGAGTTAATATATTTAGGTACGTTAGTAGTATTATTCACTTGATGCATGAGGGTACCTAGCTGGGAATAATAAATATCACTGACTTTTAATGTTTTACATTGATAAAAAAGAGGATTACTATGTTCTTGAAAAGAAGTAAAGTTAATTATACGCAGAACCTTTTTTTGTAGTTTAAGTATTCTACCTATCTGTCCAATACCACAATTACCCCATACAAGTATACCATATGTTAAGTATGGTAGGACTAAGGTATTATATAATGTCATCAAAATATCCCGAGGAAAGAATGCTTTAAGCTTACATATAATTCCTATATTTCTTGATATGACTAAGCAAATATGATTAATATGTTTTTTCCAGTTGAGATCTTTGTCAATATACACTCCTAAAAATTTGATAGAGTCAGTTTTTGTAATTATAGTATTGTCTATAAAAAGGTCAGGCGTGAGATTACATGGTTTATTACTAAACAACATAAAGTTAGTTTTCTTTACATTTATAGTTAACTTATTTGCTTTAATCCATTTAGAGACTTGATTAAGTTCATCATTAACTGTGTCAAAAAGTGTGTTCACGTTACTATGACTATAAAATAAATTACTGTCATCTGCAAAAAGAATGAAAGAAAACAGGTCAGAAGATTTATCAAAATCATTAATATATATCGAAAATAAAAGGGGCCCTAAAATAGACCCTTGGGGCACACCGTGGGTGATTTTGCAAAATGAAGACTGAATACCATTTATGCACACACATTGTTTACGATTTTGAAGGTAACTCCTGAACCACTCCAAGGCAATTCCTCTGATGCCGTAATGATCGAGTTTAGACAAAAGTATTTCATGATTAACTGTATCAAATGCCTTGGAGAGGTCCAGGAATATGCCGATTGTAGTAGATGAAATGTCTAAATCATTAGTTATTTTATCAATTAAATGAATAATAGCATGTGACGTTGAATGTTTTTCTCTAAACCCATATTGATTATCCGAGAGTACGTTGTATTTGTCTAAGAAATGCATCATACGATTATAAATTATACGTTCCATAATTTTGGAAAAGGAAGTGAGAACAGAAATCGGTCTATAATTGTTGACATAGTTATTATTACCACTCTTGAAGACAGGAGTGATCCTAGCAATCTTCATGGCTTCTGGTACTACACCCGTAGAAATAGACAGATTTATAATATGTGTTAGAGGCTGGGAGATGGCCTGGATCACTTCCTTAATCAATAAACTGTTAATTAGATCAACCCCTGCACACTTCTTATTTGACAGTTTACTTACTACATCAATAATCTCTTCTTCTGTAACGGGGGAGAAAAAAATTGACTTGGGATTAGGACTTATTAAATATTCTGAAAATGTATAGTTATTATCAGGAATTGCATCACAAAGATTTTTGCCAATATTAGAAAAGAAATTATTAAATAAGTTAGCAATATGTTTTGGATCATCAATAAGAACACCTTCTGAATCAATCTTTGTTATTTTAGATTGTGGATTACTGAGTAGTACACTGTTAATTATTTTCCATGTATTTTTAATATTACCTTTTTCTTTGTTAAACTGTTTGGCATAATAGTTACGTTTACAGTTACGCAAAACATTAGTTAATATATTTTTATATCGTACATAGTTAATGCGATTTATATCTGTAGGATTAGACTTAAACCTATGATATAGCTTGTTTTTATGATTAATAGATTTGCATAGACTGGCAGTGACCCAGGGGGATTTAGGAATTAATTTTTTTGGTCTTGATATGCAATGTTTTAAGGGAATGTGCTTTTCAAAATTTATATTAAAGATATCCATAAAATTAGCAAAGGAACAATTTGCATCCTGTACATTAAATATTGAAGTCCAGTCACAAGAATTAAGTTCATGTTTTAGGCTTGCAATATTTTCATCTGAATAATCACGTGTAGAGATAGGATGGGAATTGGGACGATTTATGGTAAAAGGAAAAGAAGTAAATATGGGAAAGTGATCTGATATGTCGGTTACAAGAATGCCAGATTTTGGTAAAGGTAGAATGTTTGTGAATATATTATCTATTAGAGTGGCAGATACATTTGTAATTCGAGTAGGTTTACTAATAAGAGGTATACAGGAGAACGAATAAATTACATCCAAGAATTCCTGTGGCTGGCCTATTTGATCAGAAGTAATTAAATTCAAATTAAAATCACCTGTTATTAATATGTGCTTATTTTCATTAGTAACAATTTGGAGTAATGATTGGGAGTAATTTAGGAAATTTTCAAAGTTAACATCAGGTGCTTTATATATGACCCCAATAATAATATTTTTGTGATTACTTGAAGTAATAATTTCAACACAAATGCATTCAAATGAATGATCACCTATCGCATTTAGATCTGGCCTTGGAACATATTGAAGATAATTGGATATATATAGACCAACACCACCGCCAACTCTACCTTGTCTATTCTTAGTTTGCAGGATATACCCAGGTATGTTCAATTCATTCATTAAGGAATTTGCATTCAGCCAGGTTTCACTCAATCCAATTACAGAAAAGTTATAATTTAAAGAGTGGAGCAAAACTTTTAGGTGATCAATATTTTTGGCTAGGCTTCTCATATTTAAATGCAAAAGCGAGAAATTGTCTATAGAGTCGGCGTCCAGAAAATTCTTAAATTCGTTGTGTGAATAATAGCATGAATTACTAATACATGTACTAAGTTGAGGGTTATCAGGATCCTCAATGATTGGCAGTTTATCAAAGTTTAAATTCAAATTCAAGTCTAGCAAGGCCTCCAAAGCAATAGGCTCATGGACATATGAATTTAGGTCAAATATTACATTTTCAAAATCCTTAGAATCTAGACCATTAAATGGGAAAATAGTGACATGACATTGTGGACAAAACCAAGTTTCATCGTTACTAGCTAGGGTATAGTAATCAATTAAGTCAAGATTAGTACATTTAAGATGGATCCATAATTTACAATAGTCACAAAAAATTCCATTTTGATTCCTTCTCACAGGGGCATTACAGGCACTACAAGGAAACTTAACAGGCATAAATAAAGTATCAGCAAATTACCTTAAAATACAAGAAAATACAAAGACAAATTATACGCTAACAATAATAGACTATAGGTGGCTCTAAAATAGTCTATTGATATTCTGCACTTATGCAGATCATCAATTTAGATCACAAAGAAAAAGTTAACACAACCATCCATTTTGCAGCTCCTTCAAGTAGTCAAATACATCTATAGATAAATACACCAAATATTGTAAAATATACATACATACACTATCTAATCATCCCTGGAAGGGCGAGGAGCAATGTACCTCTGGCCATTGATGAAAAGCTGTCCGTTACGAAAAATGGGTCTCTTGCCAGCCTTGTACGCCTTGTGCATGACTTCTTTGAGGCTTTTCTTCTTTGCTACATCAGCTGCAGGCAAGTCCTGAATCATATATATGCCACAACTAGCCAGAGTTCCTTGTTCCTGGAAGGAAGCCATTGTAGTTCCAAAATTGAAACAGCCTGGTTTAGACACGGGATTTGCGAATTTCCGTCCTATTTCTAATCTGCAGTTTGTGTCCAAGCTAGTTGAACGAGCCGTTACTGATCAACTTTATTCATATCTGGTAAAAAATGAGTATCTGCCTAGCAATCAATCAGCTTATCGTCCGGGGCACAGTACTGAAACTGCATTGTTGCGAATTAAGAATGATATTCTTATGAATATGGACAAACAATGTGTAACTCTACTTGTGCTATTAGATCTAAGCGCAGCTTTTGATACTGTGGATTATGGTATATTACTGGGTCGGTTACGCAATAACTTTGGAATAACTGGAACAGTGTACAATTGGTTTGAATCATATTTATTGGGTAGATCTCAACGTGTATCAGTTGATGGGGTATTATCAGATAGTTTCCATCTTGAATCTGGTGTCCCACAAGGTAGTTGTCTTGGTCCTTTATTGTTCTCGTTGTATTCTAGCGAGCTATTTAAGGTCACAGAGAAACATCCTCTACATGTTCATTCATATGCGGACGATACACAACTCTATTTATCTTTTAAACCCAAAGCTGGTACAAATGAGTCTACTGCTAAGTGTGCCATTGAAAATTGTATCACTGAAATTCAACAATGGATGACGGTAAATAAACTCAAGCTCAATACTGGAAAAACTGAATTTCTTATTTTAGGTACAAAGAAACAGCTGGAAAAGGTAACTATGTCTCATTTAAAAGTTGGCAATACTGTTGTTCGTGCGTCATCTGGTGCTATTCGTAACCTTGGGGTTTGGTTTGATTCTGAACTTAAATTGGGGTATCATGTAGGTAAAATAAGTAGTTCTGCGTTTTACCACCTGTACAATTTGCGTAGGATCAGGAAGTTTTTAACTCGACAGTCTATAGAGTCTTTGGTGCATGCCTTTATAACAAGCAAACTAGATTATTGTAATAGTTTACTGTATGGTCTTTCCAGTACACACATCGGTAAATTACAAAGAATTCAAAATACTGCAGCTCGCCTTGTAACCGGTTCACCACGTACATGTCACATCACGCCAGTTCTTCATCTCCTTCATTGGTTACCAGTTGTATATCGTATTCAGTTTAAAATTTTGATTTTAACATTTAAATGTTTATATGGAACAGCTCCGGAGTATCTCTGTGACCTGGTGTCTGTTATTCGCCAAAACAGATATAGTCTTCGTTCAATGAATAGTGTGTTACTGACTCCGGGGAGTGCCAAATGTAAAGTTTCACTAGGGGATTGTGCTTTTCAGACAGCTGCCCCTAAACTATGGAACAAACTTCCAGGTCACATTAGGAATCTTAGGAGTCTAGATAAGTTTAAAACTGAAGTTAAAACATATCTTTTTAAACTAGCTTTTGATTTTGAATCATGATTCTTATTTTTAACTAAGTAATAGTATGGTGTAGTTAATTTTGTTTTATGTATAATGTACAGCGCACATGAACATATTTTTATGGAATGCGCGCTATATAAATGTAATTATTATTATTATTATTATTATTATTAACCCAGTGCTTGAGGAGGTTTCTCTGCTTCTTGGCTTCCTTGGTGGCTCTGTTGCCACCTGGCACCACATGGGTGTCAACCAGGTTGCGGTCCTGTTTCCAGGCGCCAGGGATCACCTCATGCTGCAGGTTCTTATGGTCTAAGTGCTGGTTCTGGAGGCCATGGTAGCGGATGCGCATCAGGTTGTTGAGCGTACAGCATGCCTTCACAATCTTCTTCACAGTGGAGGGGTGGTGCTGCATGGTGGTGATCATCACTCTGAATCTGTTTGCCAGTATCCCAAATGCGTTCTCCACAACCCTCCTGGCACGGGAGAGGCGGTAGTTGTTTATCCTTTCGTCCATGGAGAGGCCTCGCAGACTGAAGGATTTCATCATGGTGTCTCTCAGGGCAAAGGCACCATCCCCTATGAAGTAGTAGGGGACATTCTTGATGTCATTGGGAAGAGGGTCTGGCTCAGGGAATCCTAGGGTGTTGTTGTCTCCACCTTCCATTAGCTCTGAATTGTTGTACACCTGGGCATCAGATGCAGCACCAGTGCCTCCGATGTCACACCACACAAACCTGTAGTCCGCGTCCACGAGGGCCATCAGCACCAGAGAGTAGAATCCCTTGTAATTGTAGTAGACGGATCCACTGTTGATTGGGCACTTGCAGGCTACATGCTTCCCATCAAGAGCACCCATGGTGTGGAGGAAGTTCCACCTCTGCAGGAAGCGGTCGGAGATGGGACGCCAGCCATCAGGTGTCGAGGGGCAGGTCATCACCTCTGGCATGTAGGCCTACTCGTCCACGATGGCTTGGCAGACCTCTCTGACGACGACGGAGATGGTGTTGGGGGGTACCCTCCAGCCATACTGCATGTTCTGGTAGGTACTCCCAGAGGCAAGGTGGCGAAGTGTGATGGCGAGCTTCAGGCCAGGCTCTAGAGGTCTTCGGTACCAGGTCGTCTGCTTAGTGATCTTGGGCCCCACTCTGGCAAGCAGCTCATCGTACATCTCCGGTGGCAAGCAGGAAGTTCCTGAAGGAACTGGCATCCTCGTTGCGGAGCTCAACCATCAACTGGTCGTAGAGGCCAAACTCTGCTCGTCTAGCTATCCATGGCCGCACCCAAACATCCCTTTTTCTTCTTCTTCGTCTTCTCCTTATTCTTCTGGCGAGGTTGACTTGGTTGAGGGTCAGGTGGAGCAGGTCATGGTTGTGTTGCAGAAGAGCTACCTCCATGGTTTACGATGTGCCCTGATGGCGAGCACAAAGAAACATGAGGAGATCCAGATTTGGGTGCCAAATGCTAGACGTGCGCTGACATGCAGTGGCGGTGCGCTGGACACGGTAGACACATGGTAGACATGCGCTGGGTGCGGTAGGACTACGGCATACAGACGTCCGATAACGTCCTATGTGCGTTGACATACGTCCACAAACGATATACGTGCGTTCACAATCGGTAGACGCGCGATAGACGCGCGGTAGAGTCGCGATCTGTGCGTTCGGGGTGTACGCTGAAGATGTCGTCAAACTTTTGTGGCCGTACTGTACCGAACTGCTAACGCACTCAACGAAGCCCTACCGCGGCTCTACCGCATTCCCCGCACCTCGGACGCATTTTGCCGCACACAGCGCGTAATTATCGTACGTTCACAATTTTAGTGCATGTTGAATCTGGTGTCCCACAAGGTAGTTGTCTTGGTCCTTTATTGTTCTCGTTGTATTCTAGCGAGCTATTTAAGGTCACAGAGAAACATCCTCTACATGTTCATTCATATGCGGACGATACACAACTCTATTTATCTTTTAAACCCAAAGCTGGTACAAATGAGTCTACTGCTAAGTGTGCCATTGAAAATTGTATCACTGAAATTCAACAATGGATGACGGTAAATAAACTCAAGCTCAATACTGGAAAAACTGAATTTCTTATTTTAGGTACAAAGAAACAGCTGGAAAAGGTAACTATGTCTCATTTAAAAGTTGGCAATACTGTTGTTCGTGCGTCATCTGGTGCTATTCGTAACCTTGGGGTTTGGTTTGATTCTGAACTTAAATTGGGGTATCATGTAGGTAAAATAAGTAGTTCTGCGTTTTACCACCTGTACAATTTGCGTAGGATCAGGAAGTTTTTAACTCGACAGTCTATAGAGTCTTTGGTGCATGCCTTTATAACAAGCAAACTAGATTATTGTAATAGTTTACTGTATGGTCTTTCCAGTACACACATCGGTAAATTACAAAGAATTCAAAATACTGCAGCTCGCCTTGTAACCGGTTCACCACGTACATGTCACATCACGCCAGTTCTTCATCTCCTTCATTGGTTACCAGTTGTATATCGTATTCAGTTTAAAATTTTGATTTTAACATTTAAATGTTTATATGGAACAGCTCCGGAGTATCTCTGTGACCTGGTGTCTGTTATTCGCCAAAACAGATATAGTCTTCGTTCAATGAATAGTGTGTTACTGACTCCGGGGAGTGCCAAATGTAAAGTTTCACTAGGGGATTGTGCTTTTCAGACAGCTGCCCCTAAACTATGGAACAAACTTCCAGGTCACATTAGGAATCTTAGGAGTCTAGATAAGTTTAAAACTGAAGTTAAAACATATCTTTTTAAACTAGCTTTTGATTTTGAATCATGATTCTTATTTTTAACTAAGTAATAGTATGGTGTAGTTAATTTTGTTTTATGTATAATGTACAGCGCACATGAACATATTTTTATGGAATGCGCGCTATATAAATGTAATTATTATTATTATTATTATTATTATTAACCCAGTGCTTGAGGAGGTTTCTCTGCTTCTTGGCTTCCTTGGTGGCTCTGTTGCCACCTGGCACCACATGGGTGTCAACCAGGTTGCGGTCCTGTTTCCAGGCGCCAGGGATCACCTCATGCTGCAGGTTCTTATGGTCTAAGTGCTGGTTCTGGAGGCCATGGTAGCGGATGCGCATCAGGTTGTTGAGCGTACAGCATGCCTTCACAATCTTCTTCACAGTGGAGGGGTGGTGCTGCATGGTGGTGATCATCACTCTGAATCTGTTTGCCAGTATCCCAAATGCGTTCTCCACAACCCTCCTGGCACGGGAGAGGCGGTAGTTGTTTATCCTTTCGTCCATGGAGAGGCCTCGCAGACTGAAGGATTTCATCATGGTGTCTCTCAGGGCAAAGGCACCATCCCCTATGAAGTAGTAGGGGACATTCTTGATGTCATTGGGAAGAGGGTCTGGCTCAGGGAATCCTAGGGTGTTGTTGTCTCCACCTTCCATTAGCTCTGAATTGTTGTACACCTGGGCATCAGATGCAGCACCAGTGCCTCCGATGTCACACCACACAAACCTGTAGTCCGCGTCCACGAGGGCCATCAGCACCAGAGAGTAGAATCCCTTGTAATTGTAGTAGACGGATCCACTGTTGATTGGGCACTTGCAGGCTACATGCTTCCCATCAAGAGCACCCATGGTGTGGATGAAGTTCCACCTCTGCAGGAAGCGGTCGGAGATGGGACGCCAGCCATCAGGTGTCGAGGGGCAGGTCATCACCTCTGGCATGTAGGCCTACTCGTCCACGATGGCTTGGCAGACCTCTCTGACGACGACGGAGATGGTGTTGGGGGGTACCCTCCAGCCATACTGCATGTTCTGGTAGGTACTCCCAGAGGCAAGGTGGCGAAGTGTGATGGCGAGCTTCAGGCCAGGCTCTAGAGGTCTTCGGTACCAGGTCGTCTGCTTAGTGATCTTGGGCCCCACTCTGGCAAGCAGCTCATCGTACATCTCCGGTGGCAAGCAGGAAGTTCCTGAAGGAACTGGCATCCTCGTTGCGGAGCTCAACCATCAACTGGTCGTAGAGGCCAAACTCTGCTCGTCTAGCTATCCATGGCCGCACCCAAACATCCCTTTTTCTTCTTCTTCGTCTTCTCCTTATTCTTCTGGCGAGGTTGACTTGGTTGAGGGTCAGGTGGAGCAGGTCATGGTTGTGTTGCAGAAGAGCTACCTCCATGGTTTACGATGTGCCCTGATGGCGAGCACAAAGAAACATGAGGAGATCCAGATTTGGGTGCCAAATGCTAGACGTGCGCTGACATGCAGTGGCGGTGCGCTGGACACGGTAGACACATGGTAGACATGCGCTGGGTGCGGTAGGACTACGGCATACAGACGTCCGATAACGTCCTATGTGCGTTGACATACGTCCACAAACGATATACGTGCGTTCACAATCGGTAGACGCGCGATAGACGCGCGGTAGAGTCGCGATCTGTGCGTTCGGGGTGTACGCTGAAGATGTCGTCAAACTTTTGTGGCCGTACTGTACCGAACTGCTAACGCACTCAACGAAGCCCTACCGCGGCTCTACCGCATTCCCCGCACCTCGGACGCATTTTGCCGCACACAGCGCGTAATTATCGTACGTTCACAATTTTAGTGCATGTTGAATCTGGTGTCCCACAAGGTAGTTGTCTTGGTCCTTTATTGTTCTCGTTGTATTCTAGCGAGCTATTTAAGGTCACAGAGAAACATCCTCTACATGTTCATTCATATGCGGACGATACACAACTCTATTTATCTTTTAAACCCAAAGCTGGTACAAATGAGTCTACTGCTAAGTGTGCCATTGAAAATTGTATCACTGAAATTCAACAATGGATGACGGTAAATAAACTCAAGCTCAATACTGGAAAAACTGAATTTCTTATTTTAGGTACAAAGAAACAGCTGGAAAAGGTAACTATGTCTCATTTAAAAGTTGGCAATACTGTTGTTCGTGCGTCATCTGGTGCTATTCGTAACCTTGGGGTTTGGTTTGATTCTGAACTTAAATTGGGGTATCATGTAGGTAAAATAAGTAGTTCTGCGTTTTACCACCTGTACAATTTGCGTAGGATCAGGAAGTTTTTAACTCGACAGTCTATAGAGTCTTTGGTGCATGCCTTTATAACAAGCAAACTAGATTATTGTAATAGTTTACTGTATGGTCTTTCCAGTACACACATCGGTAAATTACAAAGAATTCAAAATACTGCAGCTCGCCTTGTAACCGGTTCACCACGTACATGTCACATCACGCCAGTTCTTCATCTCCTTCATTGGTTACCAGTTGTATATCGTATTCAGTTTAAAATTTTGATTTTAACATTTAAATGTTTATATGGAACAGCTCCGGAGTATCTCTGTGACCTGGTGTCTGTTATTCGCCAAAACAGATATAGTCTTCGTTCAATGAATAGTGTGTTACTGACTCCGGGGAGTGCCAAATGTAAAGTTTCACTAGGGGATTGTGCTTTTCAGACAGCTGCCCCTAAACTATGGAACAAACTTCCAGGTCACATTAGGAATCTTAGGAGTCTAGATAAGTTTAAAACTGAAGTTAAAACATATCTTTTTAAACTAGCTTTTGATTTTGAATCATGATTCTTATTTTTAACTAAGTAATAGTATGGTGTAGTTAATTTTGTTTTATGTATAATGTACAGCGCACATGAACATATTTTTATGGAATGCGCGCTATATAAATGTAATTATTATTATTATTATTATTATTATTAACCCAGTGCTTGAGGAGGTTTCTCTGCTTCTTGGCTTCCTTGGTGGCTCTGTTGCCACCTGGCACCACATGGGTGTCAACCAGGTTGCGGTCCTGTTTCCAGGCGCCAGGGATCACCTCATGCTGCAGGTTCTTATGGTCTAAGTGCTGGTTCTGGAGGCCATGGTAGCGGATGCGCATCAGGTTGTTGAGCGTACAGCATGCCTTCACAATCTTCTTCACAGTGGAGGGGTGGTGCTGCATGGTGGTGATCATCACTCTGAATCTGTTTGCCAGTATCCCAAATGCGTTCTCCACAACCCTCCTGGCACGGGAGAGGCGGTAGTTGTTTATCCTTTCGTCCATGGAGAGGCCTCGCAGACTGAAGGATTTCATCATGGTGTCTCTCAGGGCAAAGGCACCATCCCCTATGAAGTAGTAGGGGACATTCTTGATGTCATTGGGAAGAGGGTCTGGCTCAGGGAATCCTAGGGTGTTGTTGTCTCCACCTTCCATTAGCTCTGAATTGTTGTACACCTGGGCATCAGATGCAGCACCAGTGCCTCCGATGTCACACCACACAAACCTGTAGTCCGCGTCCACGAGGGCCATCAGCACCAGAGAGTAGAATCCCTTGTAATTGTAGTAGACGGATCCACTGTTGATTGGGCACTTGCAGGCTACATGCTTCCCATCAAGAGCACCCATGGTGTGGATGAAGTTCCACCTCTGCAGGAAGCGGTCGGAGATGGGACGCCAGCCATCAGGTGTCGAGGGGCAGGTCATCACCTCTGGCATGTAGGCCTACTCGTCCACGATGGCTTGGCAGACCTCTCTGACGACGACGGAGATGGTGTTGGGGGGTACCCTCCAGCCATACTGCATGTTCTGGTAGGTACTCCCAGAGGCAAGGTGGCGAAGTGTGATGGCGAGCTTCAGGCCAGGCTCTAGAGGTCTTCGGTACCAGGTCGTCTGCTTAGTGATCTTGGGCCCCACTCTGGCAAGCAGCTCATCGTACATCTCCGGTGGCAAGCAGGAAGTTCCTGAAGGAACTGGCATCCTCGTTGCGGAGCTCAACCATCAACTGGTCGTAGAGGCCAAACTCTGCTCGTCTAGCTATCCATGGCCGCACCCAAACATCCCTTTTTCTTCTTCTTCGTCTTCTCCTTATTCTTCTGGCGAGGTTGACTTGGTTGAGGGTCAGGTGGAGCAGGTCATGGTTGTGTTGCAGAAGAGCTACCTCCATGGTTTACGATGTGCCCTGATGGCGAGCACAAAGAAACATGAGGAGATCCAGATTTGGGTGCCAAATGCTAGACGTGCGCTGACATGCAGTGGCGGTGCGCTGGACACGGTAGACACATGGTAGACATGCGCTGGGTGCGGTAGGACTACGGCATACAGACGTCCGATAACGTCCTATGTGCGTTGACATACGTCCACAAACGATATACGTGCGTTCACAATCGGTAGACGCGCGATAGACGCGCGGTAGAGTCGCGATCTGTGCGTTCGGGGTGTACGCTGAAGATGTCGTCAAACTTTTGTGGCCGTACTGTACCGAACTGCTAACGCACTCAACGAAGCCCTACCGCGGCTCTACCGCATTCCCCGCACCTCGGACGCATTTTGCCGCACACAGCGCGTAATTATCGTACGTTCACAATTTTAGTGCATGTTCAAAAATATTTTTTGGCATAGGCGCACATGCCCGTATATCGCCGTGTACCGCCGGCCTTCTACCGAATCTGGACGAACCTCTGACGCACCTCTACAGTGTATCAACGCATTTCGACGCAGGGAAATAATTTGGTGCGTTAGGCGTGCGTTCAGCTGAAACGGTAGTGTGTGACTAGGCTTTTAGTTTCACAATGTTCTATTTCTTGGTAGATATCCATGTTTATTGATGATAAGCTTGCTCGGTTATACGTAATGATACGAGTTCATAAATTGATTTCTATAGACTTCGTTAACTTTTATAACGTAGGAATATAGATTGCGAAACGCCGAGGTTAAAAATAGAGAGTGACAACATCCTTAAATATAGATCGTGATATCATCTCTAAAAATAGAGCAATACTGATTAAAAAGAACTACCAACGCGTCGCCAGTTCCAACCCCATTAACTAAAGATTATAAGCCACTTCGGGAATTATCGATCGCTTCCTAGTGGCCCTGTCACACCAGAACATTTTGAGCCAACGCGTGAGTAACGTGTTGTAATTTTGACAACACGCTGGAAAACGCTGACCAACGCTAGGCCAGCGTTAGCAACACGCTGAGCGCGTTACACACACGCTGGGACACGCTGTCACACGCTGAGGAAAACATATTTTTTTCAACATACCTACAATTTCCAGCGTTTGCCAGCGTGTGACTGCACACGCTGGCGGCGCGTTCGAGGTTCGTTACTCACGCGTCGAACACGCTAGGCGATCGTTATCAACCCGCCACTCACACGCTGGTGTACGCTAGCGTATGCTGGCGACACGCTGGTTATGGCCCTGTCACAACAGAACGTTTTAGGCCAATGCATGAATTGCGCGTTAAAAATAGTTGATACGCTGGCAATCGCTGAACTTTCACAGACAAAAGTCAAGTGGAACCGTAATTTCAGCGTGTCCATACAGGTTGAAACGGGTTCAAAGCGTATGCCAGCGCGTGAGTAGCGTGTGAGGAACGCGCTCAGCGTGTTAGGAACGCATCACTGATTTATAGTAAAAATACGACAGCGGGTCGCCAGCGTGTGAGTAGTGGGTTGGTAACGATCGTCTAGCTCGTTTGACGCGTGAGTAACGACCTTCCTGCTCGCCGCCAGCGTGTGTAGTCGCACGCTGGCAAACGCTGAAAATTTTAGGTATGTTGAAAAATGTATTTTTGCCTCAGCGTGTTACAGCGTTTTCCAGCGTGTGGGTAACGCGCTCAGCGTGTTGCGAACGCTGGCCTAGCGTTGGTCAACGTTTACCCGCGTGTTGCCAAAATTCCAACACTTTACTCACGCGTTGGCCTAAAACGTTCTGGTGTGACAGGGCCATTACTGTAGTAGCGCGTCCGCTTTTTATACAACTAATCATGTGGTCGTTGCCGTACGCTGGCGCGCGTTGGACCGCGCTACTCACGAGCTGGGCAGTCGTTCATCAGTCGTCGAGCGTGTTACTAACGCGTTATTTACGCGCTGGCGAACGCTATAAACCCGTAATCAACGCTTTATGGACACGCTGAAATCACGGTTCCACTTGACTTTTTGTGTGGAAGTTCAGCGTTTGCCAGCGTATCAACTATTTTTAACGCGCTACTCGCGCGTTGGCCTAAAACGTTCTGGTGTGACAGGGCCATTACCGCACTACCTGGCACGCGCGGCGCCGCCAATTACAGCCTATTGTCCGAACGCTATACAATTCCAACCCATTCTTCCGGGGGATTATCCATCGCTCGCTTCCGGACCTCACGGACTGGTCATTTTACTATACACTCTCGTGGCACCAAGGACGCCCCATTGTCCGAGCATTTCGTACCGGCCACTATACACGCAACAACCATCACTCGCAAACCATTCGTAACAAGGTCAAAGTGTGCCATAAATGTTATATTTTCCCCATATACTAGGTCATACTGTTCTCAATTTGTTAACCCTATATTCATTTCCATACATAAGGGGCAACTTAGGCTATATAATAATTGGTCACCCTATATACCCTACTACATATTCATTACTTCATTATACATATTTATTCATTTATGCATAATTACATATTTATATCATAACTACGTATTCATATGACCTTTATCATATTTCATACAAAAGGTCAAAGTGTGCCATACGGGCCACCTACACTACTCCTATCACCTGGAAAGGAATGCAATCGCTCTTTGACTTGTACTTTATTCTTATTCGTATAATTCATTTTATTGCATACACAATAAAATACATTATTCTCAGTAACCACACAGATGGGCTACAGCTTAAAGGCCTGGGGCCTTTGAGTTGCATAAGCTCCAGGAACTTGCATTCCAATCTGCTGACCAACGGACAGCTTCTGCTGACCAACGGACAGCACGGGCGCATAGCTGAGATCTCTGGTACAGGATTTTGGGCGGCAAACCTTCACTTTGGTTCAGCTGACCACAGAGTCAACATTGTTTTTTTCAGTTTGCTCTTATAACGCGGGTCCTTGGGGATTATACACGCACTTCGGAAACACTTGCTTTGGGAAAATTTTCTTCGTGGAGTACACGCGAGCGGGGCCCGCGTATAGGCAAGATGCCACGGCCAAAACGACAGGTGCGTCGCCCGGCCCGTCTTGACCCAACACACACCACCAGCGGCGGAATTCAGCGGGGCCGGGGAGGTCGGTCTGCTCGGGGTGGGAAATCCCGGACGGCGACAAGAGCCACTAGAGGTCGGCCTGCCGCGGCCGATATTAATTTTCAGCCTGCCCATCCAGCATGTCCAGAGATGGTACAATCCGTCGGCGGTCCAGCGTAAACGTCGACAACGGGCAGGTCTCAACCCGCAACACAGGCTGGTGTTTGGCCGGCGCATCAACAGCCAGCGGGTCACCAAGAGTTCGGCCATCACGGGAGCGCCATGGGACAGTTTCACGCGGGAGGCGGATTCGTTCAACAAGAGAACGCTCTCCCGGCTGGAGTTCAACGGTTTTCCCCTGCACAGTCCGCACCCATTTTGGGACAATCTGTCGTGCACGCGCAGGCCAGAGGGCCGCAACAAGGGCAGCCGGAGACCGGAGTCGTCGGACAGCAACATCTGGCGTCTTCGAGCGGCATGGCTGGTGAGTTAAGTACATGTTCCAGTGCTAATTCACCATCTTGCCATGCAAATGGGGTTCAATTACCTAATAATAGTAGTAGCACTAAGCAGAGGCAGCCAAATGTTGGTCAGGATAGCAGCACTATTATTAACGCGGGGGCCGGGGATAATACATGTACCAACAGTACAGTGTCTGTTACAATGCCTGTCATTGGTTCAGTCATGCCAGGTCCTTGTACCGATTTGGCTGCAATTTATAAACCCACCCCAATACCTTCCCTTCACTCCGTCCCGCTTCTCGGGTTACATGTTAGTAGCGCAATCAAAGACAAAATTATATTCGTATAATTACAATTAGATTTCGTTTTATTAACATGATTTTGGAATTATACCACGAGGTGGGCCAAGCCGCGATGCCGATCGATATATGTACATCACCAATCATTCGGTGTGGCTTATACATGTATGCCAGTTCAGCTTATACGGGTGTCCCGTCCCCCAAAAAAACCAACAACATGCAGAACCACATTTCCAAGGTCTTCATGATACTGGTTTGTCTAGTACGTGATAGGAAATTTTCTCAGGATCAATATGGTCTTCATCTCATAATGATCAGACATCCGTTTAGAAGTTATGCTCATTTTAGTGACTCAAAGTCAGGTTGTTCCTCAACCTCCATTTAGCCACAGTGACCAGATTTCATAAGTCATTTCAATGTTAGCTGTTAACTACTCCCTTTTTGTTGCACAATGCTGGAGGGTGTTGCATTATAATGAAATTGAAAAATAAGTAAAAACAATATTAACACAGAAAAAAAAAGAACAACAACATAATAAAACCAAAAAGAACAGTGAACCATGCAGTGTTGATTGATTCTAACAAAACTATGTCAGTTTCATTGATTGGACTATCTGAAACAGTGTCCGATGATAACCTGACTTGGTTCACTAAAGTGAGCATAACTTGCGAACGGGAAGTCCCATATGTCCCATAAAAACCGTACTGATCCTGAAAAAATTTCCTACCATGTATTGGAAAAAGCAGTATCATGGTTAGGCATTTTTTAGGGACACCAGGTATGCTGACATAGAATCCTGCATAGAATCCTGCTCTGAGGATATATGCTGTGACTTATGTCATGTACAGTCTAACTTTTGAAAATCAAGGAAACTAACATCAACACTGCATAACTTACTGTTCTCTTTGGTTTATTCTGTTGTTTATTTTCTCTTTATTGGCTTTTTCGCAATTTTGCGAAAAAGCCTTTGTTTTTGTTCTGATTTTTTTTTTCTTCTTCTTTTTTTCTTTCTTTTCTTTTAGTAACCTAAACCCCATAGACTTTGTACACGTTTTTTCTGCCCGTCACTTTTAATAGAAAACAAAGTCGTATTTACATAAAACTTAACCCAGGTGAAGACCCTATAGTGAACTCGTGTCTCGCAGAAATACGTCACGGTGAGGTCATCAGGGGTCACGTGACGTCATATTAAAGGTGTAATTGATTTAATCTTTGAAATTCAATAACAAATCAACCGCAAAAGACCGAAACTTGATTTTTGTGGCAATAGATAGAATGACCCAGGATCTTCATTTCATCTCGCGTGCGTGAAGTCACGTGACCCTTCCTTCCGGTCCAAACCGGAAGTGCCTTATAATTTAAAACTGGAAAATGATATGAACTTAATTTCAACGATGTTAGTGTCTGGCTACAATGTATTTTTCAAAAAAAATATTGGTGACGTCATAACATGTTATAGCGCCCTCTAGCGGCAGTTTGAAAAATGGTTAAAATGAATAATCTGTTGATGTGTGTGGCGAAGTTTGCGGAAATCACTTTATAACCGGTGTATTTAATCCGCTTCATGCTAGGAACAAGTAGACGGGAAGAAAAAATTATGACGTCACCAGACCGGAAGTTACAATGAAAAGACTTCTTTTCCTTTGAAAATTCCTAAACAATTAAACCTGACAGATATAATCTTGATTTTTGCTCTAAAGGTTAGTGTAAAAGTAGTTCTCGAACTTTCCTTTTTGGCAAAAAACGAACTTGGACATACCCTGCGGCACCCTTGAAATTTAATCGTTTTGGCCTAGGCGCATAAAGCATTGACCCCATGGCACACGTATAATAGGGGTGTACATGCTTGTATGTACGTACGTATACACTGATAGTGTACTATGCATTGAGCGAATGTATCACTACTGACATCGTACGTGCATGCAAATGTACGCTCACCCAAGAGGACACTAGCCGCCAACAAGCGAAACAGGATGACGTCATCAAATTGCGTATGGGGAAGGGCGCCGTGTGCGACAGGTAGGTAAACAGGCTCTCGGCTACGCAGAATCCAATCCCATAGACTTTGTAAACGTTGTTTGCACAATTCCAAGCACTTTTAACGAAAAACAAAGTCGAATTTCCATAAAACTTAACCCAGGTGAAGACCCTATAGTAAACTCGTGTCTCGCAGACATACGTCATGGTTACGTCGTCAGGGGTCACGTGACGTCATCTTAAAGGTGTAATTGATTTAATCTTTGAAAATCAATAACAAATCAACCGCAAAAGACCGAAACTTGGATTTTGTGGCAATTGATAGAATAATCCAGGATCTTCAATTTATCTCGTGTGCATAAAATCACGTGACCCTTCCTTCCGGTCCAAACCGGAAGTGCCTTATAAATTAAAAGTGGAAAACGATGTAAACTTACTTTAAACGATGTTAGGCGCTGGCTAGGTTGTAAGTAACAAACAAGTTAACGATGACTTTATAAACAGTTATAGCGCCCTCTAGCGGTATGTTGACAAATGTTACGTCATATTACAATTACATTTGAATTATTACGTTTTTAGACCTTTAAGCCACATCTTAGCAACGGAACGTGATAACACAACACATCTTGTTGTATTGTTAGGTGATAGATAGTTGCACACAAAGTTCACAAACGTGTGACGTCATCGTTTTAATTAGTTTGAAATAATTGTAATCTGTTTAAATTAACTTACATTCGTTTTCAATGATTTTAAATTGTTTTGATGTTATAAAAGTTCAATTTAAAAAAAATTTAATCTAAAAAATTGGAAATGCGAAAAAGCCCTATGTTCTGTTCCTCGAACAGACGTAGTTCTAGTTAACATTGTTTTTACTTACCTTTTCATTAACATTGTTTTAAGCATTTGCTGCCCCATCATTCAACTTGTCCTCCATTGAGCTCAATACAACTCTGTGATGACTTTCATTTACGGCCTCAATGATGGACAGCCTGACTAAAATTAGCATATAACAGATGTGTTGTGTGCCATAACCATGTCCAGGAATCAGATACATTTTCTGGACACTCCTCTGGTAATCACCCACAAGACCAAAGGCATGGTTACTTGTAACGTACATCATATGTCTTATCTCTTGCAGGGTGTGTGGTGTTCAGTATGTTGGAGAGACTAAGGACACTCTCAAGAAGCGATTCTATGGCCATAGATCCACTGTAAACACCAAACGACTAGACACCCCTGTTGGCCATCACTTCAATCTCCCTAATCACTCCATCTCTGATATGATGCTACAGGGTGTCGTCGTCGTCGTCGTATGTTGCGCACTCGTTTCTAAACAAACATTTCGCGTCTGATATGTTGTCTCCAGCTCTGTCATTAGTCTCCTTGTTCAGGTCTATGCTGCCTAGGGGTTTGAGGTCGTTATTAATTGTGTCTAACCATGTACGTTTCTTCCCCCTGCCGTTTTTTCACTTTTCTTTTTATTTCGTCATGTGCAATCTTTGCTGGTGTGTCTTGTGGCAGACGCAGTAGATGGCCGAGCCAGCTCAATCTTCTGTTTTTGATGTTTACACTCCACGGCTTTTGGTTGGTTTTGGTGTACAGGTCTTCATTTGATATATTTTCTGGCCAGCAAATTCCTAGTATGTATCTAAGATGACGTATGTGGAAAGCATCAATTTGGTTCTCTAAGGTTTTTGTTAGAGTCCAAAGTTCACTGTTGTACAGGAAGACGCTTCCAGCATACGCATTCTTATTCTCAGTTGTGGGTTGATTTTCTTGTTGTATAGTATTGGTTTGAGTTGCTTGATGGTTGATTCTGTGAGTGATTTCCGGCGTTTTATATCTTCTGCGGTATCCAGACAGCTTCCAAGATATTTGGTTTTCTTCCACTGCTGATTTGAGTTGGGGACTATTTCCCATGTGGTGTTTCGCACTCGTCTGAGTGTAAGTTTCTGCCAGTTCTGACTGTTGGTTTTGGCGATTGTCCATGTGTATCTCTTCTTTTCCCTCTTTCTCAGAGTGAGTTTTTGCCAGTCGTCTTTCTTTGCTCTGCTGATGTGAAGTTGTTCTGTTTTATTGTTGTTGACATTTAGTTGCCTGTCAAGGAGTATAGATGGAGCAGCATTTTGTACATTCTCCACCAGGTGTTTGCTATTGGCTATCCAGCATACTGCATATTGATGAAGAGGTAGTCTGTGCCATGGTTGGTGTAGTTATGGTCTTGTAGGAGTGGACGTGTTTTTTTGTCAATCCCATCAAGCTTGTCCAGGGCTTTGGCTAGGTATAGGGTGAAGAGCACTGGGCTCATGCAGTCACCCTGTGGGACTCCTATGTTTGTCTAGAATTCTCTTCCCAGATGATTTTCACATCTTACTCATACCAGTAGATGTATGTATCTAAGGAGCATACTGATGATGTGGACCTCATCTTTTCCCAAGATGCAGTTAATGTCTTCGAAAAGCTGTTTTCTATTGACTGTGTCTACTGCTCGGCTCATGTCAAGTAGTATAACATGCAATTCATATTGTGATGACGTAATTTTTTTTCTTTTCTGCTAGTGCGTTGATAGTGAAGACTTGTTCTGTGGTGCTCCTACCCTCACGGTAAGCGGCCTGTGTGATTGGAATTTCTTTCTTGAGTGTATCTGCTGTTCTGCGGATGAGACATATGGCTAGAATTTTCCTGATGGTGTTGAGTAGGATGATCGTCTGATGTTTGCTACAGGGTATAGAATCTTTGGGTCACCACAAAGATGCTGTCCGTTTCAGCAGGGAGAAACTGTGGATCAAATGCCTCTGTACCATACAACCCCACAGCCTCAACATCCAAGAAGGCAATTACTAATCAATACGTTTTGTTTCCGTCTGTTTGCATGCAGATAACCCCATATCAGGGGTCCACCACTCCTCTTTTCATGTATATGTTCTTTCATCTTTACCTACCCTCCACCCCTTTGTTCCCCTCCCTAAGCACTCCTCTGTGTTCCATTTATTCCCCATCTCCCCACCCAACCACAAGCTTTCCCTACCCTGCCCTTTTGTTCACCAGCATCCTTGAGTGCATGGATGATTCTCCTTTACTTGTTTGTCTCTGTCCTCCTGTCATTTAGCCTTTGAGAAAGATTCTGCTAGGATCGAATCATATGGCCCTCTCAATATTTGGATCTATATTTTGGTCATTTTGTCAGCAAGCAGTTTGCAGCAGTTTCTGTATTATTGTTCATATAACTTCTGAACGGGATGTCCGATTGTAATGAGATAAAATCCATACTGATCCCGGGAAAACCAGTATCATGAAGACTTAGGGAACAATGTTGTGCTTTTTAACCCAAATATTTTAAGATACCAGTACATGGAAAACTATATTTTGGGGTCAATTATTTCATTTGAAATGTTTTGTTTACAAAAGCCTCAAATGTAGATAAAAAGTTTCTAAGTTATGGAATGTTTCAAGCCAGTGTGTAAACATTCACATTGTCAACAACCTTAAAAGAAAAACATAGATGATTGTAACATTGCGAGGTACTTTTCTTCTATCATCTTATAATGTCTAATAACTTCTCTCTAGCGAGTTTCTCTACATCCTTCCAAGAGATTCAATATCTTCTACTGCTGCTTCCCACGTATACACCATTGCCAGTGTTGCGTATATCACTCACTACATACAGTTTCCTTAGATTCTGACTGGCACAAATGAGGATATTGACCAACCAATTAAAGTAAACAATGTAGGGCTGCAAAGCTTGGTCATTAGAGCGCCGGTATGGTATTCTGGTGATAACAGGTTAAAATCCCACCCCAGTTACATGTAAGTTTTCTTTGTCCACTTCAAATGTCTGAGAATTTCAATAGGCAGTTTTTCTTGTGGACTGCTTGATGATACATTTAAAGGTACATACCGGCCATTTTTGCGAAGACATAAGCAATTCAGAATCAAAGATATACTATTTAGAAGGTTGCTGTAAAAAACAATTTCAAAATATATTTAAATTACCGAGAAATGGTAACAAAACCGAAACAGGTGAAAGGTTAACGTATACGCATTTCCATCCAGCTCGACAAGAGTAATCAGCCCTTCTCCTGGCAGTTCTTACGCTCGATACCCGCCGTTTTTCAACGGATGCTTGGGCAGGACGGCCCCCAACACTAAACGGCTTTTTTTTCTTGGCTTTTGGAGTAGTAGGCCTACTAGCAGACATTTCGCTGCTTTGTTTCACAGATTCAGAGTGTCCGTGTCAACGATCGACGCGGGGATCATGTGTGCTAGTGGTATCTGATTTCCGACGCAAGCCGCAACCCGTACAGCCAGCGGCGCCAGTGGTCTGGTCGCCGTACCGACATAGACATACAGTGTATTGCTGCGTTGACGTGACAGATTTATGCGGCAGTTTTATGGGTATTCGCCCCGGGGCTATGCCGCGCAAGCCCCCAAGCCGTGTCGTGAGAAACATGGGTCCATCGCCCGGTCTTTGTGAAAAGTGTCACGACTTTCGACTGAATCCCATAGTTTGCAATTACAATCGACAATTAAACAACAGTTGTATCTCTGTGGTTGCACTTTGGCACATTATTCATAATTATTATGGCTAAATAGGTTATTCTCCATGGATTTACGTTCAGTTATTAGAACAATTTACGGCTGGAAGTAAAACTACCCTGGCGGTCACGAATGTTTTCCAGAACTGACTTCTTGTTTGACAGTTGATGCCCTTCGGTTTTTTTGTTTCCAAGTAACCACAGAAAGTCATTGTTAAAATACTTTCTGTGCTCACTATTGTAACTGACTGACTAAGGAAGAATTAAGATGATTCATTTGTATACTTCAATTGCTCAAAATGCAGTTAATTACGTGACTTTCGATGTTACAAAATTACACGGAAACAGCAACATTGAAAATTGTCTCGCTCGGACATTTATATTCTACTTCAGAAAACCCTTCCAGTCATGGCAAAACCTAATTTAGAGCCCAAAAATCGCCAACATGGCTGGTGTGTTCCTTTAATATAAAACATTAATTACACAAAACATTGGTCATCAGTTGCACTGATCAGTTTGCATGTTTTCTACATGGATGGGACATACCAGGTTTTTTAGATGTTTGCTTCTTTTGTTGTCTGGAGTCCCTTTTTGGTTGCCTAGAGGAATCATTCAGATGGATATATTCTTGTTGCAGCCGCTTTGTTTTCCAGAACTGACTTCTTGTTTGACGGTTGATGCCCTTCGGTTTTTCTGTTTCCAAGCAACCACAGAAAGTCACAGTTAAAATACTTTCTGTGCTCACTATTGTAACTGACTGACTAAGGAAGAATTAAGATGATTCATTTGTATACTTCAATTGATCAAAATGGCCATCTACTCTAGTAATTCAAACTAGGATTTAATCAAACAAGCGCCACAGACAACTTACATGTAGATGCAGTTAATTACTAACATTGTTTAACTTTGCTTATTACAGTCTGATCTGGAACTTTATCATCAACTATTTTTAACTCATGAGGCCTTAAAGATCTGTTCATTTTAATGTTTAATCGTGAAAGAGATATTTCAGAGATTTGTTACAACACTTAATTATAACACAGTTCTAAATCTTCTAACACATTTCTAACACAAAAGTGATCAAATTGGAACCATCACACATCCAAGTCACACTGGATCCTGAGATAATAATTTTACTAACAATAATGTAGGATTTTTAAAGTGATGACCAACAAGTTTACCTGAGTTGCCAGCAGTTTCCAGTGAAGGACTGTCAACACTACTGTTAATCTCTGATTAAATACAAATACAAATTAAGCAAATCAATTAACTGAAAAAGATGAAAATTACTCAACAAGTTTGGCACACTGCATGCACAAGAGTGCTTTCTTTACAAAATATTTGAGTAGTCAATGAGGCACTTTACCTGTGTACTCAGCTCCTGTAGAAGGATTGTGGTGTCATCAGTACCTACATCATCGTCACTGCTGTCAAGCTCATCTGATAAAATAAAAAGTAAAAATATTAAAATAAATAAAGAAACAAAAAACAAAAACAAACACATTTTAATCCAGACTAACATCCTAAACACACTCTTAGAAGAAAAGGGTTTTATGGTGCATGCCTGAAGTTCCTCATTAGTGTACACAATTTCCTTCTCCACCTCAAACCCCATCATCCCATCTCCTTCACTGCCCCACTCCGTCATCCTACAGATGCATCTCCTACTCCGCCCCCTCCCTGTCATCCTATCCATCTCCTACCGCCCCCACTCCATCATCCCATCTTCTACTCTGCCCAATCATCCCATTTATCCAACCCAACCATTACTCCAACCTCTCCCAACATCCCATCCATTTCCTACATACCATTTTTCCAATCTACAGTGTACCGGTACCTACATTGTGCATGTGTCTAGACCCCATGTAAGTACCGGTATGTACACGTACATGGTGTGCTCAGTATGTACAGATACTAAAAGTTATCCCGCAAGCGACGAGTGGTCCTCGGAAAAATATAGCGCGTTTGCGTCCCATATGCCACGAGGCCGCTTCATTAAATTGTGTTGTGAAAGACAAATTTGTTTTCTTAATTTTATCAACGATTGAAATTGTAAGACAATTGATGAAATTGAATATTGCAAGTGCACTGAATCGATTCCGCTGGACTAATTGGACATTTTTGAATTTGAAGGAAAAACATTTCAAAAATGCTGGGAAAACCTATACTACAGTGGACATATATTCATGCTTCACCGATATGCTGAGGAAATGGTAAAATCCTCCCCCACAGAAGTGTGTGGGGGGGGGGGGGGGGGGGGGGGTCTACGAACGAATACTTACCTGTAGAGCATTACTACTTATGCATATTCCCCCTACCGGCAAGTACCGGTATTCTCCGCTAAGAGTTATATATATATATACAAAAGCGCCCTCCGGCGCCCTACCTATAATGCCCCGCGGCATGCGTGCCTCGTGAGCGCCCTCTTTTCTCAAGCGCTACGTCGGAATACAAAATGTACCCAAGGCATCGAGAAGAGTGGGGCAGGAGGGAGAGATGCTCTACAGGTAAGTATTCGTTCGTAGACCCCCCCCCCCCACACTTCTGTGGGGGAGGAGTCTACTTCACTCTACTTACGCATAGACTAGCACCGTCAAGGCGGTGGTCCATGCGAGATGCTATTGCTTTATACTCACAGGGGCACGAAACATGGAAATGTAACCCCAGATGGCTCCCACTGTTCCGTCTAAAGGCGGACAGGGGAAAAACCAAGAAATCTGCATGTAAAAGATATTAATTACCCTTACATATTAACTGAGACGTCAGTCCTTGTTAGGGGAAACGTCTCATTAGAAGGAACCAGAAGAGGGAGCCGCATGTATTCTAGGGAGGTCCCCGGCCGAAGAGGGCCTTATGAACTCGATAAAGTTCAGCTAGCCGCCCTCAGCCCACTTTAAATAGCACTCAGCGAAAGAGTTGGGGGTTCTCCCAACAAGCTGCTTGAGTGATGTCACCTACAGAGATGCCCCTTAAATGGGCACATGAGGTGGATGCCACCATGATATCATGACCCCTGTCGCAGATACGTCCGCAATTTGCTGGATGTCTGGAAGTAGTCATCAGGCATTCATTTCGCGCGAAGCTGGCCGCTATGGCAGGGTCGGCGTGACAAATAGCTGTGAATGACCAACTCGCAGTGTCTGCGTGTAGTCAATATACTTCGTGCAGTCAATATCCCTAACCGGGCATCAGAATCTATCGTCAGGAACTGAGATGCTTCGATATCTCGCACAAAGATGTCCGCGGAGGCAAAAGAGATTACGACTGGTTTCTAGTCGAACACTACCTTAGGGATCAGACGGTCAACCCACGTCACCGCATGTGGCCCGTCTCTATTGCACAAACGAATTGACATGTGGTCAGTCAATCAGCAGAAAAGTGCTGCTGAGAACGTGACTTTGTGGCGCATAGCTCAATGGATGAGTTTCCATGTGAGCGAAAACATTGTGGGCAGACCGCGTGTTCCCCTGGCGATTGCATACGCCACTACCGTGGTGCTCTCACTATCAAACCAGGACCGACTGGCCTGCCCTGAGGCCCGAAAAAGTTGGAGTGCGCTGGGGACTGCCAACTTATCGAGTATGTTTTTATGACTGGGTGAAGGGTGGCACCAGTCCGAAAGTGATCTGTTGTGATGGTCAATGATGGACAGGGCCTTCGAGTTAAATATGTAAAGGGAAAGAAGTGTGCAGTAGAAATAAACACCTGATGTGGGAACAAGCCGTCGAGTTAAATATGTAGTAGTAGGGATATGCCGATTGTAGACCAAATCTTAAAAAACTCAATTTGATCTGATAACAAAAAAACTCACATTCATTATTATGTAAAGGGAAAGAAGTGTGCAGTAGAAATAAACCCCTGATGTGGGAACAAGCCCTCGAGTTAAATATGTAGTAGTAGGGATATGCCGATTGTAGACCAAATCTTAAAAAACACAATTTGATCTGATAACAACAACAACTCACATTTATTATTATGTAAAGGGAAAGAAGTGTGCAGTAGAAATAAACACCTGATGTGGGAACAAGCCGTCGAGTTAAATATGTAGTAGTAGGGATATGCCGATTTTAGACCAAATATTAAAACACTCAATTTAATCTGATAACAAAAAAACCTCACATTTATTATTATGTAAAGGGGAAGAAGTGTGCAGTAGAAATAAACACCTGATGTGGGAACAAGCCCTCGAGTTAAATATGTAGTAGTAGGGATATGCCGAGTGTAGACCAAATCTTAAAAAACTCAATTTGATCTGATAACAAAACAAACTCACATTTATTATTATGTAAAGGGAAAGAAGTGTGCAGTAGAAATAAACACCTGATGTGGGAACAAGGCTTCGAGTTAAATATGTAAAGGGAAAGAAGTGTGCAGTGGAAATAAACAACTGATGTGGGAACAAGCCCTCGAGTTAAATATGTAGTAGTAGGGATATGCCGATTGAATACCAAATCTTAAAAACTCAATTTGATCTTATAACAAAACAACTCACATTTATTATTATGTAAAGGGAAAGAAGTGTGCAGTAGAAATAAACACCTGATGTGGGAACAAGCCCTCGAGTTAAATATGTAGTAGTAGGGATATGCCGATTGTAGACCGAATCTTTAAAAAACTCAATTTGATCTGATAACAAAAAAACCTCACATTTATTATTATGTAAAGGGAAAGAAGTGTGCAGTAGAAATAAACACCTGATGTGGGAACAAGCCTTCGAGTTAAATATGTAAAGGGAAAGAAGTGTGCAGTAGAAATAAACACCTGATGTGGGAACAAGCCCTCGAGTTAAATATGTAGTAGTAGGGATATGCCGAGTGTAGACCAAATCTTAAAAAACTCAATTTGATCTGATAACAAAACAAACTCACATTTATTATTATGTAAAGGGAAAGAAGTGTGCAGTAGAAATAAACACCTGATGTGAGAACAAGCCCTCGAGTTAAATATGTAGTAGTAGGGATATGCCGATTGTAGACCAAATCTTAAAAAAACTCAATTTGATCTGATAACAAAAAAACCTCACATTTATTATGATGTAAAGGGAAAGAAGTGTGCAGTAGAAATAAACAACTGATGTGGGAACAAGCCCTCGAGTTAAATATGTAAAGGTAACAAAGTGTGCAGTAGAAATAAACACCTGATGTGGGAACAAGCCCTCAAGTTAAATATGTAGTAGTAGTGATATGCCGATTGTAGACCAAATCTTAAAAAACTCAATTTGATCTGATTACAAAAAAACTCACATTTATTATTATGTAAAGGGAAAGAAGTGTGCAGTAGAAATAAACACCTGATGTGGGAACAAGCCCTCGAGTTAAATATGTAGTAGTAGGGATATGCCGAGTGTAGACCAAATCTTAAAAAACTCAATTTGATCTGATCAAAAAAAAACCTCACATTTATTATTATGTAAAGGGAAAGAAGTGTGCAGTAGAAATAAACACCTGATGTGGGAACAAGCCCTCGAGTTAAATATGTAAAGGGAAAGAAGTGTGCAGTAGAAATTAACACCTGATGTGGGAACAAGCCCTCGAGTTAAATATGTAAAGGAAAAGAAGTCTGAAGTAGAAATAAACACCTGATGTGGGAACAAGCCCTCGAGTTAAATATGTAAAGGGAAAGAAGTGTGCAGTAGAAATAAACACCTGATGTGGGAACAAGCCCTCGAGTTAAATATGTAGTAGTAGGGATATGCCGATTGTAGACAAAATCTTAAAAAAACTCAATTTGATCTGATAACAAAAAAAAATCACATTTATTATTATGTAAAGGGAAAGAAGTGTGCAGTAGAAATAAACACCTGATGTGGGAACAAGCCTTAGAGTTAAATATGTAAAGGGAAAGAAGTGTGCAGTAGAAATAAACACCTGATGTGGGAACAAGCCCTCGAGTTAAATATGTAGTAGTAGAGATATGCCGATTGTAGACCAAATCCTAAAAAACTCAATTTGATTTGATAACAAAAAAACTCACATTCATTATTATGTAAATGGAAAGAAGAGTGCAGTAGAAATAAACACCTGATGTGGGAACAAGCCCTCGAGTTAAATATGTAGTAGTAGGGATATGCCGATTGTAGACCAAATCTTAAAAAAACTCAATTTGATCTGATAACAACAACAACTCACATTTATTTTTATGTAAAGGGAAAGAAGTGTGCAGTAGAAATAAACACCTGATGTGGGAACAAGCCCTCGAGTTAAATATGTAGTAGTAGGGATATGCCGATTGTAGACCAAACCTTAAAAAACTCAATTTGATCTGATAACAACAAAAACTCACATTTATTATTATGTAAAGGGAAAGAAGTGTGCAGTAGAAATAAACAACTGATGTGGGAACAAGCCCTCGAGTTAAATATGTAAAGGGATAGAAGTGTGCAGTAGAAATAAACACCTGATGTGGGAACAAGCCCTCAAGTTAAATATGTAGTAGTAGGGATATGCCGATTGTAGACCAAATCTTAAAAAAACTCAATTTGATCTGATTACAAAAAAACCTCACATTTATTATTATGAAAAGGGAAAGAAGTGTGCAGTAGAAATAAACACCTGATGTGGGAACAAGCCCTCGAGTTAAATATGTAAAGGGAAATAAGTGTGCAGTAGAAATAAACAACTGATGTGGGAACAAGCCCTCGAGTTAAATATGTAGTAGTAGGGATATGCCGATTGTATACCAAATTTTAAAAAACTCAACTTGATCTGATAACAAAAAAAACTCACATTTATTATTATGTAAAGAGAAAGAAGTGTGCAGTAGAAATAAACACCTGATGTGGGAACAAGCCCTCGAGTTAAATATGTAAAGGGAAAGAAGTGTGCAGTAGAAATAAACACCTGATGTGGGAACAAGCCCTCGAGTTAAATATGTAGTAGTAGGGATATGCCGATTGTAGACAAAATCTTAAAAAAACTCAATTTGATCTGATAACAAAAAAAAATCACATTTATTATTATGTAAAGGGAAAGAAGTGTGCAGTAGAAATAAACACCTGATGTGGGAACAAGCCTTAGAGTTAAATATGTAAAGGGAAAGAAGTGTGCAGTAGAAATAAACACCTGATGTGGGAACAAGCCCTCGAGTTAAATATGTAGTAGTAGAGATATGCCGATTGTAGACCAAATCCTAAAAAACTCAATTTGATTTGATAACAAAAAAACTCACATTCATTATTATGTAAAGGGAAAGAAGAGTGCAGTAGAAATAAACACCTGATGTGGGAACAAGCCCTCGAGTTAAATATGTAGTAGTAGGGATATGCCGATTGTAGACCAAATCTTAAAAAAACTCAATTTGATCTGATAACAACAACAACTCACATTTATTTTTATGTAAAGGGAAAGAAGTGTGCAGTAGAAATAAACACCTGATGTGGGAACAAGCCCTCGAGTTAAATATGTAGTAGTAGGGATATGCCGATTGTAGACCAAACCTTAAAAAACTCAATTTGATCTGATAACAACAAAAACTCACATTTATTATTATGTAAAGGGAAAGAAGTGTGCAGTAGAAATAAACAACTGATGTGGGAACAAGCCCTCGAGTTAAATATGTAAAGGGATAGAAGTGTGCAGTAGAAATAAACACCTGATGTGGGAACAAGCCCTCAAGTTAAATATGTAGTAGTAGGGATATGCCGATTGTAGACCAAATCTTAAAAAAACTCAATTTGATCTGATTACAAAAAAACCTCACATTTATTATTATGAAAAGGGAAAGAAGTGTGCAGTAGAAATAAACACCTGATGTGGGAACAAGCCCTCGAGTTAAATATGTAGTAGTAGGGATATGCCGATTGTAGACCAAATCTTAAAAAAACTCAATTTGATCTGATAACAAAAAAAAATCACATTTATTATTATGTAAAGAGAAAGAAGTGTGCAGTAGAAATAAACACCTGGTGTGAGAACAAGCCCTCGAGTTAAATATGTAAAGGGAAAGAAGTGTGCAGTAGAAATAAACACCTGATGTGGGAACAAGCCCTCGAGTTAAATATGTAAAGGGAAAGAAGTGTGCAGTAGAAATAAACACCAGATGTGGGAACAAGCCCTCGAGTTAAAGATGTAAAGGGAAAGAAGTGTGCAGTAGAAATAAACACCTGATGTGGAAACAAGCCCTCGAGTTAAATATGTAGTAGTAGGGATATGCCGATTGTAGACCAAATCTTAAAAAAACTCAATTTGATCTGATAACAAAAAAAAATCACATTTATTATTATGTAAAGAGAAAGAAGTGTGCAGTAGAAATAAACACCTGGTGTGAGAACAAGCCCTCGAGTTAAATATGTAAAGGGAAAGAAGTGTGCAGTAGAAATAAACACCTGATGTGGGAACAAGCCCTCGAGTTAAATATGTAAAGGGAAAGAAGTGTGCAGTAGAAATAAACACCAGATGTGGGAACAAGCCCTCGAGTTAAAGATGTAAAGGGAAAGAAGTGTGCAGTAGAAATAAACACCTGATGTGGGAACAAGCCCTCGAGTTAAATATGTAGTAGTAGGGATATGCCGATTGTAGACCAAATCTTAACAAACTCAATTTGATCTGATAACAAAAAAAACCTCACATTTATTAGTATGTAAAGGGAAAGAAGTGTGTAGTAGAAATAAACACCTGATGTGGGAACAAGCCTTCGAGTTAAATATGTAAAGGGAAAGAAGTGTGCAGTAGAAATAAACACCTGATGTGGGAACAAGCCGTCGAGTTAAATATGTAGTAGTAGGGATATGCCGATTGTAGACCAAATCTTAAAAAACTCAATTTGATCTGATAACAAAAAAACTCACATTTATTATTATGTAAAGGGAAAGAAGTGTGCAGTAGAAATAAACACCTGATGTGGGAACAAGCCCTCGAGTTAAATATGTGGTAGTAGGGATATGCCGATTGTATACCAAATCTTAAAAAACTCAATTTGATCTTATAACAAAACAACTCACATTTATTATTATGTAAAGGGAACGAAGTGTGCAGTAGAAATAAACACCTGATGTGGGAACAAGCCCTCGAGTTAAATATGTAGTAGTAGGGATATGCCGATTGTAGACCAAATCTTAACAAACTCAATTTGATCTGATAACAAAAAAAACTCACATTTATTAGTATGTAAAGGGAAAGAAGTGTGCAGTAGAAATAAACACCTGATGTGGGAACAAGCCTTCGAGTTAAATATGTAAAGGGAAAGAAGTGTGCAGTAGAAATAAACACCTGATGTGGGAACAAGCCGTCGAGTTAAATATGTAGTAGTAGGGATATGCCGATTGTAGACCAAATCTTAAAAAACTCAATTTGATCTGATAACAAAACAAACTCACATTTATTATTATGTAAAGGGAAAGAAGTGTGCAGTAGAAATAAACACCTGATGCGGGAACAAGCCTTCGAGTTAAATATGTAAAGGGAAAGAAGTGTGCAGTAGAAATAAACAACTGATGTGGGAACAAGCCCTCGAGTTAAATATGTAGTAGTAGGGATATGCCGATTGTATACCAAATCTTAAAAACTCAATTTGATCTTATAACAAAACAACTCACATTTATTATTATGTAAAGGGAAAGAAGTGTGCAGTAGAAATAAACACCTGATGTGGGAACAAGCCCTCGAGTTAAATATGTAGTAGTAGGGAGATGCCGATAGTAGACCGAATCTTAAAAAACTCAATTTGATCTGATAACAAAAAAACCTCACATTTATTATTATGTAAAGGGAAAGAAGTGTGCAGTAGAAATAAACACCTGATGTGGGAACAAGCCTTCGAGTTAAATATGTAAAGGGAAAGAAGTGTGCAGTAGAAATAAACACCTGATGTGGGAACAAGCCCTCGAGTTAAATATGTAGTAGTAGGGATATGCCGATTGTAGACCAAATCTTAAAAAACTCAACTTGATCTGATAACAAAAAAAACTCACATTTATTATTATGTAAAGAGAAAGAAGTGTGCAGTAGAAATAAACACCTTATGTGAGAACAAGCCCTCGAGTTAAATATGTAGTAGTAGGGATATGCCGATTATAGACCAAATATTCAAAAAACTCAATTTGATCTGATAACAAAAAAACCTCACATTTATTATTATGTAAAGGGAAATAAGTGTGCAGTAGAAATGAACACATGATGTGGGAACAAGTCCTCGAGTTAAATATGTAAAGGGAAAGAAGTGTGCAGTAGAAATTAACACCTGATGTGGGAACAAGCCCTCGAGTTAAATATGTAAAGGGAAAGAAGTGTGCAGTAGAAATAAACACCTGATGTGGGAACAAGCCCTCGAGTTAAATATGTAGTAGTAGGGATATGCCGATTGTAGACCAAATCTTAAAAAACTCAATTTGATCTGATAACAAAAAAACTCACATTCATTATTATGTAAAGGGAAAGAAGTGTGCAGTAGAAATAAACACCTGATGTGGGAACAAGCCTTCGAGTTAAATATGTAAAGGGAAAGAAGTGTGCAGTAGAAATAAACACCTGATGTGGGAACAAGCCCTCGAGTTAAATATGTAGTAGTAGGGATATGCCGATTGTAGACCAAATCTTAAAAAACTCAACTTGATCTGATGACAAAAAAAAAAATCACATTTATTATTATGTAAAGAGAAAGAAGTGTGCAGTAGAAATAAACACCTGGTGTGAGAACAAGCCCTCGAGTTAAATATGTAAAGGGAAAGAAGTGTGCAGTAGAAATAAACACCTGATGTGGGAACAAGCCCTCGAGTTAAATATGTAAAGGGAAAGAAGTGTGCAGTAGAAATAAACACCAGATGTGGGAACAAGCCCTCGAGTTAAAGATGTAAAGGGAAAGAAGTGTGCAGTATAAATTAACACCTGATGTGGGAACAAGCCCTCGAGTTAAATATGTAGTAGTAGGGATATGCCGATTGTAGACCAAATCTTAAAAAACTCAATTTGATCTGATAACAAAAAAAAATCACATTTAGTATTATGTAAAGGGAAATAAGTGTGCAGTAGAAATAAACACCTGATGTGGGAACAAGCCCTCGAGTTAAATATGTAAAGGGAAAGAAGTGTGCAGTAGAAATAAACACCTGATGTGGGAACAAGCCCTCGAGTTAAATATTTAGTAGTAGGGATATGCCGATTGTAGACCAAATCTTAAAAAACTCAATTTGATCTGATAACAACAAAAACTCACATTTATTATTATGTAAAGGGAAAGAAGTGTGCAGTAGAAATAAACACCTGATGTGGGAACAAGCCTTCGAGTTAAATATGTACAGGGGAAGAAGTGTGCAGTAGAAATAAACACCTGATGTGGGAACAAGCCCTCGAGTTAAATATGTAGTAGTAGGGATATGCCGATTGTAGACCAAATCTTAAAAAACTCAATTTGATCTGATAACAAAAATACTCACATTCATTATTATGTAAAGGGAAAGAAGTGTGCAGTAGAAATAAACACCTGATGTGGGAACAAGCCCTCGAGTTAAATATGTAGTATTAGGAATATGCCGAATGTAGACCAAATCTTTAAAAACTCAATTTGATCTGATAACAAAAAAACCTCACATTTATTATTATGTAAAGGGAAAGAAGTGTGCAGTAGAAATAAACAACTGATGTGGGAACAAGCCCTCGAGTTAAATATGTAAAGAGAAAGAAGTGTGCAGTAGAAATAAACACCTGATGTGGGAACAAGCCCTCAAGTTAAATATGTAGTAGTAGGGATATGCCGAGTGTAGACCAAATCTTAAAAAACTCAATTTGATCTGATAAAAAAAACCTCACATTTATTATTATGTAAAGGGAAAGAAGTGTGCAGTAGAAATAAACACCTGATGTGGGAACAAGCCCTCGAGTTAAATATGTAAAGGGAAAGAAGTGTGCAGTAGAAATTAACACCTGATGTGGGAACAAGCCCTCGAGTTAAATATGTAGTAGTAGGGAGATGCCGATAGTAGACCGAATCTTAAAAAACTCAATTTGATCTGATAACAAAAAACCTCACATTTATTATTATGTAAAGGGAACGAAGTGTGCAGTAGAAATAAACACCTGATGTGGGAACAAGCCCTCGAGTTAAATATGTAGTAGTAGGGATATGCCGATTGTAGACCAAATCTTAACAAACTCAATTTGATCTGATAACAAAAAAACCTCACATTTATTAGTATGTAAAGGGAAAGAAGTGTGCAGTAGAAATAAACACCTGATGTGGGAACAAGCCTTCGAGTTAAATATGTAAAGGGAAAGATGTGTGCAGTAGAAATAAACACCTGATGTGGGAACAAGCTGTCGAGTTAAATATGTAGTAGTAGGGATATGCCGATTGTAGACCAAATCTTAAAAAACTCAATTTGATCTGATAACAAAACAAACTCACATTTATTATTATGTAAAGGGAAAGAAGTGTGCAGTAGAAATAAACACCTGATGCGGGAACAAGCCTTCGAGTTAAATATGTAAAGGGAAAGAAGTGTGCAGTAGAAATAAACAACTGATGTGGGAACAAGCCCTCGAGTTAAATATGTAGTAGTAGGGATATGCCGATTGTATACCAAATCTTAAAAACTCAATTTGATCTTATAACAAAACAACTCACATTTATTATTATGTAAAGGGACAGAAGTGTGCAGTAGAAATAAACACCTGATGTGGGAACAAGCCCTCGAGTTAAATATGTAGTAGTAGGGAGATGCCGATAGTAGACCGAATCTTAAAAAACTCAATTTGATCTGATAACAAAAAAACCTCACATTTATTATTATGTAAAGGGAAAGAAGTGTGCAGTAGAAATAAACACCTGATGTGGGAACAAGCCCTCGAGTTAAATATGTAGTAGTAGGGATATGCCGAGTGTAGACCAAATCTTAAAAAACGCAATTTGATCTGATAACAAAACAAACTCACATTTATTATTATGTAAAGGGAAAGAAGTGTGCAGTAGAAATAAACACCTGATGTGGGAACAAGCCTTCGAGTTAAATATGTAAAGGGAAATAAGTGTGCAGTAGAAATAAACAACTGATGTGGGAACAAGCCCTCGAGTTAAATATGTAGTAGTAGGGATATGCCGATTGTATACCAAATTTTAAAAAACTCAACTTGATCTGATAACAAAAAAAACTCACATTTATTATTATGTAAAGAGAAAGAAGTGTGCAGTAGAAATAAACACCTTATGTGAGAACAAGCCCTCGAGTTAAATATGTAGTAGTAGGGATATGCCGATTATAGACCAAATCTTAAAAAAACTCAATTTGATCTGATAACAAAAAAACCTCACATTTATTATTATGTAAAGGGAAATAAGTGTGCAGTAGAAATAAACACCTGATGTGGGAACAAGTCCTCGAGTTAAATATGTGAAGGGAAAGAAGTGTGCAGTAGAAATAAACACCTGATGTGAGAACAAGCCCTCGAGTTAAATATGTAAAGGGAAAGAAGTGTGCAGTAGAAATAAACACCTGATGTGGGAACAAGCCCTCGAGTTAAATATGTAAAGGGAAAGAAGTGTGCAGTAGAAATTAACACCTGATGTGGGAACAAGCCCTCGAGTTAAATATGTAAAGGGAAAGAAGTGTGCAGTAGAAATAAACACCTGATGTGGGAACAAGCCCTCGAGTTAAATATGTAGTAGTAGGGATATGCCGATTGTAGACCAAATCTTAAAAAACTCAATTTGATCTGATAACAAAAAAACTCACATTCATTATTATGTAAAGGGAAAGAAGTGTGCAGTAGAAATAAACACCTGATGTGGGAACAAGCCTTCGAGTTAAATATGTAAAGGGAAAGAAGTGTGCAGTAGAAATAAACACCTGATGTGGGAACAAGCCCTCGAGTTAAATATGTAGTAGTAGGGATATGCCGATTGTATACCAAATCTTAAAAAACTAAATTTGATCTTATAACAAAACAACTCACATTTATTATTATGTAAAGGGAAAGAAGTGTGCAGTAGAAATAAACACCTGATGTGGGAACAAGCCCTCGAGTTAAATATGTAGTAGTAGGGATATGCCGATTGTAGATCAAATCTTAAAAAACTCAATTTGATCTGATAACCAAAAAAACCTCACATTTATTAGTATGTAAAGGGAAAGAAGTGTGCAGTAGAAATAAACACCTGATGTTGGAACAAGCCTTCGAGTTAAATATGTAAAGGGAAAGAAGTGTGCAGTAGAAATAAACACCTGATGTGGGAACAAGCCGTCGAGTTAAATATGTAGTAGTAGGGATATGCCGATTGTAGACCAAATCTTAAAAAAACTCAATTTGATCTGATAACAAAAAAACTCACATTTATTATTATGTAAAGGGAAAGAAGTGTGCAGTAGAAATAAACACCTGATGTGGGAACAAGCCCTCGAGTTAAATATGTGGTAGTAGGGATATGCCGATTGTATACCAAATCTTAAAAAACTCAATTTGATCTTATAACAAAACAACTCACATTTATTATTATGTAAAGGGACGAAGTGTGCAGTAGAAATAAACACCTGATGTGGGAACAAGCCCTCGAGTTAAATATGTAGTAGTAGGGATATGCCGATTGTAGACCAAATCTTAACAAACTCAATTTGATCTGATAACAAAAAAACCTCACATTTATTAGTATGTGAAGGGAAAGAAGTGTGCAGTAGAAATAAACACCTGATGTGGGAACAAGCCTTCGAGTTAAATATGTAAAGGGAAAGAAGTGTGCAGTAGAAATAAACACCTGATGTGGGAACAAGCCGTCGAGTTAAATATGTAGTAGTAGGGATATGCCGATTGTAGACCAAATCTTAAAAAAACTCAATTTGATCTGATAACAAAAAAACTCACATTTATTATTATGTAAAGGGAAAGAAGTGTGCAGTAGAAATAAACACCTGATGTGGGAACAAGCCCTCGAGTTAAATATGTGGTAGTAGGGATATGCCGATTGTATACCAAATCTTAAAAAACTCAATTTGATCTTATAACAAAACAACTCACATTTATTATTATGTAAAGGGACGAAGTGTGCAGTAGAAATAAACACCTGATGTGGGAACAAGCCCTCGAGTTAAATATGTAGTAGTAGGGATATGCCGATTGTAGACCAAATCTTAACAAACTCAATTTGATCTGATAACAAAAAAACCTCACATTTATTAGTATGTGAAGGGAAAGAAGTGTGCAGTAGAAATAAACACCTGATGTGGGAACAAGCCTTCGAGTTAAATATGTAAAGGGAAAGAAGTGTGCAGTAGAAATAAACACCTGATGTGAGAACAAGCCCTCGAGTTAAATATGTAAAGGGAAAGAAGTGTGCAGTAGAAATAAACACCTGATGTGGGAACAAGCCCTCGAGTTAAATATGTAAAGGGAAAGAAGTGTGCAGTAGAAATTAACACCTGATGTGGGAACAAGCCCTCGAGTTAAATATGTAAAGGGAAAGAAGTGTGCAGTAGAAATAAACACCTGATGTGGGAACAAGCCCTCGAGTTAAATATGTAGTAGTAGGGATATGCCGATTGTAGACCAAATCTTAAAAAACTCAATTTGATCTGATAACAAAAAAACTCACATTCATTATTATGTAAAGGGAAAGAAGTGTGCAGTAGAAATAAACACCTGATGTGGGAACAAGCCTTCGAGTTAAATATGTAAAGGGAAAGAAGTGTGCAGTAGAAATAAACACCTGATGTGGGAACAAGCCCTCGAGTTAAATATGTAGTAGTAGGGATATGCCGATTGTATACCAAATCTTAAAAAACTAAATTTGATCTTATAACAAAACAACTCACATTTATTATTATGTAAAGGGAAAGAAGTGTGCAGTAGAAATAAACACCTGATGTGGGAACAAGCCCTCGAGTTAAATATGTAGTAGTAGGGATATGCCGATTGTAGATCAAATCTTAAAAAACTCAATTTGATCTGATAACCAAAAAAACCTCACATTTATTAGTATGTAAAGGGAAAGAAGTGTGCAGTAGAAATAAACACCTGATGTTGATACAAGCCTTCGAGTTAAATATGTAAAGGGAAAGAAGTGTGCAGTAGAAATAAACACCTGATGTGGGAACAAGCCGTCGAGTTAAATATGTAGTAGTAGGGATATGCCGATTGTAGACCAAATCTTAAAAAAACTCAATTTGATCTGATAACAAAAAAACTCACATTTATTATTATGTAAAGGGAAAGAAGTGTGCAGTAGAAATAAACACCTGATGTGGGAACAAGCCCTCGAGTTAAATATGTGGTAGTAGGGATATGCCGATTGTATACCAAATCTTAAAAAACTCAATTTGATCTTATAACAAAACAACTCACATTTATTATTATGTAAAGGGACGAAGTGTGCAGTAGAAATAAACACCTGATGTGGGAACAAGCCCTCGAGTTAAATATGTAGTAGTAGGGATATGCCGATTGTAGACCAAATCTTAACAAACTCAATTTGATCTGATAACAAAAAAACCTCACATTTATTAGTATGTGAAGGGAAAGAAGTGTGCAGTAGAAATAAACACCTGATGTGGGAACAAGCCTTCGAGTTAAATATGTAAAGGGAAAGAAGTGTGCAGTAGAAATAAACACCTGATGTGGGAACAAGCCGTCGAGTTAAATATGTAGTAGTAGGGATATGCCGATTGTAGACCAAATCTTAAAAAAACTCAATTTGATCTGATAACAAAAAAACTCACATTTATTATTATGTAAAGGGAAAGAAGTGTGCAGTAGAAATAAACACCTGATGTGGGAACAAGCCCTCGAGTTAAATATGTGGTAGTAGGGATATGCCGATTGTATACCAAATCTTAAAAAACTCAATTTGATCTTATAACAAAACAACTCACATTTATTATTATGTAAAGGGACGAAGTGTGCAGTAGAAATAAACACCTGATGTGGGAACAAGCCCTCGAGTTAAATATGTAGTAGTAGGGATATGCCGATTGTAGACCAAATCTTAACAAACTCAATTTGATCTGATAACAAAAAAACCTCACATTTATTAGTATGTGAAGGGAAAGAAGTGTGCAGTAGAAATAAACACCTGATGTGGGAACAAGCCTTCGAGTTAAATATGTAAAGGGAAAGAAGTGTGCAGTAGAAATAAACACCTGATGTGGGAACAAGCTGTCGAGTTAAATATGTAGTAGTAGGGATATGCCGATTGTAGACCAAATCTTAAAAAACTCAATTTGATCTGATAACAAAACAAACTCACATTTATTATTATGTAAAGGGAAAGAAGTGTGCAGTAGAAATAAACACCTGATGCGGGAACAAGCCTTCGAGTTAAATATGTAAAATGAAAGAAGTGTGCAGTAGAAATAAACAACTGATGTGGGAACAAGCCCTCGAGTTAAATATGTAGTAGTAGGGATATGCCGATTGTATACCAAATCTTAAAAACTCAATTTGATCTTATAACAAAACAACTCACATTTATTATTATGTAAAGGGAAAGAAGTGTGCAGTAGAAATAAACACCTGATGTGGGAACAAGCCCTCGAGTTAAATATGTAGTAGTAGGGAGATGCCGATAGTAGACCGAATCTTAAAAAACTCAATTTGATCTGATAACAAAAAAACCTCACATTTATTATTATGTAAAGGGAAAGAAGTGTGCAGTAGAAATAAACACCTGATGTGGGAACAAGCCTTCGAGTTCAATATGTAAAGGGAAAGAAGTGTGCAGTAGAAATAAACACCTGATGTGGGAACAAGCCCTCGAGTTAAATATGTAGTAGTAGGGATATGCCGATTGTAGACCAAATCTTAAAAAACTCAACTTGATCTGATAACAAAAAAAACTCACATTTATTATTATGTAAAGAGAAAGAAGTGTGCAGTAGAAATAAACACCTGATGTGGGAACAAGCCTTCGAGTTCAATATGTAAAGGGAAAGAAGTGTGCAGTAGAAATAAACAACTGATGTGGGAACAAGCCCTCGAGTTAAAGATGTAGTAGTAGGGATATGCCGATTGTATACCAAATCTTAAAAACTCAATTTGATCTTATAACAAAACAACTCACATTTATTATTATGTAAAGGGAAAGAAGTGTGCAGTAGAAATAAACACCTGATGTGGGAACAAGCCCTCGAGTTAAATATGTAGTAGTAGGGATATGCCGATTATAGACCAAATCTTAAAAAAACTCAATTTGATCTGATAACAAAAAAACTCACATTGATTATTATGTAAAGGGAAAGAAGTGTGCAGTAGAAATAAACACCTGATGTGGGAACAAGCCTTCGAGTTAAATATGTAAAGGGAAAGAAGTGTGCAGTAGAAATAAACACCTGATGTGGGAACAAGCCGTCGAGTTAAATATGTAGTAGTAGGGATATGCCGATTGTAGACCAAATCTTAAAAAACTCAATTTGATCTGATAACAAAAAAACTCACATTCATTATTATGTAAAGGGAAAGAAGTGTGCAGTAGAAATAAACACCTGATGTGGGAACAAGCCCTCAAGTTAAATATGTAGTAGTAGGGATATGCCGATTGTAGACCAAATCTTAAAAAACTCAATTTGATCTGATAACAACAAAAACTCACATTTATTATTATGTAAAGGGAAAGAAGTGTGCAGTGGAAATAAACACCTGATGTGGGAACAAGCCCTCGAGTTAAATATGTTGTAGTAGGGATATGCCGATTGTAGACCAAATCTTAACAAACTCAATTTGATCTGATAACAAACAAACCTCACATTTATTAGTATGTAAAGGGAAAGAAGTGTGCAGTAGAAATAAACACCTGATGTGGGAACAAGCCGTCGAGTTAAATATGTAGTAGTAGGGATATGCCGATTGTAGACCAAATCTTAAAAAACTCAATTTAATCTGATAACAAAAAAACTCACATTGATTATTATGTAAAGGGAAAGAAGTGTGCAGTAGAAATAAACACCTGATGTGGGAACAAGCCCTCCAGTTAAATATGTAGTAGTAGGGATATGCCGATTGTAGACCAAATCTTAAAAAACTCAATTTGATCTGATAACAAAAAAACTCACATTCATTATTATGTAAAGGGAAAGAAGTGTGCAGTAGAAATAAACACCTGATGTGGGAACAAGCCTTCGAGTTAAATATGTAAAGGGAAAGAAGTGTGCAGTAGAAATAAACACCTGATGTGGGAACAAGCCGTCGAGTTAAATATGTAGTAGTAGGGATATGCCGATTGTAGACCAAATCTTAAAAAACTCAATTTGATCTTATAACAAAACAACTCACATTTATTATTATGTAAAGGGAAAGAAGTGTGCAGTAGAAATAAACACCTGATGTGGGAACAAGCCCTCGAGTTAAATATGTAGTAGTAGGGAGATGCCGATAGTAGACCGAATCTTAAAAAACTCAATTTGATCTGATAACAAAAAAAACCTCACATTTATTATTATGTAAAGGGAAAGAAGTGTGCAGTAGAAATAAACACCTGATGTGGGAACAAGCCTTCGAGTTAAATATGTAAAGGGAAAGAAGTGTGCAGTAGAAATAAACACCTGATGTGGGAACAAGCCCTCGAGTTAAATATGTAGTAGTAGGGATATGCCGATTGTAGACCAAATCTTAAAAAACTCAACTTGATCTGATAACAAAAAAAAATCACATTTATTATTATGTAAAGAGAAAGAAGTGTGCAGTAGAAATAAACACCTTATGTGAGAACAAGCCCTCGAGTTAAATATGTAGTAGTAGGGATATGCCGATTATAGACCAAATCTTAAAAAAACTCAATTTGATCTGATAACAAAAAAACCTCACATTTATTATTATGTAAAGGGAAATAAGTGTGCAGTAGAAATAAACACCTGATGTGAGAACAAGCCCTCGAGTTAAATATGTAGTAGTAGGGATATGCCGATTATAGACCAAATCTTAAAAAAACTCAATTTGATCTGATAACAAAAAAACCTCACATTTATTATTATGTAAAGGGAAATAAGTGTGCAGTAGAAATAAACACCTGATGTGGGAACAAGTCCTCGACTTAAATATGTGAAGGGAAAGAAGTGTGCAGTAGAAATAAACACCTGATGTGGGAACAAGCCCTCGAGTTAAATATGTAAAGGGAAAGAAGTGTGCAGTAGAAATAAACACCTGATGTGGGAACAAGCCCTCGAGTTAAATATGTAAAGGGAAAGAAGTGTGCAGTATAAATTAACACCTGATGTGGGAACAAGCCCTCGAGTTAAATATGTAAAGGGAAAGAAGTGTGCAGTAGAAATAAACACCTGATGTGGGAACAAGCCCTCGAGTTAAATATGTAGTAGTAGGGATATGCCGATTGTAGACCAAATCTTAAAAAACTCAACTTGATCTGATAACAAAAAAAACTCACATTTATTATTATGTAAACAGAAAGAAGTGTGCAGTAGAAATAAACACCTTATGTGAGAACAAGCCCTCGAGTTAAATATGTAGTAGTAGGGATATGCCGATTATAGACCAAATCTTAAAAAACTCAATTTGATCTGATAACAAAAAAACCTCACATTTATTATTATGTAAAGGGAAATAAGTGTGCAGTAGAAATAAACACCTGATGTGACAACAAGCCCTCGAGTTAAATATGTAGTAGTAGGGATATGCCGATTATAGACCAAATCTTAAAAAAACTCAATTTGATCTGATAACAAAAAAACCTCACATTTATTATTATGTAAAGGGAAATAAGTGTGCAGTAGAAATAAACACCTGATGTGAGAACAAGCCCTCGAGTTAAATATGTAGTAGTAGGGATATGCCGATTATAGACCAAATCTTAAAAAAACTCAATTTGATCTGATAACAAAAAAACCTCACATTTATTATTATGTAAAGGGAAATAAGTGTGCAGTAGAAATAAACACCTGATGTGGAAACAAGTCCTCGACTTAAATATGTGAAGGGAAAGAAGTGTGCAGTAGAAATAAACACCTGATGTGGGAACAAGCCCTCGAGTTAAATATGTAAAGGGAAAGAAGTGTGCAGTAGAAATAAACACCTGATGTGGGAACAAGCCCTCGAGTTAAATATGTAAAGGGAAAGAAGTGTGCAGTATAAATTAACACCTGATGTGGGAACAAGCCCTCGAGTTAAATATGTAAAGGGAAAGAAGTGTGCAGTAGAAATAAACACCTGATGTGGGAACAAGCCTTCGAGTTAAATATGTAAAGGGAAAGAAGTGTGCAGTAGAAATAAACACCTGATGTGGGAACAAGCCGTCGAGTTAAATATGTAGTAGTAGGGATATGCCGATTGTAGACCAAATCTTAAAAAACTCAATTTGATCTGATAACAAAAAAACCTCACATTTATTATTATGTAAAGGGAAATAAGTGTGCAGTAGAAATAAACACCTGATGTGGAAACAAGTCCTCGACTTAAATATGTGAAGGGAAAGAAGTGTGCAGTAGAAATAAACACCTGATGTGGGAACAAGCCCTCGAGTTAAATATGTAAAGGGAAAGAAGTGTGCAGTAGAAATAAACACCTGATGTGGGAACAAGCCCTCGAGTTAAATATGTAAAGGGAAAGAAGTGTGCAGTATAAATTAACACCTGATGTGGGAACAAGCCCTCGAGTTAAATATGTAAAGGGAAAGAAGTGTGCAGTAGAAATAAACACCTGATGTGGGAACAAGCCTTCGAGTTAAATATGTAAAGGGAAAGAAGTGTGCAGTAGAAATAAACACCTGATGTGGGAACAAGCCGTCGAGTTAAATATGTAGTAGTAGGGATATGCCGATTGTAGACCAAATCTTAAAAAACTCAATTTGATCTGATAACAAAAAAACTCACATTCATTATCATGTAAAGGGAAAGAAGTGTGCAGTAGAAATAAACACCTGATGTGGGAACAAGCCCTCAAGTTAAATATGTAGCAGTAGGGATATGCCGATTGTAGACCAAATCTTAAAAAACTCAATTTGATCTGATAACAACAAAAACTCACATTTATTATTATGTAAAGGGAAAGAAGTGTGCAGTGGAAATAAACACCTGATGTGGGAACAAGCCCTCGAGTTAAATATGTTGTAGTAGGGATATGCCGATTGTAGACCAAATCTTAACAAACTCAATTTGATCTGATAACAAACAAACCTCACATTTATTAGTATGTAAAGGGAAAGAAGTGTGCAGTAGAAATAAACACCTGATGTGGGAACAAGCCGTCGAGTTAAATATGTAGTAGTAGGGATATGCCGATTGTAGACCAAATCTTAAAAAACTCAATTTAATCTGATAACAAAAAAACTCACATTGATTATTATGTAAAGGGAAAGAAGTGTGCAGTAGAAATAAACACCTGATGTGGGAACAAGCCTTCGAGTTAAATATGTAAAGGGAAAGAAGTGTGCAGTAGAAATAAACACCTGATGTGGGAACAAGCCGTCGAGTTAAATATGTAGTAGTAGGGATATGCCGATTGTAGACCAAATCTTAAAAAACTCAATTTGATCTGATAACAAAAAAACTCACATTCATTATTATGTAAAGGGAAAGAAGTGTGCAGTAGAAATAAACACCTGATGTGGGAACAAGCCCTCAAGTTAAATATGTAGTAGTAGGGATATGCCGATTGTAGACCAAATCTTAAAAAACTCAATTTGATCTGATAACAACAAAAACTCACATTTATTATTATGTAAAGGGAAAGAAGTGTGCAGTGGAAATAAACACCTGATGTGGGAACAAGCCCTCGAGTTAAATATGTTGTAGTAGGGATATGCCGATTGTAGACCAAATCTTAACAAACTCAATTTGATCTGATAACAAACAAACCTCACATTTATTAGTATGTAAAGGGAAAGAAGTGTGCAGTAGAAATAAACACCTGATGTGGGAACAAGCCGTCGAGTTAAATATGTAGTAGTAGGGATATGCCGATTGTAGACCAAATCTTAAAAAACTCAATTTAATCTGATAACAAAAAAACTCACATTGATTATTATGTAAAGGGAAAGAAGTGTGCAGTAGAAATAAACACCTGATGTGGGAACAAGCCCTCCAGTTAAATATGTAGTAGTAGGGATATGCCGATTGTAGACCAAATCTTAAAAAACTCAATTTGATCTGATAACAAAAAAACTCACATTCATTATTATGTAAAGGGAAAGAAGTGTGCAGTAGAAATAAACACCTGATGTGGGAACAAGCCTTCGAGTTAAATATGTAAAGGGAAAGAAGTGTGCAGTAGAAATAAACACCTGATGTGGGAACAAGCCGTCGAGTTAAATATGTAGTAGTAGGGATATGCCGATTGTAGACCAAATCTTAAAAAACTCAATTTGATCTTATAACAAAACAACTCACATTTATTATTATGTAAAGGGAAAGAAGTGTGCAGTAGAAATAAACACCTGATGTGGGAACAAGCCCTCGAGTTAAATATGTAGTAGTAGGGAGATGCCGATAGTAGACCGAATCTTAAAAAACTCAATTTGATCTGATAACAAAAAAAACCTCACATTTATTATTATGTAAAGGGAAAGAAGTGTGCAGTAGAAATAAACACCTGATGTGGGAACAAGCCTTCGAGTTAAATATGTAAAGGGAAAGAAGTGTGCAGTAGAAATAAACACCTGATGTGGGAACAAGCCCTCGAGTTAAATATGTAGTAGTAGGGATATGCCGATTGTAGACCAAATCTTAAAAAACTCAACTTGATCTGATAACAAAAAAAATCACATTTATTATTATGTAAAGAGAAAGAAGTGTGCAGTAGAAATAAACACCTTATGTGAGAACAAGCCCTCGAGTTAAATATGTAGTAGTAGGGATATGCCGATTATAGACCAAATCTTAAAAAAACTCAATTTGATCTGATAACAAAAAAACCTCACATTTATTATTATGTAAAGGGAAATAAGTGTGCAGTAGAAATAAACACCTGATGTGAGAACAAGCCCTCGAGTTAAATATGTAGTAGTAGGGATATGCCGATTATAGACCAAATCTTAAAAAAACTCAATTTGATCTGATAACAAAAAAACCTCACATTTATTATTATGTAAAGGGAAATAAGTGTGCAGTAGAAATAAACACCTGATGTGGGAACAAGTCCTCGACTTAAATATGTGAAGGGAAAGAAGTGTGCAGTAGAAATAAACACCTGATGTGGGAACAAGCCCTCGAGTTAAATATGTAAAGGGAAAGAAGTGTGCAGTAGAAATAAACACCTGATGTGGGAACAAGCCCTCGAGTTAAATATGTAAAGGGAAAGAAGTGTGCAGTATAAATTAACACCTGATGTGGGAACAAGCCCTCGAGTTAAATATGTAAAGGGAAAGAAGTGTGCAGTAGAAATAAACACCTGATGTGGGAACAAGCCCTCGAGTTAAATATGTAGTAGTAGGGATATGCCGATTGTAGACCAAATCTTAAAAAACTCAACTTGATCTGATAACAAAAAAAACTCACATTTATTAGTATGTAAACAGAAAGAAGTGTGCAGTAGAAATAAACACCTTATGTGAGAACAAGCCCTCGAGTTAAATATGTAGTAGTAGGGATATGCCGATTATAGACCAAATCTTAAAAAACTCAATTTGATCTGATAACAAAAAAACCTCACATTTATTATTATGTAAAGGGAAATAAGTGTGCAGTAGAAATAAACACCTGATGTGACAACAAGCCCTCGAGTTAAATATGTAGTAGTAGGGATATGCCGATTATAGACCAAATCTTAAAAAAACTCAATTTGATCTGATAACAAAAAAACCTCACATTTATTATTATGTAAGGAAATAAGTGTGCAGTAGAAATAAACACCTGATGTGGGAACAAGTCCTCGACTTAAATATGTGAAGGGAAAGAAGTGTGCAGTAGAAATAAACACCTGATGTGGGAACAAGCCCTCGAGTTAAATATGTAAAGGGAAAGAAGTGTGCAGTAGAAATAAACACCTGATGTGGGAACAAGCCCTCGAGTTAAATATGTAAAGGGAAAGAAGTGTGCAGTATAAATTAACACCTGATGTGGGAACAAGCCCTCGAGTTAAATATGTAAAGGGAAAGAAGTGTGCAGTAGAAATAAACACCTGATGTGGGAACAAGCCCTCGAGTTAAATATGTAGTAGTAGGGATATGCCGATTGTAGACCAAATCTTAAAAAACTCAATTTGATCTGATAACAAAAAAACTCACATTCATTATTATGTAAAGGGAAAGAAGTGTGCAGTAGAAATAAACACCTGATGTGGGAACAAGTCTTCGAGTTAAATATGTAAAGGGAAAGAAGTGTGCAGTAGAAATAAACACCTGATGTGGGAACAAGCCGTCGAGTTAAATATGTAGTAGTAGGGATATGCCGATTGTAGACCAAATCTTAAAAAACTCAATTTGATCTGATAACAAAAAAACTCACATTCATTATTATGTAAAGGGAAAGAAGTGTGCAGTAGAAATAAACACCTGATGTGGGAACAAGCCCTCAAGTTAAATATGTAGTAGTAGGGATATGCCGATTGTAGACCAAATCTTAAAAAACTCAATTTGATCTGATAACAACAAAAACTCACAATTATTATTATGTAAAGGGAAAGAAGTGTGCAGTGGAAATAAACACCTGATGTGGGAACAAGCCCTCGAGTTAAATATGTAGTAGTAGGGATATGCCGATTGTAGACCAAATCTTAACAAACTCAATTTGATCTGATAACAAACAAACCTCACATTTATTAGTATGTAAAGGGAAAGAAGTGTGCAGTAGAAATAAACACCTGATGTGGGAACAAGCCGTCGAGTTAAATATGTAGTAGTAGGGATATGCCGATTGTAGACCAAATCTTAAAAAACTCAATTTAATCTGATAACAAAAAAACTCACATTGATTATTATGTAAAGGGGAAGAAGTGTGCAGTAGAAATAAACACCTGATGTGGGAACAAGCCCTCGAGTTAAATATGTAGTAGTAGGGATATGCCGAGTGTAGACCAAATCTTAAAAAACTCAATTTGATCTGATAACAAAACAAACTCACATTTATTATTATGTAAAGGGAAAGAAGTGTGCAGTAGAAATAAACACCTGATGCGGGAACAAGCCTTCGAGTTAAATATGTAAAGGGAAAGAAGTGTGCAGTAGAAATAAACAACTGATGTGGGAACAAGCCCTCGAGTTAAATATGTAGTAGTAGGGATATGCCGATTGTATACCAAATCTTAAAAACTCAATTTGATCTTATAACAAAACAACTCACATTTATTATTATGTAAAGGGAAAGAAGTGTGCAGTAGAAATAAACACCTGATGTGGGAACAAGCCCTCGAGTTAAATATGTAGTAGTAGGGAGATGCCGATAGTAGACCGAATCTTAAAAAACTCAATTTGATCTGATAACGAAAAAACCTCACATTTATTATTATGTAAAGGGAAAGAAGTGTGCAGTAGAAATAAACACCTGATGTGGGAACAAGCCTTCGAGTTAAATATGTAAAGGGAAAGAAGTGTGCAGTAGAAATAAACACCTGATGTGGGAACAAGCCCTCGAGTTAAATATGTAGTAGTAGGGATATGCTGATTGTAGACCAAATCTTAAAAAACTCAACTTGATCTGATAACAAAACAAAACTCACATTTATTATTATGTAAAGAGAAAGAAGTGTGCAGTAAAAATAAACACCTGATGTGAGAACAAGCCCTCGAGTTAAATATGTAGTAGTAGGGATATGCCGATTGTAGACCAAATCTTAAAAAAACTCAATTTGATCTGACAACAAAAAAAACTCACATTTATTATTATGTAAACGGAAATAAGTGTGCAGTAGAAATAAACACCTGATGTGGGAACAAGCCCTCGAGTTAAATATGTAAAGGGAAAGAAGTGTGCAGTAGAAATAAACACCTGATGTGGGAACAAGCCCTCGAGATAAATATGTAGTAGTAGGGATATGCCGATTGTAGACCAAATCTTAAAAAACTCAACTTGATCTGATAACAAAAAAAACTCACATTTATTATTATGTAAAGAGAAAGAAGTGTGCAGTAAAAATAAACACCTGATGTGAGAACAAGCCCTCGAGTTAAATATGTAGTAGTAGGGATATGCCGATTGTAGACCAAATCTTAAAAAAACTCAATTTGATCTGATAACAAAAAAACCTCACATTTATTATTATGTAAAGGGAAATAAGTGTGCAGTAGAAATAAACACCTGATGTGGGAACAAGCCCTCGAGTTAAATATGTAAAGGGAAAGAAGTGTGCAGTAGAAATAAACACCTGATGTGGGAACAGGCCCTCGAGTTAAATATGTAAAGGGAAAGACGTGTGCAGTAGAAATAAACACCTGATGTGGGAACAAGCCCTCGAGTTAAATATGTAAAGGGAAAGAAGTGTGCAGTAGAAATTAACACCTGATGTGGGAACAAGCCCTCGAGTTAAATATGTAGTAGTAGGGATATGCCGAGTGTAGACCAAATCTTAAAAAACTCAATTTGATCTGATAACAAAACAAACTCACATTTATTATTATGTAAAGGGAAAGAAGTGTGCAGTAGAAATAAACACCTGATGCGGGAACAAGCCTTCGAGTTAAATATGTAAAGGGAAAGAAGTGTGCAGTAGAAATAAACAACTGATGTGGGAACAAGCCCTCGAGTTAAATATGTAGTAGTAGGGATATGCCGATTGTATACCAAATCTTAAAAACTCAATTTGATCTTATAACAAAACAACTCACATTTATTATTATGTAAAGGGAAAGAAGTGTGCAGTAGAAATAAACACCTGATGTGGGAACAAGCCCTCGAGTTAAATATGTAGTAGTAGGGAGATGCCGATAGTAGACCGAATCTTAAAAAACTCAATTTGATCTGATAACGAAAAAACCTCACATTTATTATTATGTAAAGGGAAAGAAGTGTGCAGTAGAAATAAACACCTGATGTGGGAACAAGCCTTCGAGTTAAATATGTAAAGGGAAAGAAGTGTGCAGTAGAAATAAACACCTGATGTGGGAACAAGCCCTCGAGTTAAATATGTAGTAGTAGGGATATGCTGATTGTAGACCAAATCTTAAAAAACTCAACTTGATCTGATAACAAAACAAAACTCACATTTATTATTATGTAAAGAGAAAGAAGTGTGCAGTAAAAATAAACACCTGATGTGAGAACAAGCCCTCGAGTTAAATATGTAGTAGTAGGGATATGCCGATTGTAGACCAAATCTTAAAAAAACTCAATTTGATCTGACAACAAAAAAAACTCACATTTATTATTATGTAAACGGAAATAAGTGTGCAGTAGAAATAAACACCTGATGTGGGAACAAGCCCTCGAGTTAAATATGTAAAGGGAAAGAAGTGTGCAGTAGAAATAAACACCTGATGTGGGAACAAGCCCTCGAGATAAATATGTAGTAGTAGGGATATGCCGATTGTAGACCAAATCTTAAAAAACTCAACTTGATCTGATAACAAAAAAAACTCACATTTATTATTATGTAAAGAGAAAGAAGTGTGCAGTAAAAATAAACACCTGATGTGAGAACAAGCCCTCGAGTTAAATATGTAGTAGTAGGGATATGCCGATTGTAGACCAAATCTTAAAAAAACTCAATTTGATCTGATAACAAAAAAAACTCACATTTATTATTATGTAAAGGGAAATAAGTGTGCAGTAGAAATAAACACCTGATGTGGGAACAAGCCCTCGAGTTAAATATGTAAAGGGAAAGAAGTGTGCAGTAGAAATAAACACCTGATGTGGGAACAGGCCCTCGAGTTAAATATGTAAAGGGAAAGACGTGTGCAGTAGAAATAAACACCTGATGTGGGAACAAGCCCTCGAGTTAAATATGTAAAGGGAAAGAAGTGTGCAGTAGAAATTAACACCTGATGTGGGAACAAGCCCTCGAGTTAAATATGTAAAGGGAAAGAAGTGTGCAGTAGAAATAAACACCTGATGTGGGAACAAGCCCTAGAGTTAAATATGTAGTAGTAGGGATATGCCGATTGTAGACCAAATCTTAAAAAACTCAATTTGATCTGATAACAACAAAAACTCACATTTATTATTATATAAAGGGAAAGAAGTGCGCAGTAGAAATAAACACCTGATGTGGGAACAAGCCCTCGAGTTAAATATGTAGTAGTAGGGATATGCCGATTGTAGACCAAATCTTAACAAACTCAATTTGATCTGATGACAAAAAAACTTCACATTTATTAGTATGTAAAGGGAAAGAAGTGTGCAGTAGAAATAAACACCTGATGTGGGAACAAGCCTTCGAGTTAAATATGTAAAGGGAAAGAAGTGTGCAGTAGAAATAAACACCTGATGTGGGAACAAGCCGTCGAGTTAAATATGTAGTAGTAGGGATATGCCGATTGTAGACCAAATCTTAAAAAACGCGATTTGATGTGATAACAAAACAAACTCACATTTATTATTATGTAAACGGAAAGAAGTGTGCAGTAGAAATAAACACCTGATGTGGGAACAAGCCCTCGAGTTAAATATGTAGTAGTAGGGATATGCCGATAGTAGACCGAATCTTAAAAAACTCAATTTGATCTGATAACAAAAAAAACTCACATTTATTATTATGTAAAGGGAAAGAAGTGTGCAGTAGAAATACACACCTGATGTGGGAACAAGCCTTCGAGTTAAATATGTAAAGGGAAAGAAGTGTGCAGTAGAAATAAACACCTGATGTGGGAACAAGCCCTCAAGTTAAATATGTAGTAGTAGGGATATGCCGATTGTAGACCAAATCTTAACAAACTCAACTTGATCTGATAACAAAAAAAACCTCACATTTATTATTATGTAAAGAGAAAGAAGTGTGCAGTAAAAATAAACACCTGATGTGAGAACAAGCCCTCGAGTTAAATATGTAGTAGTAGGGATATGCCGATTGTAGACCAAATCTTAAAAAAACTCAATTTGATCTGATAACAAAAAAACCTCACATTTATTATGATGTAAAGGGAAATAAGTGTGCAGTAGAAATAAACACCTGATGTGGGAACAAGCCCTCGAGTTAAATATGTAAAGGGAAAGAAGTGTGCAGTAGAAATAAACACCTGATGTGGGAACAAGCCCTCGAGTTAAATATGTAGTAGTAGGGATATGCCGATTGTAGACCAAATCTTAAAAAACTCAACTTGATCTGATAACAACGAAAAACTCACATTTATTATTATGTAAAGAGAAAGAAGAGTGCAGTAAAAATAAACACCTGATGTGAGAACAAGCCCTCGAGTTAAATATGTAGTAGTAGGGATATGCCGATTGTAGACCAAATCTTAAAAAAACTCAATTTGATCTGATAACAAAAAAACCTCACATTTATTATTATGTAAAGGGAAATAAGTGTGCAGTAGAAATAAACACCTGATGTGGGAACAAGCCCTCGAGTTAAATATGTAAAGGGAAAGAAGTGTGCAGTAGAAATAAACACCTGATGTGGGAACAAGCCCTCGAGTTAAATATGTAGTAGTAGGGATATGCCGATTGTAGACCAAATCTTTAAAAAACTCAATTTGATCTGATAACAAAAAAACCTCACATTTATTATTATGTAAAGGGAAATAAGTGTGCAGTAGAAATAAACACCTGATGCGGGAACAAGCCTTCGAGTTAAATATGTAAAGGGAAAGAAGTGTGCAGTAGAAATAAACAACTGATGTGGGAACAAGCCCTCGAGTTAAATATGTAGTAGTAGGGATATGCCGATTGTATACCAAATCTTAAAAACTCAATTTGATCTTATAACAAAACAACTCACATTTATTATTATGTAAAGGGAAAGAAGTGTGCAGTAGAAATAAACACCTGATGTGGGAACAAGCCCTCGAGTTAAATATGTAGTAGTAGGGAGATGCCGATAGTAGACCGAATCTTAAAAAAACTCAATTTGATCTGATAACAAAAAAACTCACATTTATTATTATGTAAAGGGAAAGAAGTGTGCAGTAGAAATAAACACCTGATGTGGGAACAAGCCCTCGAGTTAAATATGTGGTAGTAGGGATATGCCGATTGTATACCAAATCTTAAAAAACTCAATTTGATCTTATAACAAAACAACTCACATTTATTATTATGTAAAGGGACGAAGTGTGCAGTAGAAATAAACACCTGATGTGGGAACAAGCCTTCGAGTTAAATATGTAAAGGGAAAGAAGTGTGCAGTAGAAATAAACACCTGATGTGGGAACAAGCCGTCGAGTTAAATATGTAGTAGTAGGGATATGCCGATTGTAGACCAAATCTTAAAAAACTCAATTTAATCTGATAACAAAAAAACTCACATTGATTATTATGTAAAGGGGAAGAAGTGTGCAGTAGAAATAAACACCTGATGTGGGAACAAGCCCTCGAGTTAAATATGTAGTAGTAGGGATATGCCGAGTGTAGACCAAATCTTAAAAAACTCAATTTGATCTGATAACAAAACAAACTCACATTTATTATTATGTAAACGGAAAGAAGTGTGCAGTAGAAATAAACACCTGATGTGGGAACAAGCCCTCGAGTTAAATATGTAGTAGTAGGGATATGCCGATAGTAGACCGAATCTTAAAAAACTCAATTTGATCTGATAACAAAAAAAACTCACATTTATTATTATGTAAAGGGAAAGAAGTGTGCAGTAGAAATACACACCTGATGTGGGAACAAGCCTTCGAGTTAAATATGTAAAGGGAAAGAAGTGTGCAGTAGAAATAAACACCTGATGTGGGAACAAGCCCTCAAGTTAAATATGTAGTAGTAGGGATATGCCGATTGTAGACCAAATCTTAACAAACTCAACTTGATCTGATAACAAAAAAAACCTCACATTTATTATTATGTAAAGAGAAAGAAGTGTGCAGTAAAAATAAACACCTGATGTGAGAACAAGCCCTCGAGTTAAATATGTAGTAGTAGGGATATGCCGATTGTAGACCAAATCTTAAAAAAACTCAATTTGATCTGATAACAAAAAAACCTCACATTTATTATGATGTAAAGGGAAATAAGTGTGCAGTAGAAATAAACACCTGATGTGGGAACAAGCCCTCGAGTTAAATATGTAAAGGGAAAGAAGTGTGCAGTAGAAATAAACACCTGATGTGGGAACAAGCCCTCGAGTTAAATATGTAGTAGTAGGGATATGCCGATTGTAGACCAAATCTTAAAAAACTCAACTTGATCTGATAACAACGAAAAACTCACATTTATTATTATGTAAAGAGAAAGAAGAGTGCAGTAAAAATAAACACCTGATGTGAGAACAAGCCCTCGAGTTAAATATGTAGTAGTAGGGATATGCCGATTGTAGACCAAATCTTAAAAAAACTCAATTTGATCTGATAACAAAAAAACCTCACATTTATTATTATGTAAAGGGAAATAAGTGTGCAGTAGAAATAAACACCTGATGTGGGAACAAGCCCTCGAGTTAAATATGTAAAGGGAAAGAAGTGTGCAGTAGAAATAAACACCTGATGTGGGAACAAGCCCTCGAGTTAAATATGTAGTAGTAGGGATATGCCGATTGTAGACCAAATCTTTAAAAAACTCAATTTGATCTGATAACAAAAAAACCTCACATTTATTATTATGTAAAGGGAAATAAGTGTGCAGTAGAAATAAACACCTGATGCGGGAACAAGCCTTCGAGTTAAATATGTAAAGGGAAAGAAGTGTGCAGTAGAAATAAACAACTGATGTGGGAACAAGCCCTCGAGTTAAATATGTAGTAGTAGGGATATGCCGATTGTATACCAAATCTTAAAAACTCAATTTGATCTTATAACAAAACAACTCACATTTATTATTATGTAAAGGGAAAGAAGTGTGCAGTAGAAATAAACACCTGATGTGGGAACAAGCCCTCGAGTTAAATATGTAGTAGTAGGGAGATGCCGATAGTAGACCGAATCTTAAAAAAACTCAATTTGATCTGATAACAAAAAAACTCACATTAATTATTATGTAAAGGGAAAGAAGTGTGCAGTAGAAATAAACACCTGATGTGGGAACAAGCCCTCGAGTTAAATATGTGGTAGTAGGGATATGCCGATTGTATACCAAATCTTAAAAAACTCAATTTGATCTTATAACAAAACAACTCACATTTATTATTATGTAAAGGGACGAAGTGTGCAGTAGAAATAAACACCTGATGTGGGAACAAGCCTTCGAGTTAAATATGTAAAGGGAAAGAAGTGTGCAGTAGAAATAAACACCTGATGTGGGAACAAGCCGTCGAGTTAAATATGTAGTAGTAGGGATATGCCGATTGTAGACCAAATCTTAAAAAACTCAATTTAATCTGATAACAAAAAAACTCACATTGATTATTATGTAAAGGGGAAGAAGTGTGCAGTAGAAATAAACACCTGATGTGGGAACAAGCCCTCGAGTTAAATATGTAGTAGTAGGGATATGCCGAGTGTAGACCAAATCTTAAAAAACTCAATTTGATCTGATAACAAAACAAACTCACATTTATTATTATGTAAAGGGAAAGAAGTGTGCAGTAGAAATAAACACCTGATGCGGGAACAAGCCTTCGAGTTAAATATGTAAAGGGAAAGAAGTGTGCAGTAGAAATAAACAACTGATGTGGGAACAAGCCCTCGAGTTAAATATGTAGTAGTAGGGATATGCTGATTGTAGACCAAATCTTAAAAAACTCAACTTGATCTGATAACAAAACAAAACTCACATTTATTATTATGTAAAGAGAAAGAAGTGTGCAGTAAAAATAAACACCTGATGTGAGAACAAGCCCTCGAGTTAAATATGTAGTAGTAGGGATATGCCGATTGTAGACCAAATCTTAAAAAAACTCAATTTGATCTGACAACAACAAAAACTCACATTTATTATTATGTAAACGGAAATAAGTGTGCAGTAGAAATAAACACCTGATGTGGGAACAAGCCCTCGAGTTAAATATGTAAAGGGAAAGAAGTGTGCAGTAGAAATAAACACCTGATGTGGGAACAAGCCCTCGAGTTAAATATGTAGTAGTAGGGATATGCCGATTGTAGACCAAATCTTAAAAAACTCAACTTGATCTGATAACAACAAAAAACTCACATTTATTATTATGTAAAGAGAAAGAAGTGTGCAGTAAAAATAAACACCTGATGTGAGAACAAGCCCTCGAGTTAAATATGTAGTAGTAGGGATATGCCGATTGTAGACCAAATCTTAAAAAAACTCAATTTGATCTGATAACAAAAAAACCTCACATATATTATTATGTAAAGGGAAATAAGTGTGCAGTAGAAATAAACACCTGATGTGGGAACAAGCCCTCGAGTTAAATATGTAAAGGGAAAGAAGTGTGCAGTAGAAATAAACACCTGATGTGGGAACAAGCCCTCGAGTTAAATACGTAAAGGGAAAGAAGTGTGCAGTAGAAATAAACACCTGATGTAGGAACAAGCCCTCGAGTTAAGTATGTAAAGGGAAAGAAGTGTGCAGTAGAAATAAACACCTGATGTGGGAACAAGCCTTCGAGTTAAATATGTAAAGGGAAAGAAGTGTGCAGTAGAAATAAACACCTGATGTGGGAACAAGCCGTCGAGTTAAATATGTAGTAGTAGGGATATGCCGATTGTAGACCAAATCTTAAAAAACTCAATTTGATCTGATAACAAAAAAACTCACATTCATTATTATGTAAAGGGAAAGAAGTGTGCGGTAGAAATAAACACCTGATGTGGGAACAAGCCCTCGAGTTAAATATGTAGTAGTAGGGATATGCCGAGTGTAGACCAAATCTTAAAAAACGCAATTTGATCTGATAACAAAACAAACTCACATTTATTATTATGTAAAGGGAAAGAAGTGTGCAGTAGAAATAAACACCTGATGTGGGAACAAGCCCTCGAGTTAAATATGTAAAGGGAAAGAAGTGTGCAGTAAAAAATAACACCTGATGTGGGAACAAGCCCTCGAGTTAAATATGTAGTAGTAGGGATATGCCGATTGTAGACCAAATCTTAAAAAACTCAATTTGATCTGATAACAAAAAAAACTCACATTTATTATTATGTATAGGGAAAGAAGTGTGCAGTAGAAATAAACACCTGATGTGGGAACAAGCCTTCGAGTTAAATATGTAAAGGGAAAGAAGTGTGCAGTAGAAATAAACACCTGATGTGGGAACAAGCCCTCTAGTTAAATATGTAGTAGTAGGGATATGCCGATTGTATACCAAATTTTAAAAAACTCAATTTGATCTTATAACAAAAAAAACTCACATTTATTATTATGTAAAGGGAAATAAGTGTGCAGTAGAAATAAACACCTGATGTGGGAACAAGCCTTCGAGTTAAATATGTAAAGGGAAAGAAGTGTGCAGTAGAAATAAACACCTGATGTGGGAACAAGCTCTCGAGTTAAATATGTAGTAGTAGGGATATGCCGATTGTAGACCAAATCTTAAAAAACTCAACTTGATCTGATAACAAAAAAAACTCACATTTATTATTATGTAAAGAGAAAGAAGTGTGCAGTAGAAATAAACACCTTATGTGAGAACAAGCCCTCGAGTTAAATATGTAGTAGTAGGGATATGCCGATTATAGACCAAATCTTAAAAAAAACTTAATTTGATCTGATAACAAAAAAACCTCACATTTATTATTATGTAAAGGGAAATAAGTGTGCAGTAGAAATAAACACCTGATGTGAGAACAAGCCCTCGAGTTAAATATGTAGTAGTAGGGATATGCCGATTATAGACCAAATCTTAAAAAAAATCAATTTGATCTGATAACAAAAAAAACTCACATTTATTATTATGTAAAGGGAAATAAGTGTGCAGTAGAAATAAACACCTGATGTGGGAACAAGTCCTCGAGTTAAATATGTGAAGGGAAAGAAGTGTGCAGTAGAAATAAACACCCGATGTGGGAACAAGCCCTCGAGTTAAATATGTAAAGGGAAAGACGTGTGCAGTAGAAATAAACACCTGATGTGGGAACAAGCCCTCGAGTTAAATATGTAAAGGGAAAGAAGTGTGCAGTAGAAATTAACACCTGATGTGGGAACAAGCCCTCGAGTTAAATATGTAAAGGGAAAGAAGTGTGCAGTAGAAATAAACACCTGATGTGGGAACAAGCCCTAGAGTTAAATATGTAGTAGTAGGGATATGCCGATTGTAGACCAAATCTTAAAAAAACTCAATTTGATCTGATAACAACAAAAACTCACATTTATTATTATATAAAGGGAAAGAAGTGCGCAGTAGAAATAAACACCTGATGTGGGAACAAGCCCTCGAGTTAAATATGTAGTAGTAGGGATATGCCGATTGTAGACCAAATCTTAACAAACTCAATTTGATCTGATGACAAAAAAACTTCACATTTATTAGTATGTAAAGGGAAAGAAGTGTGCAGTAGAAATAAACACCTGATGTGGGAACAAGCCTTCGAGTTAAATATGTAAAGGGAAAGAAGTGTGCAGTAGAAATAAACACCTGATGTGGGAACAAGCCGTCGAGTTAAATATGTAGTAGTAGGGATATGCCGATTGTAGACCAAATCTTAAAAAACGCGATTTGATGTGATAACAAAACAAACTCACATTTATTATTATGTAAAGGGAAAGAAGTGTGCAGTAGAAATAAACACCTGATGTGGGAACAAGCCCTCGAGTTAAATATGTAGTAGTAGGGATATGCCGATAGTAGACCGAATCTTAAAAAACTCAATTTGATCTGATAACAAAAAAAACTCACATTTATTATTATGTAAAGGGAAATAAGTGTGCAGTAGAAATACACACCTGATGTGGGAACAAGCCTTCGAGTTAAATATGTAAAGGGAAAGAAGTGTGCAGTAGAAATAAACACCTGATGTGGGAACAAGCCCTCAAGTTAAATATGTAGTAGTAGGGATATGCCGATTGTAGACCAAATCTTAAAAAACTCAACTTGATCTGATAACAAAAAAAACCTCACATTTATTATTATGTAAAGAGAAAGAAGTGTGCAGTAAAAATAAACACCTGATGTGAGAACAAGCCCTCGAGTTAAATATGTAGTAGTAGGGATATGCCGATTGTAGACCAAATCTTAAAAAAACTCAATTTGATCTGATAACAAAAAAACCTCACATTTATTATGATGTAAAGGGAAATAAGTGTGCAGTAGAAATAAACACCTGATGTGGGAACAAGCCCTCGAGTTAAATATGTAAAGGGAAAGAAGTGTGCAGTAGAAATAAACACCTGATGTGGGAACAAGCCCTCGAGTTAAATATGTAGTAGTAGGGATATGCCGATTGTAGACCAAATCTTAAAAAACTCAACTTGATCTGATAACAACGAAAAACTCACATTTATTATTATGTAAAGGGAAATAAGTGTGCAGTAGAAATAAACACCTGATGTGGGAACAAGCCCTCGAGTTAAATATGTAAAGGGAAAGAAGTGTGCAGTAGAAATAAACACCTGATGTGGGAACAAGCCCTCGAGTTAAATATGTAGTAGTAGGGATATGCCGATTGTAGACCAAATCTTAAAAAAACTCAATTTGATCTGATAACAAAAAAACCTCACATTTATTATTATGTAAAGGGAAATAAGTGTGCAGTAGAAATAAACACCTGATGTGGGAACAAGCCCTCGAGTTAAATATGTAAAGGGAAAGAAGTGTGCAGTAGAAATTAACACCTGATGTGGGAACAAGCCCTCGAGTTAAATATGTAAAGGGAAAGAAGTGTGCAGTAGAAATAAACACCTGATGTGGGAACCAGCCCTCGAGTTAAATATGTAGTAGTAGGGATATGCCGATTGTAGACCAAATCTTAAAAAACTCAATTTGATCTGATAACAACAAAAACTCAAATTTATTATTATGTAAAGGGAAAGAAGTGCGCAGTAGAAATAAACACCTGATGTGGGAACAAGCCCTCGAGTTAAATATGTAGTAGTAGGGATATGCCGATTGTAGACCAAATCTTAACAAACTCAATTTGATCTGATGCCAAAAAACTTCACATTTATTAGTATGTAAAGGGAAAGAAGTGTGCAGTAGAAATAAACACCTGATGTGGGAACAAGCCTTCGAGTTAAATATGTAAAGGGAAAGAAGTGTGCAGTAGAAATAAACACCTGATGTGGGAACAAGCCGTCGAGTTAAATATGTAGTAGTAGGGATATGCCGATTGTAGACCAAATCTTAAAAAACGCAATTTGATGTGATAACAAAACAAACTCACATTTATTATTATGTAAAGGGAAAGAAGTGTGCAGTAGAAATAAACACCTGATGTGGGAACAAGCCCTCGAGTTAAATATGTAGTAGTAGGGATATGCCGATAGTAGACCGAATCTTAAGAAACTCAATTTGATCTGATCACAAAAAAAACTCACATTTATTATTATGTAAAGGGAAAGAAGTGTGCAGTAGAAATACACACCTGATGTGGGAACAAGCCTTCGAGTTAAATATGTAAAGGGAAAGAAGTGTGCAGTAGAAATAAACACCTGATGTGGGAACAAGCCCTCAAGTTAAATATGTAGTAGTAGGGATATGCCGATTGTAGACCAAATCTTAAAAAACTCAACTTGATCTGATAACAAAAAAACCTCACATTTATTATGATGTAAAGGGAAATAAGTGTGCAGTAGAAATAAACACCTGATGTGGGAACAAGCCCTCGAGTTAAATATGTAAAGGGAAAGAAGTGTGCAGTAGAAATAAACACCTGATGTGGGAACAAGCCCTCGAGTTAAATATGTAGTAGTAGGGATATGCCGATTGTAGACCAAATCTTAAAAAACTCAACTTGATCTGATAACAACAAAAAACTCACATTTATTATTATGTAAAGAGAAAGAAGTGTGCAGTAAAAATAAACACCTGATGTGAGAACAAGCCCTCGAGTTAAATATGTAGTAGTAGGGATATGCCGATTGTAGACCAAATCTTAAAAAAACTCAATTTGATCTGATAACAAAAAAACCTCACATATATTATTATGTAAAGGGAAATAAGTGTGCAGTAGAAATAAACACCTGATGTGGGAACAAGCCCTCGAGTTAAATATGTAAAGGGAAAGAAGTGTGCAGTAGAAATAAACACCTGATGTGGGAACAAGCCCTCGAGTTAAATACGTAAAGGGAAAGAAGTGTGCAGTAGAAATAAACACCTGATGTAGGAACAAGCCCTCGAGTTAAGTATGTAAATGGAAAGAAGTGTGCAGTAGAAATAAACACCTGATGTGGGAACAAGCCTTCGAGTTAAATATGTAAAGGGAAAGAAGTGTGCAGTAGAAATAAACACCTGATGTGGGAACAAGCCGTCGAGTTAAATATGTAGTAGTAGGGATATGCCGATTGTAGACCAAATCTTAAAAAACTCAATTTGATCTGATAACAAAAAAACTCACATTCATTATTATGTAAAGGGAAAGAAGTGTGCAGTAGAAATAAACACCTGATGTGGGAACAAGCCCTCGAGTTAAATATGTAGTAGTAGGGATATGCCGAGTGTAGACCAAATCTTAAAAAACGCAATTTGATCTGATAACAAAACAAACTCACATTTATTATTATGTAAAGGGAAAGAAGTGTGCAGTAGAAATAAACACCTGATGTGGGAACAAGCCCTCGAGTTAAATATGTAAAGGGAAAGAAGTGTGCAGTAAAAATTAACACCTGATGTGGGAACAAGCCCTCGAGTTAAATATGTAGTAGTAGGGATATGCCGATTGTAGACCAAATCTTAAAAAACTCAATTTGATCTGATAACAAAAAAAACTCACATTTATTATTATGTATAGGGAAAGAAGTGTGCAGTAGAAATAAACACCTGATGTGGGAACAAGCCTTCGAGTTAAATATGTAAAGGGAAAGAAGTGTGCAGTAGAAATAAACACCTGATGTGGGAACAAGCCCTCTAGTTAAATATGTAGTAGTAGGGATATGCCGATTGTATACCAAATTTAAAAAAACTCAATTTGATCTTATAACAAAACAACTCACATTTATTATTATGTAAAGGGAAAGAAGTGTGCAGTAGAAATAAACACCTGATGTGGGAACAAGCCGATTGCAGACCAAATCTTAACAAACTCAATTTGATCTGATAACAAAAAAACCTCACATTTATTAGTATGTAAAGGGAAAGAAGTGTGCAGTAGAAATAAACACCTGATGTGGGAACAAGCCTTCGAGTTAAATATGTAAAGGGAAAGAAGTGTGCAGTAGAAATAAACACCTGATGTGGGAACAAGCCGTCGAGTTAAATATGTAGTAGTAGGGATATGCCGATTGTAGACCAAATCTTAAAGAACTCAATTTGATCTGATAACAAAACAAACTCACATTTATTATTATGTAAAGGGAAAGAAGTGTGCAGTAGAAATCAACACCTGATGTGGGAACAAGCCTTCGAGTTAAATATGTAAAGGGAAAGAAGTGTGTAGTAGAAATAAACACCTGATGTGGGAACAAGCCCTCGAGTTAAATATGTAGTAGTAGGGATATGCCGATTGTATACCAACTCTTAAAAAACTCAATTTGATCTTATAACAAAACAACTCACATTTATTATTATGTAAAGGGAAAGAAGTGTGCAGTAGAAATAAACACCTGATGTGGGAACAAGCCATCGAGTTAAATATGTAGTAGTAGGGATATGCCGATTGTAGACCAAATCTTAACAAACTCAATTTGATCTGATAACAAAAAAAAACTCACATTTATTAGTATGTAAAGGGAAAGAAGTGTGCAGTAGAAATAAACACCTGATGTGGGAACAAGCCTTCGAGTTAAATATGTAAAGGGAAAGAAGTGTGCAGTAGAAATAAACACCTGATGTGGGAACAAGCCGTCGAGTTAAATATGTAGTAGTAGGGATATGCCGATTGTAGACCAAATCTTAAAAAACTCAATTTGATCTGATAACAAAAAAACTCACAATCATTATTATGTAAAGGGAAAGAAGTGTGCAGTAGAAATAAACACCTGATGTGGGAACAAGCCTTCGAGTTAAATATGTAAAGGGAAATAAGTGTGCAGTAGAAATAAACAACTGATGTGGGAACAAGCCCTCGAGTTAAATATGTAGTAGTAGGGATATGCCGATTGTATACCAAATCTTAAAAACTCAATTTGATCTTATAACAAAACAACTCACATTTATTATTATGTAAAGGGAAAGAAGTGTGCAGTAGAAATAAACACCTGATGTGGGAACAAGCCTTCGAGTTAAATATGTAAAGGGAAAGAAGTGTGCAGTAGAAATAAACACCTGATGTGGGAACAAGCTCTCGAGTTAAATATGTAGTAGTAGGGATATGCCGATTGTATACCAAATTTAAAAAAACTCAATTTGATCTTATAACAAAACAACTCACATTTATTATTATGTAAAGGGAAAGAAGTGTGCAGTAGAAATAAACACCTGATGTGGGAACAAGCCGATTGCAGACCAAATCTTAACAAACTCAATTTGATCTGATAACAAAAAAACCTCACATTTATTAGTATGTAAAGGGAAAGAAGTGTGCAGTAGAAATAAACACCTGATGTGGGAACAAGCCTTCGAGTTAAATATGTAAAGGGAAAGAAGTGTGCAGTAGAAATAAACACCTGATGTGGGAACAAGCCGTCGAGTTAAATATGTAGTAGTAGGGATATGCCGATTGTAGACCAAATCTTAAAGAACTCAATTTGATCTGATAACAAAACAAACTCACATTTATTATTATGTAAAGGGAAAGAAGTGTGCAGTAGAAATCAACACCTGATGTGGGAACAAGCCTTCGAGTTAAATATGTAAAGGGAAAGAAGTGTGTAGTAGAAATAAACACCTGATGTGGGAACAAGCCCTCGAGTTAAATATGTAGTAGTAGGGATATGCCGATTGTATACCAACTCTTAAAAAACTCAATTTGATCTTATAACAAAACAACTCACATTTATTATTATGTAAAGGGAAAGAAGTGTGCAGTAGAAATAAACACCTGATGTGGGAACAAGCCATCGAGTTAAATATGTAGTAGTAGGGATATGCCGATTGTAGACCAAATCTTAACAAACTCAATTTGATCTGATAACAAAAAAAAACTCACATTTATTAGTATGTAAAGGGAAAGAAGTGTGCAGTAGAAATAAACACCTGATGTGGGAACAAGCCTTCGAGTTAAATATGTAAAGGGAAAGAAGTGTGCAGTAGAAATAAACACCTGATGTGGGAACAAGCCGTCGAGTTAAATATGTAGTAGTAGGGATATGCCGATTGTAGACCAAATCTTAAAAAACTCAATTTGATCTGATAACAAAAAAACTCACAATCATTATTATGTAAAGGGAAAGAAGTGTGCAGTAGAAATAAACACCTGATGTGGGAACAAGCCTTCGAGTTAAATATGTAAAGGGAAATAAGTGTGCAGTAGAAATAAACAACTGATGTGGGAACAAGCCCTCGAGTTAAATATGTGACCGGCTCTACAAAAAGGTGTATTAAGTCGCGCTGTGCACTATCATGTAATGGCCCGCTCAACGTTGAGAGGGTAAACATTTCATCAAAATGTGATTTGTATTTGTTGTCACGAATGAACTCTATAATACCTACAGTTTTAGGTTTTATTAAAAGAAATGTTGATTTTGATAAATAAAGTGGGAAAAAATACCATTTTGTGTGCATCGTTCTGTTGTAGTACAACAGAGCCGGCTATTTCAAAGCCCGTTTTCTCAGTTGTGTAATTTGAACTCCAAGGAAGTAATCAATATGTAAACACGTCATATCTCAAAAATAAGAGGGGTTATGAAGCTATATTATATACCAAATGATAGCTTACGTTGTGGGCTTTTTAACCATGTATATAACTCAATTTCTTGTTTTGCGACATAATACACCTTTTTGTAGAGCCGGTCACATATGTAGTAGTAGGGATATGCCGATTGTATACCAAATCTTAAAAACTCAATTTGATCTTATAACAAAACAACTCACATTTATTATTATGTAAAGGGAAAGAAGTGTGCAGTAGAAATAAACACCTGATGTGGGAACAAGCCTTCGAGTTAAATATGTAAAGGGAAAGAAGTGTGCAGTAGAAATAAACACCTGATGTGGGAACAAGCTCTCGAGTTAAATATGTAGTAGTAGGGATATGCCGATTGTAGACCAAATCTTAAAAAACTCAACTTGATCTGATAACAAAAAAAACTCACATTTATTATTATGTAAAGAGAAAGAAGTGTGCAGTAGAAATAAACACCTTATGTGAGAACAAGCCCTCGAGTTAAATATGTAGTAGTAGGGATATGCCGATTATAGACCAAATCTTAAAAAAAACTTAATTTGATCTGATAACAAAAAAACCTCACATTTATTATTATGTAAAGGGAAATAAGTGTGCAGTAGAAATAAACACCTGATGTGAGAACAAGCCCTCGAGTTAAATATGTAGTAGTAGGGATATGCCGATTATAGACCAAATCTTTAAAAAAATCAATTTGATCTGATAACAAAACAAACTCACATTTATTATTATGTAAAGGGAAAGAAGTGTGCAGTAGAAATAAACACCTGATGTGGGAACAAGCCCTCGAGTTAAATATGTAAAGGGAAAGAAGTGTGCAGTAAAAATTTACACCTGATGTGGGAACAAGCCCTCGAGTTAAATATGTAGTAGTAGGGATATGCCGATTGTAGACCAAATCTTAAAAAACTCAATTTGATCTGATAACAAAAAAAACTCACATTTATTATTATGTATAGGGAAAGAAGTGTGCAGTAGAAATAAACACCTGATGTGGGAACAAGCCTTCGAGTTAAATATGTAAAGGGAAAGAAGTGTGCAGTAGAAATAAACACCTGATGTGGGAACAAGCCCTCTAGTTAAATATGTAGTAGTAGGGATATGCCGATTGTATACCAAATTTTAAAAAACTCAATTTGATCTTATAACAAAACAACTCACATTTATTATTATGTAAAGGGAAAGAAGTGTGCAGTAGAAATAAACACCTGATGTGGGAACAAGCCGATTGCAGACCAAATCTTAACAAACTCAATTTGATCTGATAACAAAAAAACCTCACATTTATTAGTATGTAAAGGGAAAGAAGTGTGCAGTAGAAATAAACACCTGATGTGGGAACAAGCCTTCGAGTTAAATATGTAAAGGGAAAGAAGTGTGCAGTAGAAATAAACACCTGATGTGGGAACAAGCCGTAGAGTTAAATATGTAGTAGTAGGGATATGCCGATTGTAGACCAAATCTTAAAGAACTCAATTTGATCTGATAACAAAACAAACTCACATTTATTATTATGTAAAGGGAAAGAAGTGTGCAGTAGAAATAAACACCTGATGTGGGAACAAGCCTTCGAGTTAAATATGTAAAGGGAAAGAAGTGTGTAGTAGAAATAAACACCTGATGTGGGAACAAGCCCTCGAGTTAAATATGTAGTAGTAGGGATATGCCGATTGTATACCAACTCTTAAAAAACTCAATTTGATCTTATAACAAAACAACTCACATTTATTATTATGTAAAGGGAAAGAAGTGTGCAGTAGAAATAAACACCTGATGTGGGAACAAGCCATCGAGTTAAATATGTAGTAGTAGGGATATGCCGATTGTAGACCAAATCTTAACAAACTCAATTTGATCTGATAACAAAAAAAACCTCACATTTATTAGTATGTAAAGGGAAAGAAGTGTGCAGTAGAAATAAACACCTGATGTGGGAACAAGCCTTCGAGTTAAATATGTAAAGGGAAAGAAGTGTGCAGTAGAAATAAACACCTGATGTGGGAACAAGCCGTCGAGTTAAATATGTAGTAGTAGGGATATGCCGATTGTATACCAAATCTTAAAAACTCAATTTGATCTTATAACAAAACAACTCACATTTATTATTATGTAAAGGGAAAGAAGTGTGCAGTAGAAATAAACACCTGATGTGGGAACAAGCCTTCGAGTTAAATATGTAAAGGGAAAGAAGTGTGCAGTAGAAATAAACACCTGATGTGGGAACAAGCTCTCGAGTTAAATATGTAGTAGTAGGGATATGCCGATTGTAGACCAAATCTTAAAAAACTCAACTTGATCTGATAACAAAAAAAACTCACATTTATTATTATGTAAAGAGAAAGAAGTGTGCAGTAGAAATAAACACCTTATGTGAGAACAAGCCCTCGAGTTAAATATGTAGTAGTAGGGATATGCCGATTATAGACCAAATCTTAAAAAAAACTTAATTTGATCTGATAACAAAAAAACCTCACATTTATTATTATGTAAAGGGAAATAAGTGTGCAGTAGAAATAAACACCTGATGTGAGAACAAGCCCTCGAGTTAAATATGTAGTAGTAGGGATATGCCGATTATAGACCAAATCTTAAAAAAAATCAATTTGATCTGATAACAAAAAAAACTCACATTTATTATTATGTAAAGGGAAATAAGTGTGCAGTAGAAATAAACACCTGATGTGGGAACAAGTCCTCGAGTTAAATATGTGAAGGGAAAGAAGTGTGCAGTAGAAATAAACACCTGATGTGGGAACAAGCCCTCGAGTTAAATATGTAAAGGGAAAGAAGTGTGCAGTAGAAATAAACACCTGATGTGGGAACAAGCCCTCGAGTTAAATATTTAGTAGTAGGGATATGCCGATTGTAGACCAAATCTTAAACAACTCAATTTGATCTGATAAAAAAAAACCTCACATTTATTATTATGTAAAGGGAAAGAAGTGTGCAGTAGAAATAAACACCTGATGTAGGAACAAGCCCTCGAGTTAAATATGTAAAGGGAAAGAAGTGTGCAGTAGAAATTAACACCTGATGTGGGAACAAGCCCTCGAGTTAAATATGTAGTAGTAGGGATATGCCGATTGTAGACCAAATCTTAAAAAAATCAATTTGATCTGATAACAAAAAAAACTCACATTTATTATTATGTAAAGGGAAAGAAGTGTGCAGTAGAAATAAACACCTGATGTGGGAACAAGCCTTCGAGTTAAATATGTAAAGGGAAAGAAGTGTGCAGTAGAAATAACTCCTTTTACCGTTACACGGTAAAAGGTTTTATACACAGCGAAAGCTCATGCGGCCTCCTTACCCTCTCATGGCATTTATTTGACATTTACACCCTCATCGAATTTAGCACTAAGTGCAAGGTCAACAAACTCTTGCCTGGGCCGGCGGTAGAAATTGAATTTTAGTTCATGTCATGCTATCCCCATATAAGGGTTAATTATGCAAAAGGTAAAAAGGTCAGCAGTATGCAAATTTGTACAGTTAACTTTTGGCCAATGAGAATCATGGGTTCCGCGTGGGTAAGCTGGGCTTTTGGCGGGTTAGAGTTTTATAGCCACTCTGTCACAGCCGATTCCAGAGTCAACATCTCAATTTTTGTTCAGCAAATTTTATCAAAAGAAACATTTTCTCCGTAGATAGAAAAATATCCGGTCGGATTTCTACTGTTGTTTCGTTTTCTTTTAAAAATGTACTGAGTAGAGTGTCTCATAGACATCCCAGGAACGATATTATCGGGTTTGATGATATTATCAGTGGCTTTCGTGACCTTTTGAAGGCATCGAGTATGGACCTCCCCAGTTGCCGGTTACCGTTAGGCCTAAGCTGGGCTCCGCTTGTTGTAGGGCGATACTGCCGCAGAAAAAAACACCGTAAACGTAAAGAGCCTACACGTTTTGTCACTTGAATTCCTCTTCTTTTCGATTCCTGGGATGCTCCAATTATGCTGCTCCAGCTGAAGAAGCCGTCACATAGGCTTACTCTTGGTTAGTGGTCGTCGCTGCCTGATAAGTCAAACAAAACTGTGACCACCGATGGATCCCGTAATAAACGCGGATGTACTCCGCGTCACCGTGACAGCCCCGGTCTACGCACCGCCGTTCATAGCTGCAGTCGACGGTCGACGTGTGTTCGCACGCCCAGTGCCCACCTTGTTCGAGCCACTCGGAGCAAGCATGCATGGTTCATTTTCAAAAACTTACAACCCTAGTGAGTGGTGGGCTCTTCAGTGACGTTTTCTCACTTGTGAGTTCATCGTGGCGTGAATACAGAATAGCTTCAACTCAAGTTCAAGCATGTCAAATTTTGTGGAATTCGAGGTGAGGGTTTTCCAATTATCATAAGTCTAGCCCGCAGTCTGGGCAATGTTTTGTTGTTGCAGTTCGTCCGTCATTGTCCGTGTTTACTGTCGGACAGTGACGTGACTTGATGTAGGCTGTGCTGCCACGGCTTAACTGGCGCAAATAAGTCTCTTGTGATTAGTGCTTTTGAACCGGAAAACATGACAAAAAATGATGTTAAGCTGCACATGCCTGTTCGTCTAACGTTAGTTAGAATTACACAAGTTAGTTGAATTAAAAAATTGTTCCAAGGGATAGCCTAAATTTAAACAAGGTTTGCGGAATACTGAGGAGTATATGGGCGTAGCTCTAGGCTACCTAGGCTATTTGATTTTACGTTTGAGTTCTAACAAATGTGCATGGCCATAGACTGGGTAGACTCATTCATCGGGCCCTAGTTGAAATAATAATGACAGGCTATGCCTAGGCTGTATCAATATGCCTAGGCCTACATATGTGCTTGTATAGCATGTATTGCTTGGCTTAATTAGCATATTCAGTTCACAGCTAACATAAGCAAGCGTTGACCACAATTCCTGCATTTGGTTTGTGATATAGGGCCTAGTACTAGTAGTAAGGCCACCTTTTCCTTTGCTGGATTAGTAAATAGGAGCAAAGCAATTTTGGTCACACAGGCATGAGATTTTCGACTAAAAATAGGCCTAAAAGACGTGAATAAAATAATAATAATAATAAAAAATATAAAATAAATAAAATAAAAATAGATAAATAAATAAATAAATAACAAAAATAAATAAATGGTCTCTTTGCGATTACATGCCATTTAAAAAGGGGTAGGTAGGTAGGAAAGTATTCCCCATTCATATGATATACAGTATATAATTATTGCAGAATTGTATAAACTGCTTCTAAGGTTGAGGCAGACCTCCATTTAGCTGCTTGTGGTTTCTTCTGCTTACTCGTATTGATTTCGGTCGGTCTTATTAGCTCCATGGTGAGCTATCTGGTCACAGGTTCTTAGGGTGGTCATGGCTTGTAACATTTTGTGTCTACTAAATATTTGAGCGCCTTGTATTTGACAGTTGTAATTTTTCTCTTATATAATTATAGCACTTGGGCTTGCTTTTGTCTACAATCATGTGACAATTGTTCCGAAGTTCGCTATTCACTTCCTAGTCACATATTTACATTTGCTAATTTTGTGGCAATTTTGTACGCAGGCGACAGCATTAATTGTTTAATTCTACGAATCTACTGTTTGAAACGTATTTGTTGCAGATCTCTGCCCTGTGTTTCGATGTTTAATCTTAATTAAGAAATAAAAAATAAATAAAAACAAAATGTCAGGATTAACCTGAAATCCGGGCCAAGAAGTCCTCATGCTTATCATTAACAATTACAAAGAAAAACTGTGAAACCCATAGCCTGCATTTTTCCAGTAACAGAACTTGAGCAACACAGCCTATGTACTTGGCAACAGACAACTGCTGCGTTGAGTTTTCTTTTTGTTTGCAGGATGGCCAGACCACGCGGTTCCAAAAAGTTCATCAAGAACTGACAGGGACTAAAGGGCAGGCTAAAGTCAACGTTCCACGATCTCAAACATTCACCCGGACACAGGACATAAACATCGGTCGCAGTGTGGACATTTCTCGCCCTCAAGTCCGACCTGTTTGGACAGAAGTTTGTCTGATTGCTTGATGGATTGATTTGGATTTCGATTTCAAGTTGAAATCGGTGGATAACCGTCGTCAAGTGCGGGGACAATTTATCTCTAACTACTACTGGAATTTGATGGAAATATGTCGACAAATGTATAAGTATCCTTTGTATGATTTTAGTTATAATAGTTAATTGGTTCTTAACAAGTAGAGTAAGCTATCGTGGCAAAACATGCAGTAATGTATAGCCCACCATTACTACCTGAGCTATAGTGGCGTCATCGCTAGTTTGTTTACATGTACGTTTTTCTATGGGAGGGAAGTCGAGACGCCAGACGACGTAAAGACAGACTCATAGAGGGGCGCGCATGTGAACGGAGCGCGACGTCATTGCTTCTCCCGCCATTTGACCTTGAAATGTAGCAAGTTACACGCGCAGCGTGTATGGCGTGCATGGGCCGTTCATAGCGGCGTGTATGACCTGCATGTAGGCTAAATGTATCTTGTTTGTTACAATGTATCCTTTTTGACATGGTTTGTCGTTTAATCCTAGCATACGTTGATGCATGTAGATGTACATGTGCATCTATATCTGTAATAACAGTAACACTTATGGTCAGGTCAGTGATAAACTGCTACTGGTAACATGTAAACCAGTACTACCTGTTCCATGGTCGGGCTGTCGGCGACTAAACCGGCTCCCCCACTGGTTATCCGGTGAGGAGGGTGGTTGGACACCCAGCAAGATTAAAAATAAGACTTGTCAAAGGGCGGATGAACTTGTTTAACCCTTAGCACGCTACCATTCATATACACACGTATTCCCATGGCGCTGGGTTTCCTGTGCAAGTCACTAAGTAATGCACACTAATATGTTCCGAAGCTTTTTACTCTATGATGGGTGTGTTTTACAGGAAAATGCAACATAAACTATTTGTTCAGTATGAAATTTCCTCTTCAATGGTGGCCCTGAGGATGGCTAAAATTGATCAGCCAGTCGTGGTGGTAAGCCCTCCGAAATGCATCATTACGAGCTGCGATCCGAGCCGCGTTAGGAGCCGCATTACCTCCAGCTTGCTGGCGAACTTCACCGGGGCCATCGTAGCGTTGTGCCCCATCATTACTATCGTCATCAATGGAACCTTCATCACGTTCTCGTACACACTGGCATACTCATTGTCGACACTATCGTTGACATAATCGTCCTGAAAAAGGCCTTCAAAGTCCGAATCTCCAGGGTCTGAGTCTCCGAAAATCTCCTGAAATGCAGCGCCGGCGTCAATTGCACACTCGAAATGTGGAACAGACAGATTTTCAATCGAAAATAGCAGAGAATTTTGTAAGAAACGAGTGTGTTTTTATGGTTGAACAACGTTAGCCTCATAATCATCTATCAAATGGTACCCGGGTGAGGGTCAGGGGTCAATGGTTTGTCATATTCATTCATTTATAAATATAACGTTGTCGCGGGCGACTGTGGTCGCCGATAGCAGTGTGGGAATAAATGCGCTGGGCGACTGGAGTCGCCGATAGCGTGCAAAGGGTTAAGTCAACGGCCATCCAACATCATTAGTTTAAGACGTAACGGGAAAAACGTCCCCCAAGGGCGCTCACGAAATACTGTGTCGACGGCCTTTCCCTGCAACTCCAAGGTTTCACAGTCGTCGCGATTACTTCGTGCCACTGAAGATGGAGCCATGGAGCCAAGACCTTAAAGCATGAACCGCACAAGCATGCTTTTCTCACTGTGTATGCAGTCTGTGTTTCAAAGTCCAACGGTACGGGTGACTCATAACGGGGGCAGGCTTAGTTTGCTGGGAGCCTCTAGTGCATAGTCCGATCGTTGGTGGCTTGGTACCGCAATCGCTGGATAGAAAGGGAGATGTTATCCTTCGGTAATAGTCCAAGCATCGAGGATGCCCTATTCAGGGACGCGCACCCTCCCCCAATCCGGGGAAGCCCCTAGAAAAGGTGGGGTACAACGCTCTCCCACTCTTGTCTGCCTAGCTTACCGCGGCTGGGGGATACTCATCTAATGCGGTCAAAAACATGAAAACAAACTAAAGCTCGCGGCCTGGAACGTGAGAACTTTAAATGACAATCCAGGAAATGTTCGACCTGAACGATCAACAGCTCTCGTAGCTCGTGAACTACAGCGCTACAATGTTGACTTCGCAGCACTCAGTGAAACCAGACTCCCGGACTCAGGGACGCTCACTGAGAAGGTAGGGGGTTACACATTCTACTGGCAAGGAAAACCTGCTTCAGAGAAACGTGAATCAGGGGTTGGGTTTGCAATCAAGACCAGCATCAAACTCTCTGAACTTCCCATCGGCCACTCAGATCGCATTATATCGCTTCGCCTTCCTCTCTGCAAAAAGCGGTACATCCATCTCATCAGCGTCTACGCACCAACGATGCAGCATCTTGATACCACCAAAGAAGCCTTCTATGAGGAACTGTCGACCATCATCCGAGCGATACCCGAGTGCGACAAATACATCATTCTCGGCGATTTCAACGCGAGAGTCGGGCGAGACTACACCACCTGGCCATCAGTTCTTGGCCGTCACGGTCTGGGAAACGCTAACAGCAATGGACACCTCCTTCTCTCTATGTGTGTCGAAAACAAGCTGGCCATCACTAACACATACTTTCAACTGCCGGACAAGCTGAAAAACACCTGGAAGCACGCACGTTCGGGTCACTGGCACCTCATTGACTACATCATCACAAAGGAGCGTGACATCAGTGACTTCTGTATAACAAGAGTCATGCGTGGAGCTGACTGCTGGACAGACCATCGTCTCCTGCTCTCAAAAGTTTGCCTCAGAATCCGGCCGCCAGCATACCAAAAAGTAATGAGAGCCCCAAAGAAGTTTGACGTTTCTAAACTCAAGTCTGAAGAAACCGTAACATCACTCAGAACTCATATAGAGGCCCAACTACAGAACATCGAGGAGCCAAGCTGGGACACTCTTAAAACGACACTCCTGAACTCCGCTGAAGCCATTCTCGGCCACCAAAAACATCAGCACAAAGATTGGTTCGACGACAACAATATTGAAATCGCTGAACTCTTGCAAACTCGTAAAAATGCCACTGGAGAAAAGCTGAAAAAAGCAAAGCAAAATGTTAAGAACCGGCTTCGTGACATGAAAGATACATGGTGGCAAGAGCGCGCAGAGGAATCCCAACGTCATGCGGACAGCGGAAATACGAAAGAACTGTTTCAGTCACTGAAGGCGGTATACGGTCCGAAGAAAAGCACGTCTGTACCCCTTCTAAATGCTGACGGTACGAAGCTTCTAACAACACCAGAAGATATAAAAGAACGCTGGACCGAGCACTTCACGCAACTCCTCAGTCAGGCCAGCACCTACGATGAAACTGTTATAAACAGTCTCCCCCAAAGGCCAGTGATTGAATCGCTAGGGGATACACCTACGCTCGAAGAGATCGAGAAGTCAATCAAGCAGATAAAGTGCAACAAAAGTGCCGGTCCCGATGGTATTCCACCAGAACTTTTTGTGTATGGAGGGCCAGAAGTGGCGAAACATCTTCATGAAATCAGTGTCAAAATCTGGACAGAAGAATCCATCCCGCCTGAACTTCGTGACGCAAACATCATCACCATCTTCAAGAAGAACGACCGGCACAACGTCAGCAACTACCGCGGTATAAGCTTACTAGCGGTGGCTGGAAAGATCATCGCCCTGGTCCTGCTCAACCGGATGCGTGACCCCATCGCAGAGACAGTACTTCCCGAAACACAGTGCGGGTTCCGAAGAAACCGCGGAACTACGGACATGATTTTCGCACTTAGACAGGTCATGGAAAAATCAAGGGAACAACACCAGAACCTATACATGACCTTCGTCGACTTCACCAAAGCCTTCGACCTTGTCAGCCGTGAAGCACTGTGGATTATCATCGGAAAGATGGGCTGTTCTCCTAAATTCATTAACATCCTGAAGTGCCTGCACACCGATATGTGTGTCAGGATATCTGTCAATGGCGAGATGACACGAAACATCGAATACAACAATGGTGTGAAGCAGGGTTGTTTCTTAGCACCGACACTCTTCTCCCTCTTCGCAGCGGCTCTGTTTACGCATGCTTTCGCAGACGGTGAACCCGAGGGTGTATACCTCCGCTTCCGCTTGGATGGCTCACTCTTCAACCTCAAACGCCTACAAGCGAACTCTAAATGTACCACCACACTTCTGAGAGAGTTCCAGTATGCAGACGACTGCGCCTTCATCGCCGATTCGGAATCGTCACTCCAGAGAATGATGGACATGTTCTCCGCGGCATCGCAGTCGTTTGGCGTCACCATAAACACCCAAAAGACCGAAGTGCTAACACTCCAGAACTCGCCCGTTGAAAACCCCATCATGGTCAACGGTACCCCTCTCGCAAACGTGCAGAATTTCAAGTACCTGGGCAGCACTGTATCAAGCGACTGTACGATCGACAAAGAGCTTGACAGAAGAACGCAGTGTGCAAGCGCCTCCTTCGGAAGACTCTGGAAGAGGTTATGGTCGTCGCACGACATCAAGACGTCAACCAAGATCAGCGTGTACAATGCAGTTGTTACATCCGCCCTTCTGTACGGCGCTGAGACCTGGACGTTACATCGCAGGCACTTTACCCGCCTCCGCCGGCTACAACAACGGCACCTTCGCGCAATCCTCCGCATCTCATACACTGACCGAGTAACAAACGACGAAGTCCTGAAGAAAGCAAACACCGCAGACATTGAGATGACACTCCGAAAGATGCAACTGCGATGGGCCGGACACGTCGCTCGCTTACCGAATACCCGCCTCCCAAAGCAGATTCTGTTCGGGGAGCTCACGACTGGAAAGCGATCTGTCGGCCGTCCGCTCCTACGCTGGAAAGACTCTCTCAAAGACTCTCTCAAGCAGTGTAACATCCCCACTAATACCTGGCAAGATCTGGCTCTTGAGAGAAGCTCATGGAGGACCACCGTTCACAAGGGTCTCAAACGTTGTGACGACTCGAGACGCACGAACAACGAACTCAAACGTGCACGACGTCACGCAGCACGGACAATTGACCATACGGCGGCACCAGGACAATACCAGTGCCACTACTGTGATCGGACGTGTACAAGTCGCATCGGCATCCTGAGCCACGAGCGAGCTTGTAACAGACTTAAGCTGGACTAAAGAATCACAGACAGCCATCGTCGTGTCGACGGGCAGCTTCTCTCAGTAACACTTATGTGAATATATTTCAATGCGACACATATAAGTTTGATCTTTGTTTCGAGTTCATTCGGGTTACAGAGTTGCACGAATCTCCTGTTATTACATTGTTTTTATTGGTGTACAATGTACTTTAGAGGGTTGTGTTTAAGGATTTTAAATTTTATTGCACGGCTACCGTTTGCCTATAGTTATACCAACTTATTTGGTTCACATGGGAGTTTCATGATACTGAGTCGCCGCCACTAAGGACTGGAAATACTTTTAGCCATTTGTTTCTCAATCCATATGCGGTTTTCCTGCAGGTTTTTGTTATTTGCCTTTCCTTGGAGCAGTGCACAGTTACGAAGCATTGTCTTCTTGTGGAACATGTACGTGTAATATCATTATGATATCAATAGCTGTGTCACAGCCTTTAATATGCGGATAATGCATAACAATACATTGTGCTCCTTTTGCATTGTGGGACTTTTATTTGGGTTGATAACGGGCCTCGGGCATTCGTTCTCGTTTCCAAAGGGAAAGGGTACCGTTAAATTCCGTGTTAAATAATTTGAGGCCCATATGCCGGTTCATATGATGTATTACCCCTATAGGGTCGTTTGGTTAAATAGGGCCGAGACAGCTAGGGCTCTCGTTGGGTCCAGGTCATTTGGACAACTGTTGAGTGACAGCAAGTTTGTGTATGGTATAGTCAAGTCCGCAAGACTTGAGCGCTCACTCTTATATGAGCATTTTCCCAGTGCCTCCTGTTAAAGGTAGTATACACCATTTGCAGAAATCGAAAATGATTAATACCGAATTATTAAGAAATATCTTGCTCAATTGAAAGTAAATAATGATTCTAGGCATTCAGCAAAAGGATTGCGCTAGATATCCTGTAATTATTCCAAAAAATTGAATTTTATAAAGAAAAATTTGCGATCGCCGGACGACGATCGCGAAAAAACAAAGATAACATAAGAATAACGGCTCGACCCCGGTTGAAAACAAATGCTGTTTTTCGTGTTTTTCTCGACATCCATGATTGTAAAACTTTGGTTAAGTCAGTTAACCCTGACTCCCTCACCATTGTTATTAAACACCATACAATTCCTTCAAAATCCTCCAACTTCCTTTGTTGTGTAGGGAGTTGGGGTTAAACGATATTTACTATGGAATACAACCCCCCCCCCCCCCAAATCGACCCATTCATGATAATTCAAGCAATTACCAATGGGGTATGTTACCTTTAAGGTCGGTCAGATAAGACGTTGTTTGTCGTTTTTGCCTGGTATCAATTCTGGAGTATGCATACTCGGCTGCCAATTGGAGCCGGAAGGGAATTTCCTCCTGTTTTTTCTCCTCAAATTTTATGATTAAGTCAGAGCTTAAAATGAGGTTTTGTCAGGAGTTTTTCGCCCTTCCCATAATTGAGTATCAGCTTGGTGGAAGTTAATTACATGTATAAACGCGGCAATAAGCCTCAATTTTATTATTTGTGTACATAACACTGCACAGCAATATATAGTGCTCCTAAAAACGCTATGGGACTTTCCTTTGGGTTTATTACGGGCCTCGGGCATTTCATTGTTCTTGTTTCCAAAGGGAAAGAATTAAAATGTTAAATCATTTGATGCCCATGCGGCTTCAATAAATGTATTACCCCTGGGGTCGTTTGGTTTAAGAGGGCCGAAACAGGGCTCTGATGGGGTCCAGGCCATTGGGACAACTTAACTGTTGATAGGATCTGAATTTCGCGCCCCATGGCCTCCATCGGCCATGCTAATTAATAATTATTCATTTGGGCACTAACGATTTGTCGGCACTAATGTCCACTGGAAAGGCAAGGGTGGGGCCGGCGTGGGGGACGCTTGTGACCTTCGGGATGAGTTGGGTTGAGACCGATATGATTATCCGGCTTACATGATTATTGTTTACAATGGTGTCCGACTATGACTGGTCCGACATTCTCCCGCGCGTTTTTGTTTATGCTGGGGCTCACTCTCTCTCACTCCTGTTTTGTTTTTATGGAGGGTCCCTGTCCGTCTTCTCCTGGTGGGCGCGCAGGCGCGTGTGGCAATTTATTACGGATTCAGACAGCCAGTAACGCAAGTCCTCACATTTAGCGGCCTAATAATCAAATCCGGCAGTAAATTATATTTTATGCAAATTGCTCTGTTGTCATAGCGCTCGCGAATTTCCCGAGGCTAGATTTTCCTGACCGAAGTTAACATCGGTAGATGGAAGCAACTTTGTGGTTGCATGACGGTTGCCTCTTTGGCAATGGGCATTTGGTTGCCCTGTGTTGGTGGGCCTGGTGTTGCCCATAGGGGATTGGTGTTCCCCTTGACCGGTCGGGCCTGGTGTTGCCCATTTTAATGGTCGGGCCTGGTGTTGCCCGGGGGCCTGGGTGGCCCAAATTGTTTATTTGTTGAATTGTTTCCTTTTGCTACCGGTATGCCCTTTAACTGGTATCCGGAATAAAACATACTGCCATTTTCGAGGCTGTGGCATCACTCAATAACTTGTCTCCTTTGTGGTTTATTTGAGTCGAAGTATAACTCCTTTTACTGTTACACGGTAAAAGGTTTTATACACAGCGAAAGCTCATGCGGCCTCCTTACCCTCTCATGGCATTTATTTGACATTTACACCCTCATCGAATTTAGCACTAAGTGCAAGGTCAACAAACTCTTGCCTGGGCCGGCGGTAGAAATTGAATTTTAGTTCATGTCATGCTATCCCCATATAAGGGTTAATTATGCAAAAGGTAAAAAGGTCAGCAGTATGCAAATTTGTACAGTTAACTTTTGGCCAATGAGAATCATGGGTTCCGCGTGGGTAAGCTGGGCTTTTGGCGGGTTAGAGTTTTATAGCCACTCTGTCACAGCCGATTCCAGAGTCAACATCTCAATTTTTGTTCAGCAAATTTTATCCCACCACCACCCCAATGTCTCCACCAATTTTTTAGTTGGTTCCCATTATAGCATTCGCATAGGTGTCATGCGGTCATGTTGATGTTGCATTATGATGTACATATTCATAATTAGATTCTAGCAATTTTATCTTTTGTTCACAATATAGCGCTCGCATGTGTCATGAGGCTATGTTCAGGGTACTCACAGATTTCATCAATTCTGGGGTTTATGGTGACATTCCAATATACACTGTAGCGCTCGAAAGTTTCCCGAGGCTAATATATGATTTATACTGTACTCATAGATGTCCTTGGTTGGCTTTTTATAGTTTATAATCCTAAATAGCGCTCGAACGTATCATGAGGCTATAATATGTTCCCAATATTGCTGTACTCAGCATAAACATCTCTGCTTCTAATATAGCACTTACAAATGTAAAGGTACCCTTTTTACTCATGGAATTCACTACAGTGTTTGCAGGTATCATGAAACTATTTTCATAGGCTGTAATAATGAATTTATCTTTGGCATTAAATATTATGTTTTCCCCTGCCTGGCAATTTATTACGGATTCAGACAGCCAGTAACGCAAGTCCTCACATTTAGCGGCCTAATAATCAAATCCGGCAGTAAATTATATTTTATGCAAATTGCTCTGTTGTCATAGCGCTCGCGAATTTCCCGAGGCTAGATTGTCCTGACCGAAGTTAACATCGGTAGATGGAAGCAACTTTGTGGTTGCATGACGGTTGCCTCTTTGGCAATGGGCATTTGGTTGCCCTGTGTTGGTGGGCCTGGTGTTGCCCATAGGGGATTGGTGTTCCCCTTGACCGGTCGGGCCTGGTGTTGCCCATTTTAATGGTCGGGCCTGGTGATGCCCGGGGGCCTGGGTGGCCCAAATTGTTTATTTGTTGAATTGTTTCCTTTTGCTACCGGTATGCCCTTTAACTGGTATCCGGAATAAAACATACTGCCATTTTCGAGGCTGTGGCATCACTCAATAACTTGTCTCCTTTGTGGTTTATTTGAGTCGAAGTATAAACACCTGATGTGGGAACAAGCCCTCTAGTTAAATATGTAGTAGTAGGGATATGCCGATTGTATACCAAATCTTAAAAAACTCAATTTTATCTTATAACAAAACAACTCACATTTATTATTATGTAAAGGGAAAGAAGTGTGCAGAAGAAATAAACACCTGATGTGGGAACAAGCCCTCGAATTAAATATGTAGTAGTAGGGATATGCCGATTGCAGACCAAATCTTAACAAACTCAATTTGATCTGATAACAAAAAAACCTCACATTTATTAGTATGTAAAGGGAAAGAAGTGTGCAGTAGAAATAAACACCTGATGTGGGAACCAGCCTTCGAGTTAAATATGTAAAGGGAAAGAAGTGTGCAGTAGAAATAAACACCTGATGTGGGAACAAGCCGTCGAGTTAAATATGTAGTAGTAGGGATATGCCGATTGTAGACCAAATCTTAAAGAACTCAATTTGATCTGATAACAAAAAAAACTCACATTTATTATTATGTAAAGGGAAAGAAGTGTGCAGTAGAAATAAACACCTGATGTGGGAACAAGCCTTCGAGTTAAATATGTAAAGGGAAAGAAGTGTGCAGTAGAAATAAACACCTGATGTGGGAACAAGCCCTCGAGTTAAATATGTAGTAGTAGGGATATGCCGATTGTATACCAAATCTTAAAAAACTCAATTTGATCTTATAACAAAACAACTCACATTTATTATTATGTAAAGGGAAAGAAGTGTGCAGTAGAAATAAACACCTGATGTGGGAACAAGCCCTCGAGTTAAATATGTAGTAGTAGGGATATGCCGATTGCAGACCAAATCTTAACAAACTCAATTTGATCTGATAACAAAAAAACCTCACATTTATTAGTATGTAAAGGGAAAGAAGTGTGCAGTAGAAATAAACACCTGATGTGGGAACAAGCCTTCGAGTTAAATATGTAAAGGGAAAGAAGTGTGCAGTAGAAATAAACACCTGATGTGGGAACAAGCCGTCGAGTTAAATATGTAGTAGTAGGGATATGCCGATTGTAGACCAAATCTTAAAGAACTCAATTTGATCTGATAACAAAAAAAACTCACATTTATTATTATGTAAAGGGAAAGAAGTGTGCAGTAGAAATAAACACCTGATGTGGGAACAAGCCTTCGAGTTAAATATGTAAAGGGAAAGAAGTGTGTAGTAGAAATAAACACCTGATGTGGGAACAAGCCCTCGAGTTAAATATGTAGTAGTAGGGATATGCCGATTGTATACCAACTCTTAAAAAAATCAATTTGATCTTATAACAAAACAACTCACATTTATTATTATGTAAAGGGAAAGAAGTGTGCAGTAGAAATAAACACCTGATGTGGGAACAAGCCATCGAGTTAAATATGTAGTAGTAGGGATATGCCGATTGTAGACCAAATCTTAACAAACTCAATTTGATCTGATAACAAAAAAAACTCACATTTATTAGTATGTAAAGGGAAAGAAGTGTGCAGTAGAAATAAACACCTGATGTGGGAACAAGCCTTCGAGTTAAATATGTAAAGGGAAAGAAGTGTGCAGTAGAAATAAACACCTGATGTGGGAACAAGCCGTCGAGTTAAATATGTAGTAGTAGGGATATGCCGATTGTAGACCAAATCTTAAAAAACTCAATTTGATCTGATAACAAAAAAACTCACAATCATTATTATGTAAAGGGAAAGAAGTGTGCAGTAGAAATAAACACCTGATGTGGGAACAAGCCTTCGAGTTAAATATGTAAAGGGAAATAAGTGTGCAGTAGAAATAAACAACTGATGTGGGAACAAGCCCTCGAGTTAAATATGTAGTAGTAGGGTGTTATGTATGGACTTGAACAGAGACTACCGATGTACATTGATTGTACTTGTTAATGCGCATGCGTGCTCGTACAGTCTGTGTAAAGTAGTAGGACTTTCTCTCTCTTGTTGGATGTCAGTTGAGACAAACATGTTTAGGCCACGTTAGGCCTTTTCGACAGTTAAGCCATGTCTCCGTGTCATTATTGAAGTTGTAGAGTTACCCCAAGACACAACAATTTCTGGCGACGAGGATGGGATAACTCTTGACAACTTTGAACATGGTTTCACCTTGTTTGAACATCGTAAAAGTCATGCGGTGTGAGGTGAATCGCCGTGGTCATGACGCCATGACGCCGACGCGTGATCGCCGTTAACGATAACGTGTGCGTGTACGTACGGACGTGTGTACATATGCCATACACGCCACACCCAGCTAGCTGCAAGGATCGAGATATACTGTGCACGCGTTGTTTGAGCAGCCATGGCAACCAGCCACACACCGAGCCTGCAGGCCGCACCGCGCCGCAAGAGGCCCAACAATAAAAACTAGACGGATGCGTGCCAGCCGTATCCAGACAAGCCGATCGAGGCCAGGCCAGGGTTCACCAGATGCTGCAGCCGGACGATCGCCGTGAAATTGGGCCCTGCCAGAGAACAAGACAGAATTTGCCGGGACGACCAAACGAGATCCGCCAGGAAGATGGACGCGTACTGCGAACGGAACGAGGGATCGAGAACGCAACGCAATACGGAGCCAAGATGGCGGCGCCCATTGAACGTTGCTAACGTCAGACTGGGATCGACGTCGGCCAGTATTTCGCCGTGATAACTCGCTCAGCAAAATAATAAGCATCGATCTTCGCCAGCCTTGCCAGTTGCCAATAACTGTTGATATGGAGGATCGCCGAAAACCAGGATTTAACTTTGTGTTATCGCACACGGAATCAACGTACCGGTAACAACAAAGCCAAAAAGCCAGCGTGTCGTTCCAAGATTGTTGAACACTGATCAATGCAGCCACCAATGCTGAATTAAATGAACTGCTGGACGGTAATCCGCCCTCAAGAGACTTAAAAAAGTGGAGGTTTGAAAAAAAAAAAAAAAAAGTTTTCCTGCCTGTAAACCCCAGTGTTAGTATAATACTAGCATAGTTGTTATGCTCAAGTGCTTGTGTTAAGAAGGGTTACATATGTAAACAGAGTTTACTTGCTATTGGCTGTTGTGTTTCATTGCTAGTCAAGTATTCAGTGTTGAACTTAAGTTGAACCACATAGGTGTAATTTTAAACTGCTGGGATACGTGTTGTTGTAGCACACATGTACTTAGGTTGTATACACTGTGATGGTTTAATGTATTTGACATGCATACTTTTTAGTAGTAATAGTAAATGTTATAGTGGTGTACCTTTTTGCACACATTGACAAGCTGTATAGCGTTCTGTAATTCAGAAATGGCTATGCCAAGGCAATATTTAGGTAACGTACCACAGTTTGAAGCTGGATACAATTTTGATGAGTGGGTCGAGCTTTTAGAAGCTTGGTTACAAGCCAATGAAATTACTGATGATGACAAGCAGAGGTCGGTTTTCTTAACCAATTTAGGGAGTAAGAATTACCATACACTACGGGCTCTAGTTCAGCCAAACAAGCCCACAGAAAAGACCTACAAAGAATGCAAAGATGTTCTAAAGGCACATTTCTCTCCAAAACCCACTGAGATTGTTCAGAGATATAGGTTTTACACTTGCAGTCAAAAGGCCAGTGAAACTATTCCGCAGTTTGTTGCTAACTTAAGACAACTTAGTGAGGGATGTAACTTCAAGGAGTTAGATAGTATGCTAAGAGATAGAGTAGTAGTAGGATGCCGAGACACGGCTACCCAGAGAAAACTCCTTAGTGAGTCCACTTTAACTTTCGAGAAGGCTCTCCGAATATCTAGGGCCATGGAAGTTGCAAATAAGGATGTAGAAAATCTAAGAAATATCGGAAAACAGCCCGATAGCCCGCCATGTACAGTAGTACATAAATTGCAAGGGAAGCCCCCGAAGCAAAAGGCCAGAGGAAAGCCCTCAACACAGGTAACCAGAGAAGCCAGTGGTCCTGTGAGCCAGCCAGCAAGAAAATGTTGGCGCTGTGGTGCCAGCCACGCCCCTACATCCTGCCCGTTCCAGAAGGAGAAGTGCTACAAGTGCTCTCAAGTGGGACATACTAAGAGCCAGTGTGATAAAGTGCAAGCCTACCAGAAGCAAAGAGCTTACCACCGCCCCAAAAGTGCACACTATCTTGGAGATGATGAGGAATCAAGCCCAAGCACGGAGGACCTCAGCCATTTGAAGGAGGGTTCACTCCATAAGTTGAGCCGGCCAAATCCTTTCATAACCAGAGTTTTGGTAAATGAAAAGGAAGTCAAAATGGAAGTCGACACAGGCAGCCCCTGGACAGTTGTTTCCAAAGATGTATTCAGTACCTTCAGCCAAGGTATTGCCATAAAGCCCTCAGATGTCAAACTCAACTCCTATACAGGTGACTCTGTTGCTATACTAGGAGAAGCGTCAGTAGATGTGCAGACATCGCCTCGTCAACAACCAAAGCAGATGCCCCTCTTGATAGTGGACCATGGTGCCAGCCTGATGGGAAGAGATTGGATTCAAGAATATCCTTCCGTAATCACTGAATTTGCCAGCCATGGACAGAGTCAAGTGCCAAGCCAGCCAGTCAGCATCCATAAGGTGCAAAGCGACCTAGAGTTGCTGCTCAGCCAACATAAAGCTGTTTTTGACTGCACCAAAATTGGTAAATTGGAAGGTTACCAAGCCAAGGTGTATCCTCAGGAGGTCGTTGACGGGACATACTTCTACAAAGCCGCCCCAGTCCCGTATGCAATGAAAAGCAAACTTGATGCTACCCTAGATGATCTCCTTGAGAAAGGCATAATTGAGCCCCTGAAGTTTGCGGATTATGCCTGCCCGGTAGTTGCTGTAAACAAGCCAGATGGTGGGATCAGAATTTGTGGCAACTACAAGCTTACGGCAAACAAAGTCTTGAAATTGGAGCAGTACCCGATACCGACACTTGACGATCTTCTTCAAACAGTAGAAGGAGGCCAGAAGTACAGCAAGCTAGACTTGTCTCATGCCTATCACCAGATAGTTCTGGACCCATCGGCACGGAAATACACCACCATCAACACACACCGAGGACTATTCCAATATACAAGGTTACCTTTTGGAATAGCGAGTGCTCCAGCCCTGTTCCAGAGGACAATGGAATCTCTGTTGGCAAACATTCCAATGTGCAGGCCTTACTTGGATGACATCATTGTCACAGGCAAGAATGATGAAGAGCACCAAGCCAACTTGGAAGCTGTGTTGTCCAGATTGGAAGAGAATGGACTGCGTGTAAAGCAGGAAAAATGTGCGTTCATGCAGCCATCCATCGAGTATCTGGGACATCGCCTAAACAAGGACGGAATAAGTCCACTGCCGCAGAACCTAAATGCTATCAAGAATGCACAGAAGCCTACAAACCAAACACAGCTGCAAGCCTACCTAGGTCTTCTAGGCTACTACCGTAAATTCATTCCTAATTTGACGGAGGAGATTGCACCACTCACCAAACTGTTGAAAGCAGAGTATGCGTCAGCAGGACCGAAGAAGAAAAGCAACCCCGGAAAGCCAGACCCAAGCTTCAAATGGGGGCCGGAACAGCAGAAGGCGTTCGAGAAGTCAAAGAAACTCTTGCAGAGTGATAGCGTCCTAACCCACTATGACCCGTCCAAGCCACTAATACTGCAGACAGACGCCAGCCCTTACGGACTTGGCGCGGTCATCAGCCATCTAGGACCAGATGGGGAAGAACGCCCCATAGCTTTCGCCTCAAGGACTCTTACAAGCAGCGAACAAAATTATGCCCAATACGAGAAAGAAGGCCTCTCAATCGTGTTCGGCTTGAAGAAGTTCCACAAGCAGCTGTATGGGAGACAGTTCACCATTATGACGGACCATAAACCGCTACTTGGCCTGTTTGGTGACAACAAGCCCGCCAGCCCAATGGCTTCGGCCATAGTTGCTCGATGGCATATGATAATGTCAGCCTACAAATACAAGATAGTCCACAGGGAAGGTAGAAAACACCAGAATGCAGATGGATTGTCACGCCTACCTGTAGAGGAGACTGCAACTGCGTGGTCACACCCCAGTCTCGCAGAGCTTGAAGAGCTGCCAGCAGCCCGAATCAACATCCTTGTTGATATTGACACAAGACCAGTGGAGGCTGAAGAGGTGAAAAGATGCACCCATAAAGATCCTCTCTTGTCCAGAGTAAAGCACCACATCCTAAATGGATGGCCGGAGGTCAAGGTTCTGCCACCCGAGTTCAATCCTTTTGTTCACAAGAAGGAAGAACTGACCATTGAAGATGACATAATACTTTGGGGTCACAGAGTCGTCATCCCAGACAATGAGGAGATGCGAGAAAGAATCATGGAAGAACTGCACAGTACGCATCCAGGAATAGTTAAGATGAAAGCTCTAGCTAGATCCTATGTATGGTGGCCCGGAATAGACAAAAGCTTGGAACGTCGTGTGAAGACGTGCCCAACTTGCCAAGAATGTCAACACAACCCGCAAGCAGCCCCTATCCACCCATGGGAGTTCCCAGATAGGCCATGGTGTAGGATTCATGTTGACTACGCCAGCATCGACAATCAGAATGTATTGATCGTTGTGGATGCACATAGCAAGTGGGTTGAGGCTATTAGAGTGACAAATTCAACAGCAACTTCAACTGTCACTGCCATGAGACGTCTATTTGCAACTCATGGTATTCCAGAGACTATCGTCTCAGATAATGGTACCCAGTTTGTATCAGAAGAGTTCGAACAGTTTCTGAGTAACAATAATGTAGAGCATGTCCAAACGGCACCCAAGCACCCTGCTAGCAATGGGTTAGCTGAAAGAGCAGTGCAAACAGTGAAGAGAGGAGTGAAGAAAACAAGTGGTAGCTCACTTGAAATTCGAATCCAAAAGTTCTTGATGACTTATAGGATCACTCCCCAGAGTACAACAGGGAAATCCCCTAGTGAGTTGTTGTATAGAAGAAGGATTCGTAGTAGACTTGATCATATGCAACCGAACCTGAGTAAAAGTGTTAGACGAAAGCAATCTGCCATGAAGCAAAATAGTGACAAAAAAACAAAAGAAAGAGAATTCAGAGTTCTAGATCAGGTGCTAGCTAAGAATTTCTCAGCTGGGCCAGCTTGGCTCAAGGGAAAGGTGACAGAAGTACTATGTCAGTCTATGTACGTAGTAGAACTATGTGATGGTAGATTAGTAAGACGCCATGTTGATCACATGAGAGGGTGTACCTCAATAACAAAAGCTGAGTTGGAACATATTCCAAATGAGCAATACCGTCAACCATTTGAGTTACATGAGCCAAGTATGCCATACCAAGCCAGTGAAAACGCAGAACAAGATCAATCATTGATGCCAGATTTGGCACCTGTTGTACAGGACAAACCGAGACAAACAAATTCGGGTACTGATGAACAGACCAAAATAACTTCAGAGTCAGGTTGTAAGACAGTTGAAGTAAGAGTCTCGGACAGAGATAGGAAGTTACCTGCCAAGTTTGATGACTTTGTTCTGTATAAGTAAAATCAAATACTTGTACTGTGCTTCTAATGCATAAAGCTAGTGTTTAATGAAGGTTTTACAAAATCAAAGGTTAAAGTTTTGAGTTAAGTAATTTTATGGAAGTTACAGTTTTGATGTTACAAATTGTTCCAATAGCACTTTGAAATTGCTAATTTTGACTTCAGCTAAGCTGTTTTCACATTAACTGATTGTTGTATTTTGTTGGACATGGTAACCTAAAAAGGACACTATAAGCCAGACACTTTGACAACATGTTACTGGTAAGAGCTCAATCCAAACAATTTATTATATTCATTTGCATATGAAGTCATGTAATCATAAGTAAATTACTATCCTCGTTGAATATCGTAATTAAGATATATTGGACTGGTAGGAAACATGCATTGTCATAAAATAGTATGATTTAGCTTATCACTATAAGTTATCACTGTCAGTCACAAATATCCATTGTATTATTATTACATTGTACAAACACTGCCCTAGCTGAAGCAATAAGTGAAATTATGCTTTCATTGTACTTTAGTTTAAGGGGGGAGGGGTGTTATGTATGGACTTGAACAGAGACTACCGATGTACATTGATTGTACTTGTTAATGCGCATGCGTGCTCGTACAGTCTGTGTAAAGTAGTAGGACTTTCTCTCTCTTGTTGGATGTCAGTTGAGACAAACATGTTTAGGCCACGTTAGGCCTTTTCGACAGTTAAGCCATGTCTCCGTGTCATTATTGAAGTTGTAGAGTTACCCCAAGGACACAACATAGGGATATGCCGATTGTATACCAAATCTTAAAAACTCAATTTGATCTTATAACAAAACAACTCACATTTATTATTATGTAAAGGGAAAGAAGTGTGCAGTAGAAATAAACACCTGATGTGGGAACAAGCCTTCGAGTTAAATATGTAAAGGGAAAGAAGTGTGCAGTAGAAATAAACACCTGATGTGGGAACAAGCTCTCGAGTTAAATATGTAGTAGTAGGGATATGCCGATTATAGACCAAATCTTAAAAAACTCAACTTGATCTGATAACAAAAAAAACTCACATTTATTATTATGTAAAGAGAAAGAAGTGTGCAGTAGAAATAAACACCTTATGTGAGAACAAGCCCTCGAGTTAAATATGTAGTAGTAGGGATATGCCGATTATAGACCAAATCTTAAAAAAACTTAATTTGATCTGATAACAAAAAAAACTCACATTTATTATTATGTAAAGGGAAATAAGTGTGCAGTAGAAATAAACACCTGATGTGAGAACAAGCCCTCGAGTTAAATATGTAGTAGTAGGGATATGCCGATTATATACCAAATCTTAAAAAAACTCAATTTGATCTGATAACAAAAAAACTCTCATTTATTATTATGTAAAGGGAAATAAGTGTGCAGTAGAAATAAACACCTGATGTGGGAACAAGTCCTCGAGTTAAATATGTGAAGGGAAAGAAGTGTGCAGTAGAAATAAACACCTGATGTGGGAACAAGCCCTCGAGTTAAATATGTAAAGGGAAAGAAGTGTGCAGTAGAAATAAACACCTGATGTGGGAACAAGCCCTCGAGTTAAATATTTAGTAGTAGGGATATGCCGATTGTAGACCAAATCTTAAACAACTCAATTTGATCTGATAAAAAAAACCTCACATTTATTATTATGTAAAGGGAAAGAAGTGTGCAGTAGAAATAAACACCTGATGTAGGAACAAGCCCTCGAGTTAAATATGTAAAGGGAAAGAAGTGTGCAGTAGAAATTAAAACCTGATGTGGGAACAAGCCCTCGAGTTAAATATGTAGTAGTAGGGATATGCCGATTGTAGACCAAATCTTAAAAAACTCAATTTGATCTGATAACAAAAAAAACTCACATTTATTATTATGTAAAGGGAAAGAAGTGTGCAGTAGAAATAAACACCTGATGTGGGAACAAGCCTTCGAGTTAAATATGTAAAGGGAAAGAAGTGTGCAGTAGAAATAAACACCTGATGTGGGAACAAGCCCTCTAGTTAAATATGTAGTAGTAGGGATATGCCGATTGTATACCAAATCTTAAAAAACTCAATTTTATCTTATAACAAAACAACTCACATTTATTATTATGTAAAGGGAAAGAAGTGTGCAGTAGAAATAAACACCTGATGTGGGAACAAGCCCTCTAGTTAAATATGTAGTAGTAGGGATATGCCGATTGTATACCAAATCTTAAAAAACTCAATTTTATCTTATAACAAAACAACTCACATTTATTATTATGTAAAGGGAAAGAAGTGTGCAGTAGAAATAAACACCTGATGTGGGAACAAGCCCTCTAGTTAAATATGTAGTAGTAGGTATATGCCGATTGTATACCAAATCTTAAAAAACTCAATTTTATCTTATAACAAAACAACTCACATTTATTATTATGTAAAGGGAAAGAAGCGTGCAGTAGAAATAAACACCTGATGTGGGAACAAGCCCTCGAATTAAATATGTAGTAGTAGGGATATGCCGATTGCAGACCAAATCTTAACAAACTCAATTTGATCTGATAACAAAAAACCTCACATTTATTAGTATGTAAAGGGAAAGAAGTGTGCAGTAGAAATAAACACCTGATGTGGGAACCAGCCTTCGAGTTAAATATGTAAAGGGAAAGAAGTGTGCAGTAGAAATAAACACCTGATGTGGGAACAAGCCGTCGAGTTAAATATGTAGTAGTAGGGATATGCCGATTGTAGACCAAATCTTAAAGAACTCAATTTGATCTGATAACAAAAAAAACTCACATTTATTATTATGTAAAGGGAAAGAAGTGTGCAGTAGAAATAAACACCTGATGTGGGAACAAGCCTTCGAGTTAAATATGTAAAGGGAAAGAAGTGTGCAGTAGAAATAAACACCTGATGTGGGAACAAGCCCTCGAGTTAAATATGTAGTAGTAGGGATATGCCGATTGTATACCAAATCTTAAAAAACTCAATTTGATCTTATAACAAAACAACTCACATTTATTATTATGTAAAGGGAAAGAAGTGTGCAGTAGAAATAAACACCTGATGTGGGAACAAGCCCTCGAGTTAAATATGTAGTAGTAGGGATATGCCGATTGTAGACCAAATCTTAACAAACTCAATTTGATCTGATAACAAAAAAACCTCACATTTATAAGTATGTAAAGGGAAAGAAGTGTGCAGTAGAAATAAACACCTGATGTGGGAACAAGCCTTCGAGTTAAATATGTAAAGGGAAAGAAGTGTGCAGTAGAAATAAACACCTGATGTGGGAACAAGCCGTCGAGTTAAATATGTAGTAGTAGGGATATGCCGATTGTATACCAAATCTTAAAGAACTCAACTTGATCTGATAACAAAAAAAACTCACATTTATTATTATGTAAAGGGAAAGAAGTGTGCAGTAGAAATAAACACCTTATGTGAGAACAAGCCCTCGAGTTAAATATGTAGTAGTAGGGATATGCCGATTATAGACCAAATCTTAAAAAAACTTAATTTGATCTGATAACAAAAAAAACTCACATTTATTATTATGTAAAGGGAAATAAGTGTGCAGTAGAAATAAACACCTGATGTGAGAACAAGCCCTCGAGTTAAATATGTAGTAGTAGGGATATGCCGATTATATACCAAATCTTAAAAAAACTCAATTTGATCTGATAACAAAAAAACTCTCATTTATTATTATGTAAAGGGAAATAAGTGTGCAGTAGAAATAAACACCTGATGTGGGAACAAGTCCTCGAGTTAAATATGTGAAGGGAAAGAAGTGTGCAGTAGAAATAAACACCTGATGTGGGAACAAGCCCTCGAGTTAAATATGTAAAGGGAAAGAAGTGTGCAGTAGAAATAAACACCTGATGTGGGAACAAGCCCTCGAGTTAAATATTTAGTAGTAGGGATATGCCGATTGTAGACCAAATCTTAAACAACTCAATTTGATCTGATAAAAAAAACCTCACATTTATTATTATGTAAAGGGAAAGAAGTGTGCAGTAGAAATAAACACCTGATGTAGGAACAAGCCCTCGAGTTAAATATGTAAAGGGAAAGAAGTGTGCAGTAGAAATTAAAACCTGATGTGGGAACAAGCCCTCGAGTTAAATATGTAGTAGTAGGGATATGCCGATTGTAGACCAAATCTTAAAAAACTCAATTTGATCTGATAACAAAAAAAACTCACATTTATTATTATGTAAAGGGAAAGAAGTGTGCAGTAGAAATAAACACCTGATGTGGGAACAAGCCTTCGAGTTAAATATGTAAAGGGAAAGAAGTGTGCAGTAGAAATAAACACCTGATGTGGGAACAAGCCCTCTAGTTAAATATGTAGTAGTAGGGATATGCCGATTGTATACCAAATCTTAAAAAACTCAATTTTATCTTATAACAAAACAACTCACATTTATTATTATGTAAAGGGAAAGAAGTGTGCAGTAGAAATAAACACCTGATGTGGGAACAAGCCCTCTAGTTAAATATGTAGTAGTAGGGATATGCCGATTGTATACCAAATCTTAAAAAACTCAATTTTATCTTATAACAAAACAACTCACATTTATTATTATGTAAAGGGAAAGAAGTGTGCAGTAGAAATAAACACCTGATGTGGGAACAAGCCCTCTAGTTAAATATGTAGTAGTAGGTATATGCCGATTGTATACCAAATCTTAAAAAACTCAATTTTATCTTATAACAAAACAACTCACATTTATTATTATGTAAAGGGAAAGAAGCGTGCAGTAGAAATAAACACCTGATGTGGGAACAAGCCCTCGAATTAAATATGTAGTAGTAGGGATATGCCGATTGCAGACCAAATCTTAACAAACTCAATTTGATCTGATAACAAAAAACCTCACATTTATTAGTATGTAAAGGGAAAGAAGTGTGCAGTAGAAATAAACACCTGATGTGGGAACCAGCCTTCGAGTTAAATATGTAAAGGGAAAGAAGTGTGCAGTAGAAATAAACACCTGATGTGGGAACAAGCCGTCGAGTTAAATATGTAGTAGTAGGGATATGCCGATTGTAGACCAAATCTTAAAGAACTCAATTTGATCTGATAACAAAAAAAACTCACATTTATTATTATGTAAAGGGAAAGAAGTGTGCAGTAGAAATAAACACCTGATGTGGGAACAAGCCTTCGAGTTAAATATGTAAAGGGAAAGAAGTGTGCAGTAGAAATAAACACCTGATGTGGGAACAAGCCCTCGAGTTAAATATGTAGTAGTAGGGATATGCCGATTGTATACCAAATCTTAAAAAACTCAATTTGATCTTATAACAAAACAACTCACATTTATTATTATGTAAAGGGAAAGAAGTGTGCAGTAGAAATAAACACCTGATGTGGGAACAAGCCCTCGAGTTAAATATGTAGTAGTAGGGATATGCCGATTGTAGACCAAATCTTAACAAACTCAATTTGATCTGATAACAAAAAAACCTCACATTTATAAGTATGTAAAGGGAAAGAAGTGTGCAGTAGAAATAAACACCTGATGTGGGAACAAGCCTTCGAGTTAAATATGTAAAGGGAAAGAAGTGTGCAGTAGAAATAAACACCTGATGTGGGAACAAGCCGTCGAGTTAAATATGTAGTAGTAGGGATATGCCGATTGTATACCAAATCTTAAAGAACTCTATTTGATCTGATAACAAAAAAAACTCACATTTATTATTATGTAAAGGGAAAGAAGTGTGCAGTAGAAATAAACACCTGATGTGGGAACAAGCCTTCGAGTTAAATATGTAAAGGGAAAGAAGTGTGCAGTAGAAATAAACACCTGATGTGGGAACAAGCCCTCGAGTTAAATATGTAGTAGTAGGGATATGCCGATTGTATACCAAATCTTAAAAAACTCAATTTGATCTTATAACAAAACAACTCACATTTATTATTATGTAAAGGGAAAGAAGTGTGCAGTAGAAATAAACACCTGATGTGGGAACAAGCCCTCGAGTTAAATATGTAGTAGTAGGGATATGCCGATTGTAGACCAAATCTTAACAAACTCAATTTGATCTGATAACAAAAAAACCTCACATTTATAAGTATGTAAAGGGAAAGAAGTGTGCAGTAGAAATAAACACCTGATGTGGGAACCAGCCTTCGAGTTAAATATGTAAAGGGAAAGAAGTGTGCAGTAGAAATAAACACCTGATGTGGGAACAAGCCGTCGAGTTAAATATGTAGTAGTAGGGATATGCCGATTGTAGACCAAATCTTAAAGAACTCAATTTGATCTGATAACAAAAAAAACTCACATTTATTATTATGTAAAGGGAAAGAAGTGTGCAGTAGAAATAAACACCTGATGTGGGAACAAGCCTTCGAGTTAAATATGTAAAGGGAAAGAAGTGTGCAGTAGAAATAAACACCTGATGTGGGAACAAGCCCTCGAGTTAAATATGTAGTAGTAGGGATATGCCGATTGTATACCAAATCTTAAAAAACTCAATTTGATCTTATAACAAAACAACTCACATTTATTATTATGTAAAGGGAAAGAAGTGTGCAGTAGAAATAAACACCTGATGTGGGAACAAGCCCTCGAGTTAAATATGTAGTAGTAGGGATATGCCGATTGTAGACCAAATCTTAACAAACTCAATTTGATCTGATAACAAAAAAACCTCACATTTATAAGTATGTAAAGGGAAAGAAGTGTGCAGTAGAAATAAACACCTGATGTGGGAACAAGCCTTCGAGTTAAATATGTAAAGGGAAAGAAGTGTGCAGTAGAAATAAACACCTGATGTGGGAACAAGCCGTCGAGTTAAATATGTAGTAGTAGGGATATGCCGATTGTATACCAAATCTTAAAGAACTCTATTTGATCTGATAACAAAAAAAACTCACATTTATTATTATGTAAAGGGAAAGAAGTGTGCAGTAGAAATAAACACCTGATGTGGGAACAAGCCTTCGAGTTAAATATGTAAAGGGAAAGAAGTGTGCAGTAGAAATAAACACCTGATGTGGGAACAAGCCCTCGAGTTAAATATGTAGTAGTAGGGATATGCCGATTGTATACCAAATCTTAAAAAACTCAATTTGATCTTATAACAAAACAACTCACATTTATTATTATGTAAAGGGAAAGAAGTGTGCAGTAGAAATAAACACCTGATGTGGGAACAAGCCCTCGAGTTAAATATGTAGTAGTAGGGATATGCCGATTGTAGACCAAATCTTAACAAACTCAATTTGATCTGATAACAAAAAAACCTCACATTTATAAGTATGTAAAGGGAAAGAAGTGTGCAGTAGAAATAAACACCTGATGTGGGAACAAGCCTTCGAGTTAAATATGTAAAGGGAAAGAAGTGTGCAGTAGAAATAAACACCTGATGTGGGAACAAGCCGTCGAGTTAAATATGTAGTAGTAGGGATATGCCGATTGTAGACCAAATCTTAAAAAACTCAATTTGATCTGATAACAAAAAAACTCACAATCATTATTATGTAAAGGGAAAGAAGTGTGCAGTAGAAATAAACACCTGATGTGGGAACAAGCCTTCGAGTTAAATATGTAAAGGGAAATAAGTGTGCAGTAGAAATAAACAACTGATGTGGGAACAAGCCCTCGAGTTAAATATGTAGTAGTAGGGATATGCCGATTGTATACCAAATCTTAAAAACTCAATTTGATCTTATAACAAAACAACTCACATTTATTATTATGTAAAGGGAAAGAAGTGTGCAGTAGAAATAAACACCTGATGTGGGAACAAGCCTTCGAGTTAAATATGTAAAGGGAAAGAAGTGTGCAGTAGAAATAAACACCTGATGTGGGAACAAGCTCTCGAGTTAAATATGTAGTAGTAGGGATATGCCGATTGTAGACCAAATCTTAAAAAACTCAACTTGATCTGATAACAAAAAAAACTCACATTTATTATTATGTAAAGAGAAAGAAGTGTGCAGTAGAAATAAACACCTTATGTGAGAACAAGCCCTCGAGTTAAATATGTAGTAGTAGGGATATGCCGATTATAGACCAAATCTTAAAAAAACTCAATTTGATTTGATAACAAAAAAACCTCACATTTATTATTATGTAAAGGGAAATAAGTGTGCAGTAGAAATAAACACCTGATGTGGGAACAAGTCCTCGAGATAAAAATATGTGAAGGGAAAGAAGTGTGCAGTAGAAATAAACACCTGATGTGGGAACAAGCCCTCGAGTTAAATATGTAAAGGGAAAGAAGTGTGCAGTAGAAATAAACACCTGATGTGGGAACAAGCCCTCGAGTTAAATATGTAAAGGGAAAGAAGTGTGCAGTAGAAATTAACACCTGATGTGGGAACAAGCCCTCGAGTTAAATATGTAAAGGGAAAGAAGTGTGCAGTTGAAATAAACACCTGATGTGGGAACAAGCCGTCGAGTTAAATATGTAGTAGTAGGGATATGCCGATTGTAGACCAAATCTTAAAAAACTCAATTTGATCTGATAACAAAAAAACTCACATTCATTATTATGTAAATGGAAAGAAGTGTGCAGTAGAAATAAACACCTGATGTGGGAACAAGCCCTCAAGTTAAATATGTAGTAGTAGGGATATGCCGATTGTAGACCAAATCTTAAAAAACTCAATTTGATCTGATAACAACAAAAACTCACATTTATTATTATGTAAAGGGAAAGAAGTGTGCAGTGGAAATAAACACCTGATGTGGGAACAAGCCCTCGAGTTAAATATGTAGTAGTAGGGATATGCCGATTGTAGACCAAATCTTAAAAAACTCAATTTGATCTGATAACAACAAAAACTCACATTTATTATTATGTAAAGGGAAAGAAGTGTGCAGTAGAAATAAACACCTGATGTGGGAACAAGCCCTCAAGTTAAATATGTAGTAGTAGGGATATGCCGATTATAGACCAAATCTTAAAAAAACTCAATTTGATTTGATAACAAAAAAACCTCACATTTATTATTATGTAAAGGGAAAGAAGTGTGCAGTAGAAATAAACACCTGATGTGGGAACAAGCCCTCGAGTTAAATATGTAAAGGGAAAGAAGTGTGCAGTAGAAATAAACACCTGATGTGGGAACAAGCCCTCGAGTTAAATATGTAAAGGGAAAGAAGTGTGCAGTAGAAATTAACACCTGATGTGGGAACAAGCCCTCGAGTTAAATATGTAAAGGGAAAGAAGTGTGCAGTTGAAATAAACACCTGATGTGGGAACAAGCCGTCGAGTTAAATATGTAGTAGTAGGGATATGCCGATTGTAGACCAAATCTTAAAAAACTCAATTTGATCTGATAACAAAAAAACTCACATTCATTATTATGTAAATGGAAAGAAGTGTGCAGTAGAAATAAACACCTGATGTGGGAACAAGCCCTCAAGTTAAATATGTAGTAGTAGGGATATGCCGATTGTAGACCAAATCTTAAAAAACTCAATTTGATCTGATAACAACAAAAACTCACATTTATTATTATGTAAAGGGAAAGAAGTGTGCAGTGGAAATAAACACCTGATGTGGGAACAAGCCCTCGAGTTAAATATGTAGTAGTAGGGATATGCCGATTGTAGACCAAATCTTAAAAAACTCAATTTGATCTGATAACAACAAAAACTCACATTTATTATTATGTAAAGGGAAAGAAGTGTGCAGTAGAAATAAACACCTGATGTGGGAACAAGCCCTCAAGTTAAATATGTAGTAGTAGGGATATGCCGATTGTAGACCAAATCTTAAAAAACTCAATTTGATCTGATAACAAAAAAACTCACATTCATTATTATGTAAAGGGAAAGAAGTGTGCAGTAGAAATAAACACCTGATGTGGGAACAAGCCTTCGAGTTAAATATGTAAAGGGAAAGAAGTGTGCAGTAGAAATAAACACCTGATGTGGGAACAAGCCGTCGAGTTAAATATGTAGTAGTAGGGATATGCCGATTGTAGACCAAATCTTAAAAAACTCAATTTGATCTGATAACAAAAAAACTCACATTCATTATTATGTAAAGGGAAAGAAGTGTGCAGTAGAAATAAACACCTGATGTGGGAACAAGCCCTCAAGTTAAATATGTAGTAGTAGGGATATGCCGATTGTAGACCAAATCTTAAAAAACTCAATTTGATCTGATAACAACAAAAACTCACATTTATTGTTATGTAAAGGGAAAGAAGTGTGCAGTGGAAATAAACACCTGATGTGGGAACAAGCCCTCGAGTTAAATATGTAGTAGTAGGGATATGCCGATTGTAGACCAAATCTTAACAAACTCAATTTGATCTGATAACAAACAAACCTCACATTTATTAGTATGTAAAGGGAAAGAAGTGTGCAGTAGAAATAAACACCTGATGTGGGAACAAGCCGTCGAGTTAAATATGTAGTAGTAGGGATATGCCGATTGTAGACCAAATCTTAAAAAACTCAATTTAATCTGATAACAAAAAAACTCACATTGATTATTATGTAAAGGGGAAGAAGTGTGCAGTAGAAATAAACACCTGATGCGGGAACAAGCCCTCGAGTTAAATATGTAGTAGTAGGGATATGCCGAGTGTAGACCAAATCTTAAAAAAACTCAATTTGATCTGATAACAAAACAAACTCACATTTATTATTATGTAAAGGGAAAGAAGTGTGCAGTAGAAATAAACACCTGATGCGGGAACAAGCCTTCGAGTTAAATATGTAAAGGGAAAGAAGTGTGCAGTAGAAATAAACACCTGATGTGGGAACAAGCCCTCGAGTTAAATATGTAAAGGGAAAGAAGTGTGCAGTAGAAATAAACACCTGATGTGGGAACAAGCCCTCGAGTTAAATATGTAAAGGGAAAGAAGTGTGCAGTAAAAATAAACACCTGATGTGGGAACAAGCCCTGGAGTTAAATATGTAAAGGGAAAGAAGTGTGCAGTAGAAATAAACACCTGATGTGGGAACAAGCCCTCAAGTTAAATATGTAAAAGGAAAGAAGTGTGCAGTAGAAATAAACACCTGATGTGGGAACAAGCCCTCGAGTTAAATATGTAGTAGTAGGGATATGCCGATTGTAGACCAAATCTTAAATATGTAGTAGTAGGGATATGCCGATTGTAGACCAAATCTTAAATATGTAGTAGTAGGGATATGCCGATTGTAGACCACATCTTAAATATGTAGTAGTAGGGATATGCCGATTGTAGACCAAATCTTAAATATGTAGTAGTAGGGATATGCCGATTGTAGACCAAATCTTAAATATGTAGTAGTAGGGATATGCCGATTATAGACCAAATCTTAAAAAACTCAATTTGATTTGATAACAAAAAAACCTCACATTTATTATTATGTAAAGGGAAATAAGTGTGCAGTAGAAATAAACACCTGATGTGGGAACAAGTCCTCGAGTTAAATATGTGAAGGGAAAGAAGTGTGCAGTAGAAATAAACACCTGATGTGGGAACAAGCCCTCGAGTTAAATATGTAAAGGGAAAGAAGTGTGCAGTAGAAATAAACACCTGATGTGGGAACAAGCCCTCGAGTTAAATATGTAAAGGGAAAGAAGTGTGCAGTAGAAATTAACACCTGATGTGGGAACAAGCCCTCGAGTTAAATATGTAAAGGGAAAGAAGTGTGCAGTTGAAATAAACACCTGATGTGGGAACAAGCCGTCGAGTTAAATATGTAGTAGTAGGGATATGCCGATTGTAGACCAAATCTTAAAAAACTCAATTTGATCTGATAACAAAAAAACTCACATTCATTATTATGTAAATGGAAAGAAGTGTGCAGTAGAAATAAACACCTGATGTGGGAACAAGCCCTCAAGTTAAATATGTAGTAGTAGGGATATGCCGATTGTAGACCAAATCTTAAAAAACTCAATTTGATCTGATAACAACAAAAACTCACATTTATTATTATGTAAAGGGAAAGAAGTGTGCAGTGGAAATAAACACCTGATGTGGGAACAAGCCCTCGAGTTAAATATGTAGTAGTAGGGATATGCCGATTGTAGACCAAATCTTAAAAAACTCAATTTGATCTGATAACAACAAAAACTCACATTTATTATTATGTAAAGGGAAAGAAGTGTGCAGTAGAAATAAACACCTGATGTGGGAACAAGCCCTCAAGTTAAATATGTAGTAGTAGGGATATGCCGATTGTAGACCAAATCTTAAAAAACTCAATTTGATCTGATAACAAAAAAACTCACATTCATTATTATGTAAAGGGAAAGAAGTGTGCAGTAGAAATAAACACCTGATGTGGGAACAAGCCTTCGAGTTAAATATGTAAAGGGAAAGAAGTGTGCAGTAGAAATAAACACCTGATGTGGGAACAAGCCGTCGAGTTAAATATGTAGTAGTAGGGATATGCCGATTGTAGACCAAATCTTAAAAAACTCAATTTGATCTGATAACAAAAAAACTCACATTCATTATTATGTAAAGGGAAAGAAGTGTGCAGTAGAAATAAACACCTGATGTGGGAACAAGCCCTCAAGTTAAATATGTAGTAGTAGGGATATGCCGATTGTAGACCAAATCTTAAAAAACTCAATTTGATCTGATAACAACAAAAACTCACATTTATTGTTATGTAAAGGGAAAGAAGTGTGCAGTGGAAATAAACACCTGATGTGGGAACAAGCCCTCGAGTTAAATATGTAGTAGTAGGGATATGCCGATTGTAGACCAAATCTTAACAAACTCAATTTGATCTGATAACAAACAAACCTCACATTTATTAGTATGTAAAGGGAAAGAAGTGTGCAGTAGAAATAAACACCTGATGTGGGAACAAGCCGTCGAGTTAAATATGTAGTAGTAGGGATATGCCGATTGTAGACCAAATCTTAAAAAACTCAATTTAATCTGATAACAAAAAAACTCACATTGATTATTATGTAAAGGGGAAGAAGTGTGCAGTAGAAATAAACACCTGATGCGGGAACAAGCCCTCGAGTTAAATATGTAGTAGTAGGGATATGCCGAGTGTAGACCAAATCTTAAAAAACTCAATTTGATCTGATAACAAAACAAACTCACATTTATTATTATGTAAAGGGAAAGAAGTGTGCAGTAGAAATAAACACCTGATGCGGGAACAAGCCTTCGAGTTAAATATGTAAAGGGAAAGAAGTGTGCAGTAGAAATAAACACCTGATGTGGGAACAAGCCCTCGAGTTAAATATGTAAAGGGAAAGAAGTGTGCAGTAGAAATAAACACCTGATGTGGGAACAAGCCCTCGAGTTAAATATGTAAAGGGAAAGAAGTGTGCAGTAAAAATAAACACCTGATGTGGGAACAAGCCCTGGAGTTAAATATGTAAAGGGAAAGAAGTGTGCAGTAGAAATAAACACCTGATGTGGGAACAAGCCCTCAAGTTAAATATGTAAAAGGAAAGAAGTGTGCAGTAGAAATAAACACCTGATGTGGGAACAAGCCCTCGAGTTAAATATGTAGTAGTAGGGATATGCCGATTGTAGACCAAATCTTAAATATGTAGTAGTATGGATATGCCGATTGTAGACCAAATCTTAAATATGTAGTAGTAGGGATATGCCGATTGTAGACCACATCTTAAATATGTAGTAGTAGGGATATGCCGATTGTAGACCAAATCTTAAATATGTAGTAGTAGGGATATGCCGATTGTAGACCAAATCTTAAATATGTAGTAGTAGGGATATGCCGATTGTAGACCACATCTTAAATATGTAGTAGTAGGGATATGCCGATTGTAGACCAAATCTTAAATATGTAGTAGTAGGGATATGCCGATTGTAGACCAAATCTTAAATATGTAGTAGTAGGGATATGCCGATTGTAGACCAAATCTTAAATATGTAGTAGTAGGGATATGCCGATTGTAGACCAAATCTTAAATATGTAGTAGTAGGGATATGCCGATTGTAGACCAAATCTTAAATATGTAGTAGTAGGGATATGCCGATTGTAGACCAAATCTTAAATATGTAGCAGTAGGGATATGCCGATTGTAGACCAAATCTTAAATATGTAGTAGTAGGGATATGCCGATTGTAGACCAAATCTTAAATATGTAGTAGTAGGGATATGCCGATTGTAGACCAAATCTTAAATATGTAGTAGTAGGGATATGCCGATTGTAGACCAAATCTTAAATATGTAGTAGTAGGGATATGCCGATTGTAGACCAAATCTTAAATATGTAGTAGTAGGGATATGCCGATTGTAGACCAAATCTTAAAAAACTCAATTTGATCTGATAACAAAACAAACTCACATTTATTATTATGTAAAGGGAAAGAAGTGTGCAGTAGAAATAAACACCTGATGTGGGAACAAGCCCTCGAGTTAAATATGTAAAGGGAAAGAAGTGTGCAGTAGAAATAAACACCTGATGTGGGAACAAGCCCTCAAGTTAAATATGTAAAAGGAAAGAAGTGTGCAGTAGAAATAAACACCTGATGTGGGAACAAGCCCTCGAGTTAAATATGTAAAGGGAAAGAAGTGTGCAGTAAAAATAAACACCTGATGTGGGAACAAGCCCTGGAGTTAAATATGTAAAGGGAAAGAAGTGTGCAGTAGAAATAAACACCTGATGTGGGAACAAGCCCTCAAGTTAAATATGTAAAAGGAAAGAAGTGTGCAGTAGAAATAAACACCTGATGTGGGAACAAGCCCTCGAGTTAAATATGTAGTAGTAGGGATATGCCGATTGTAGACCAAATCTTAAATATGTAGTAGTATGGATATGCCGATTGTAGACCAAATCTTAAATATGTAGTAGTAGGGATATGCCGATTGTAGACCACATCTTAAATATGTAGTAGTAGGGATATGCCGATTGTAGACCAAATCTTAAATATGTAGTAGTAGGGATATGCCGATTGTAGACCAAATCTTAAATATGTAGTAGTAGGGATATGCCGATTGTAGACCACATCTTAAATATGTAGTAGTAGGGATATGCCGATTGTAGACCAAATCTTAAATATGTAGTAGTAGGGATATGCCGATTGTAGACCAAATCTTAAATATGTAGTAGTAGGGATATGCCGATTGTAGACCAAATCTTAAATATGTAGTAGTAGGGATATGCCGATTGTAGACCAAATCTTAAATATGTAGTAGTAGGGATATGCCGATTGTAGACCAAATCTTAAATATGTAGTAGTAGGGATATGCCGATTGTAGACCAAATCTTAAATATGTAGCAGTAGGGATATGCCGATTGTAGACCAAATCTTAAATATGTAGTAGTAGGGATATGCCGATTGTAGACCAAATCTTAAATATGTAGTAGTAGGGATATGCCGATTGTAGACCAAATCTTAAATATGTAGTAGTAGGGATATGCCGATTGTAGACCAAATCTTAAATATGTAGTAGTAGGGATATGCCGATTGTAGACCAAATCTTAAATATGTAGTAGTAGGGATATGCCGATTGTAGACCAAATCTTAAAAAACTCAATTTGATCTGATAACAAAACAAACTCACATTTATTATTATGTAAAGGGAAAGAAGTGTGCAGTAGAAATAAACACCTGATGTGGGAACAAGCCCTCGAGTTAAATATGTAAAGGGAAAGAAGTGTGCAGTAGAAATAAACACCTGATGTGGGAACAAGCGCTCGAGTTAAATATGTAGTAGTAGGGATATGCCGATTGTAGACCAAATCTTAAATATGTAGTAGTAGGGATATGCCGATTGTAGACCAAATCTTAAATATGTAGTAGTAGGGATATGCCGATTGTAGACCACATCTTAAATATGTAGTAGTAGGGATATGCCGATTGTAGACCAAATCTTAAATATGTAGTAGTAGGGATATGCCGATTGTAGACCAAATCTTAAATATGTAGTAGTAGGGATATGCCGATTGTAGACCAAATCTTAAATATGTAGTAGTAGGGATATGCCGATTGTAGACCAAATCTTAAATATGTAGTAGTAGGGATATGCTGATTGTAGACCAAATCTTAACAAACTCAATTTGATCTGATAACAAAACAAACTCACATTTATTATTATGTAAAGGGAAAGAAGTGTGCAGTAGAAATAAACACCTAATGGGGAAACAAGCCCTCGAGTTAAATATGTAAAGGGAAAGAAGTGTGCAGTAGAAATAAACACCTGATGTGGGAACAAGCCCTCGAGTTAAATATGTAAAGGGAAAGAAGTGTGCAGTAGAAATAAACACCTGATGTGGGAACAAGCCCTCGAGTTAAATATGTAAAGGGAAAGAAGTGTGCAGTAGAAATAAACACCTGATGTGGGAACAAGCCCTCGAGTTAAATATGTAAAGGGAAAGAAGTGTGCAGTAAAAATAAACACCTGATGTGGGAACAAGCCCTCGAGTTAAATATGTAAAGGGAAAGAAGTGTGCAGTAGAAATAAACACCTGATGTGGGAACAAGCCCCCGAGTTAAATATGTAAAGGGAAAGAAGTGTGCAGTAGAAATAAACACCTGATGTGGGAACAAGCCCTCGAGATAAATATGTAAAGGGAAAGAAGTGTGCAGTTAAAATAAACACCTGATGTGGGAACAAGCCCTCGAGTTAAATATGTAGTAGTAGGGATATGCCGATTGTAGACCAAATTTTAAATATGTAGTAGTAGGGATATGCCGATTGTAGACCAAATCTTAAATATGTAGTAGTAGGGATATGCCGATTGTAGACCACATCTTAAATATGTAGTAGTAGGGATATGCCGATTGTAGACCAAATCTTAAATATGTAGTAGTAGGGATATGCCGATTGTAGACCAAATCTTAAATATGTAGTAGTAGGGATATGCCGATTGTAGACCAAATCTTAAATATGTAGTAGTAGGGATATGCCGATTGTAGACCAAATCTTAAATATGTAGTAGTAGGGATATGCCGATTGTAGACCAAATCTTAAATATGTAGTAGTAGGGATATGCCGATTGTAGACCAAATCTTAAATATGTAGTAGTAGGGATATGGCGATTGTAGACCAAATCTTAAATATGTAGTAGTAGGGATATGCCGATTGTAGACCAAATCTTAAATATGTAGTAGTAGGGATATGCCGATTGTAGACCAAATCTTAAAAAACTCAATTTGATCTGATAACAAAACAAACTCACATTTATTATTATGTAAAGGGAAAGAAGTGTGCAGTAGAAATAAACACCTGATGTGGGAACAAGCCCTCGAGTTAAATATGTAAAGGGAAAGAAGTGTGCAGTAGAAATAAACACCTGATGTGGGAACAAGCCCTCGAGTTAAATATGTAGTAGTAGGGATATGCCGATTGTAGACCAAATCTTAAATATGTAGTAGTAGGGATATGCCGATTGTAGACCAAATCTTAAATATGTAGTAGTAGGGATATGCCGATTGTAGACCAAATCTTAAATATGTAGTAGTAGGGATATGCCGATTGTAGACCAAATCTTAAATATGTAGTAGTAGGAATATGCCGATTGTAGACCAAATCTTAAATATGTAGTAGTAGGGATATGCCGATTGTAGACCAAATCTTAAATATGTAGTAGTAGGGATATGCCGATTGTAGACCCAATCTTAAATATGTAGTAGTAGGGATATGCCGATTGTAGACCAAATCTTAAATATGTAGTAGTAGGGATATGCCGATTGTAGACCCAATCTTAAATATGTAGTAGTAGGGATATGCCGATTGTAGACCAAATCTTAAATATGTAGTAGTAGGGATATGCCGATTGTAGACCAAATCTTAAATATGTAGAAGTAGGGATATGCCGATTGTAGACCAAATCTTAAATATGTAGTAGTAGGGATATGCCGATTGTAGACCAAATCTTAAATATGTAGTAGTAGGGATATGCCGATTGTAGACCAAATCTTAAATATGTAGTAGTAGGGATATGCCGATTGTAGACCAAATCTTAAATATGTAGTAGTAGGGATATGCCGATTGTAGACCAAATCTTAAATATGTAGTAGTAGGGATATGCCGATTGTAGACCAAATCTTAAATGGGTAGTAGTAGGGATATGCCGATTGTAGACCAAATCTTAAATATGTAGTAGTAGGGATATGCCGATTGTAGACCAAATCTTAAATATGTAGTAGTAGGGATATGCCGATTGTAGACCAAATCTTAAATATGTAGTAGTAGGGATATGCCGATTGTAGACCAAATCTTAAATATGTAGAAGTAGGGATATGCCGATTGTAGACCAAATCTTAAATATGTAGTAGTAGGGATATGCCGATTGTAGACCAAATCTTAAATATGTAGTAGTAGGGATATGCCGATTGTAGACCAAATCTTAAATATGTAGTAGTAGGGATATGCCGATTGTAGACCAAATCTTAAATATGTAGTAGTAGGGATATGCCGATTGTAGACCAAATCTTAAATATGTAGTAGTAGGGATATGCCGATTGTAGACCAAATCTTAAATATGTAGTAGTAGGGATATGCCGATTGTAGACCAAATCTTAAATATGTAGTAGTAGGGATATGCCGATTGTAGACCAAATCTTAAATATGTAGTAGTAGGGATATGCCGATTGTAGACCAAATCTTAAATATGTAGTAGTAGGGATATGGCGATTGTAGACCAAATCTTAAATATGTAGTAGTAGGGATATGCCGATTGTAGACCAAATCTTAAATATGTAGTAGTAGGGATATGCCGATTGTAGACCAAATCTTAAAAAACTCAATTTGATCTGATAACAAAACAAACTCACATTTATTATTATGTAAAGGGAAAGAAGTGTGCAGTAGAAATAAACACCTGATGTGGGAACAAGCCCTCGAGTTAAATATGTAAAGGGAAAGAAGTGTGCAGTAGAAATAAACACCTGATGTGGGAACAAGCCCTCGAGTTAAATATGTAGTAGTAGGGATATGCCGATTGTAGACCAAATCTTAAATATGTAGTAGTAGGGATATGCCGATTGTAGACCAAATCTTAAATATGTAGTAGTAGGGATATGCCGATTGTAGACCAAATCTTAAATATGTAGTAGTAGGGATATGCCGATTGTAGACCAAATCTTAAATATGTAGTAGTAGGGATATGCCGATTGTAGACCAAATCTTAAATATGTAGTAGTAGGAATATGCCGATTGTAGACCAAATCTTAAATATGTAGTAGTAGGGATATGCCGATTGTAGACCAAATCTTAAATATGTAGTAGTAGGGATATGCCGATTGTAGACCCAATCTTAAATATGTAGTAGTAGGGATATGCCGATTGTAGACCAAATCTTAAATATGTAGTAGTAGGGATATGCCGATTGTAGACCCAATCTTAAATATGTAGTAGTAGGGATATGCCGATTGTAGACCCAATCTTAAATATGTAGTAGTAGGGATATGCCGATTGTAGACCAAATCTTAAATATGTAGTAGTAGGGATATGCTGATTGTAGACCAAATCTTAAATATGTAGTAGTAGGGATATGCCGATTGTAGACCAAATCTTAAATATGTAGTAGTAGGGATATGCCGATTGTAGACCAAATCTTAAATATGTAGTAGTAGGGATATGCCGATTGTAGACCAAATCTTAAATATGTAGTAGTAGGGATATGCCGATTGTAGACCAAATCTTAAATATGTAGTAGTAGGGATATGCCGATTGTAGACCAAATCTTAAAAAACTCAATTTGATCTGATAACAAAACAAACTCACATTTATTATTATGTAAAGGGAAAGAAGTGTGCAGTAGAAATAAACACCTGATGTGGAAACAAGCCCTCGAGTTAAATATGTAAAGGGAAAGAAGTGTGCAGTAGAAATAAACACCTGATGTGGGAACAAGCCCTCGAGTTAAATATGTAAAGGGAAAGAAGTGTGCAGTAGAAATAAACACCTGATGTGGGAACAAGCCCTCGAGTTAAATATGTAAAGGGAAAGAAGTGTGCAGTAAAAATAATCACCTGATGTGGGAACAAGCCCTCGAGTTAAATATGTCAAGGAAAAGAAGTGTGCAGTAGAAATAAACACCTGATGTGGGAACAAGCCCTCAAGTTAAATATGTAAAAGGAAAGAAGTGTGCAGTAGAAATAAACACCTGATGTGGGAACAAGCCCTCGAGTTAAATATGTAGTAGTAGGGATATGCCGATTGTAGACCAAATATTAAATATGTAGTAGTAGGGATATGCCGATTGTAGACCAAATCTTAAATATGTAGTAGTAGGGATATGCCGATTGTAGACCAAATCTTAAATATGTAGTAGTAGGGATATGCCGATTGTAGACCAAATCTTAAATATGTAGTAGTAGGGATATGCCGATTGTAGACCAAATCTTAAAAAACTCAATTTGATCTGATAACAAAACAAACTCACATTTATTATTATGTAAAGGGAAAGAAGTGTGCAGTAGAAATAAACACCTGATGTGGGAACAAGCCCTCGAGTTAAATATGTAGTAGTAGGGATATGCCGATTGTAGACCAAATCTTAAATATGTAGTAGTAGGGATATGCCGATTGTAGACCAAATCTTAAATATGTAGTAGTAGGGATATGCCGATTGTAGACCACATCTTAAATATGTAGTAGTAGGGATATGCCGATTGTAGACCAAATCTTAAATATGTAGTAGTAGGGATATGCCGATTGTAGACCAAATCTTAAATATGTAGTAGTAGGGATATGCCGATTGTAGGACCAAATCTTAAATATGTAGTAGTAGGGATATGCCGATTGTAGACCAAATCTTAAATATGTAGTAGTAGGGATATGCCGATTGTAGACCAAATCTTAAATATGTAGTATTAGGGATATGCCGATTGTAGACCAAATCTTAAATATGTAGTAGTAGGGATATGCCGATTGTAGACCAAATCTTAAATATGTAGTAGTAGGGATATGCCGATTGTAGACCAAATCTTAAATATGTAGTAGTAGGAATATGCCGATTGTAGACCAAATCCTAAATATGTAGTAGTAGGGATATGCCGATTGTAGACCAAATCTTAAATATGTAGTAGTAGGGATATGCCGATTGTAGACCAAATCTTAAATATGTAGTAGTAGGGATATGCTGATTGTAGACCAAATCTTAACAAACTCAATTTGATCTGATAACAAAACAAACTCACATTTATTATTATGTAAAGGGAAAGAAGTGTGCAGTAGAAATAAACACCTGATGTGGAAACAAGCCCTCGAGTTAAATATGTAAAGGGAAAGAAGTGTGCAGTAGAAATAAACACCTGATGTGGGAACAAGCCCTCGAGTTAAATATGTAAAGGGAAAGAAGTGTGGAGTAGAAATAAACACCTGATGTGGGAACAAGCCCTCGAGTTAAATATGTAAAGGGAAAGAAGTGTGCAGTAGAAATAAACACCTGATGTGGGAACAAGCCCTCGAGTTAAATATGTAAAGGGAAAGAAGTGTGCAGTAAAAATAAACACCTGATGTGGGAACAAGCCCTCGAGTTAAATATGTAAAGGGAAAGAAGTGTGCAGTAGAAATAAACACCTGATGTGGGAACAAGCCCTCAAGTTAAATATGTAAAAGGAAAGAAGTGTGCAGTAGAAATAAACACCTGATGTGGGAACAAGCCCTCGAGTTAAATATGTAGTAGTAGGGATATGCCGATTGTAGACCAAATCTTAAATATGTAGTAGTAGGGATATGCCGATTGTAGACCAAATCTTAAATATGTAGTAGTAGGGATATGCCGATTGTAGACCACATCTTAAATATGTAGTAGTAGGGATATGCCGATTGTAGACCAAATCTTAAATATGTAGTAGTAGGGATATGCCGATTGTAGACCAAATCTTAAATATGTAGTAGTAGGGATATGCCGATTGTAGACCAAATCTTAAATATGTAGTAGTAGGGATATGCCGATTGTAGACCAAATCTTAACTATGTAGTAGTAGGGATATGCCGATTGTAGACCAAATCTTAAATATGTAGTAGTAGGGATATGCCGATTGTAGACCAAATCTTAAATATGTAGTAGTAGGGATATGGCGATTGTAGACCAAATCTTAAATATGTAGTAGTAGGAATATGCCGATTGTAGACCAAATCTTAAAAAACTCAATTTGATCTGATAACAAAACAAACTCACATTTATTATTATGTAAAGGGAAAGAAGTGTGCAGTAGAAATAAACACCTGATGTGGAAACAAGCCCTCGAGTTAAATATGTAAAGGGAAAGAAGTGTGCAGTAGAAATAAACACCTGATGTGGGAACAAGCCCTCGAGTTAAATATGTAAAGGGAAAGAAGTGTGCAGTAGAAATAAACACCTGATGTGGGAACAAGCCCTCGAGTTAAATATGTAAAGGGAAAGAAGTGTGCAGTAAAAATAAACACCTGATGTGGGAACAAGCCCTCGAGTTAATTATGTAAAGGAAAAGAAGTGTGCAGTAGAAATAAACACCTGATGTGGGAACAAGCCCTCCAGTTAAATATGTAAAAGGAAAGAAGTGTGCAGTAGAAATAAACACCTGATGTGGGAACAAGCCCTCGAGTTAAATATGTAGTAGTAGGGATATGCCGATTGTAGACCAAATCTTAAATATGTAGTAGTAGGGATATGCCGATTGTAGACCAAATCTTAAATATGTAGTAGTAGGGATATGCCGATTGTAGACCACATCTTAAATATGTAGTAGTAGGGATATGCCGATTGTAGACCAAATCTTAAATATGTAGTAGTAGGGATATGCCGATTGTAGACGAAATCTTAAATATGTAGTAGTAGGGATATGCCGATTGTAGACCAAATCTTAAATATGTAGTAGTAGGGATATGCCGATTGTAGACCACATCTTAAATATGTAGTAGTAGGGATATGCCGATTGTAGACCAAATCTTAAATATGTAGTAGTAGGGATATGCCGATTGTAGACCAAATCTTAAATATGTAGTAGTAGGGATATGCCGATTGTAGACCAAATCTTAAATATGTAGTAGTAGGGATATGCCGATTGTAGACCAAATCTTAAATATGTAGTAGTAGGGATATGCCGATTGTAGACCAAATCTTAAATATGTAGTAGTAGGGATATGCCGATTGTAGACCAAATCTTAAATATGTAGTAGTAGGGATATGCCGATTGTAGACCAAATCTTAAATATGTAGTAGTAGGGATATGCCGATTGTAGACCAAATCTTAAAAAACTCAATTTGATCTGATAACAAAACAAACTCACTTTTATTATTATGTAAAGGGGAAGAAGTGTGCAGTAGAAATAAACACCTGATGTGGGAACAAGCCCTCGAGTTAAATATGTAAATGGAAAGAAGTGTGCAGTAGAAATAAACACCTGATGTGGGAACAAGCCCTCGAGTTAAATATGTAGTAGTAGGGATATGCCGATTGTAGACCAAATCTTAAATATGTAGTAGTAGGGATATGCCGATTGTAGACCAAATCTTAAATATGTAGTAGTAGGGATATGCCGATTGTAGACCAAATCTTAAATATGTAGTAGTAGGGATATGGCGATTGTAGACCAAATCTTAAATATGTAGTAGTAGGGATATGCCGATTGTAGACCAAATCTTAAATATGTAGTAGTAGGGATATGCCGATTGTAGACCAAATCTTAAATATGTAGTAGTAGGGATATGCCGATTGTAGACCAAATCTTAAATATGTAGTAGTAGGGATATGCCGATTGTAGACCACATCTTAAATATGTAGTAGTAGGGATATGCCGATTGTAGACCAAATCTTAAATATGTAGTAGTAGGGATATGCCGATTGTAGACGAAATCTTAAATATGTAGTAGTAGGGATATGTCGATTGTAGACCAAATCTTAAATATGTAGTAGTAGGGATATGCCGATTGTAGACCAAATCTTAAATATGTAGTAGTAGGGATATGCCGATTGTAGACCAAATCTTAAATATGTAGTAGTAGGGATATGCCGATTGTAGACCAAATCTTAAATATGTAGTAGTAGGGATATGCCGATTGTAGACCAAATCTTAAATATGTAGTAGTAGGGATATGCCGATTGTAGACCAAATCTTAAATATGTAGTAGTAGGAATATGCCGATTGTAGACCAAATCCTAAATATGTAGTAGTAGGGATATGCCGATTGTAGACCAAATCTTAAATATGTAGTAGTAGGGATATGCCGATTGTAGACCAAATCTTAAATATGTAGTAGTAGGGATATGCTGATTGTAGACCAAATCTTAACAAACTCAATTTGATCTGATAACAAAACAAACTCACATGTATTATTATGTAAAGGGAAAGAAGTGTGCAGTATAAATAAACACCTGATGTGGGAACAAGCCCTCGAGTTAAATATGTAAAGGGAAAGAAGTGTGCAGTAGAAATAAACACCTGATGTGGGAACAAGCCCTCGAGTTAAATATGTAAAGGGAAAGAAGTGTGCAGTAGAAATAAACACCTGATGTGGGAACAAGCCCTCTAGTTAAATATGTAAAGGGAAAGAAGTGTGCAGTAAAAATAAACACCTGATGTGGGAACAAGCCCTCGAGTTAAATATGTAAAGGGAAAGAAGTGTGCAGTAGAAATAAACACCTGATGTGGGAACAAGCCCTCAAGTTAAATATGTAAAAGGAAAGAAGTGTGCAGTAGAAATAAACACCTGATGTGGGAACAAGCCCTCGAGTTAAATATGTAGTAGTAGGGATATGCCGATTGTAGACCAAATCTTAAATATGTAGTAGTAGGGATATGCCGATTGTAGACCAAATCTTAAATATGTAGTAGTAGGGATATGCCGATTGTAGACCACATCTTAAATATGTAGTAGTAGGGATATGCCGATTGTAGACCAAATCTTAAATATGTAGTAGTAGGGATATGCCGATTGTAGACCAAATCTTAAATATGTAGTAGTAGGGATATGCCGATTGTAGACCAAATCTTAAATATGTAGTAGTAGGGATATGCCGATTGTAGACCAAATCTTAAATATGTAGTAGTAGGGATATGCCGATTGTAGACCAAATCTTAAAAAACTCAATTTGATCTGATAACAAAACAAACTCACATTTATTATTATGTAAAGGGAAAGAAGTGTGCAGGAGAAATAAACACCTGATGTGGGAACAAGCCCTCGAGTTAAATATGTAAAGGGAAAGAAGTGTGCAGTAGAAATAAACACCTGATGTGGGAACAAGCCCTCGAGTTAAATATGTAGTAGTAGGGATATGCCGATTGTAGACCAAATCTTAAATATGTAGTAGTAGGGATATGCCGATTGTAGACCACATCTTAAATATGTAGTAGTAGGGATATGCCGATTGTAGACCACATCTTAAATATGTAGTAGTAGGGATATGCCGATTGTAGACCAAATCTTAAATATGTAGTAGTAGGGATATGCCGATTGTAGACCAAATCTTAAATATGTAGTAGTAGGGATATGCCGATTGTAGACCAAATCTTAAATATGTAGTAGTAGGGATATGCCGATTGTAGACCAAATCTTAAATATGTTGTAGTAGGGATATGCCGATTGTAGACCAAATCTTAAATATGTAGTAGTAGGGATATGCTGATTGTAGACCAAATCTTAAAAAACTCAATTTGATCTGATAACAAAACAAACTCACATTTATTATTATGTAAAGGGAAAGAAGTGTGCAGTAGAAATAAACACCTGATGTGGAAACAAGCCCTCGAGTTAAATATGTAAAGGGAAAGAAGTGTGCAGTAGAAATAAACACCTGATGTGGGAACAAGCCCTCGAGTTACATATGTAAAGGGAAAGAAGTGTGCAGTACAAATAAACACCTGATGTGGGAACAAGCCCTCGAGTTAAATATGTAAAGGGAAAGAAGTGTGCAGTAGAAATAAACACCTGATGTGGGAACAAGCCCTCAAGTTAAATATGTAAAAGGAAAGAAGTGTGCAGTAGAAATAAACACCTGATGTGGGAACAAGCCCTCGAGTTAAATATGTAGTAGTAGGGATATGCCGATTGTAGACCAAATCTTAAATATGTAGTAGTAGGGATATGCCGATTGTAGACCAAATCTTAAATATGTAGTAGTAGGGATATGCCGATTGTAGACCACATCTTAAATATGTAGTAGTAGGGATATGCCGATTGTAGACCAAATCTTAAATATGTAGTAGTAGGGATATGCCGATTGTAGACCAAATCTTAAATATGTAGTAGTAGGGATATGCCGATTGTAGACCAAATCTTAAATATGTAGTAGTAGGGATATGCCGATTGTAGACCAAATCTTAAATATGTAGTAGTAGGGATATGCCGATTGTAGACCAAATCTTAAATATGTAGTATTAGGGATATGCCGATTGTAGACCAAATCTTAAATATGTAGTAGTAGGGATATGCCGATTGTAGACCAAATCTTAAATATGTAGTAGTAGGGATATGCTGATTGTAGACCAAATCTTAAATATGTAGTAGTAGGAATATGCCGATTGTAGACCAAATCCTAAATATGTAGTAGTAGGGATATGCCGATTGTAGACCAAATCTTAAATATGTAGTAGTAGGGATATGCCGATTGTAGACCAAATCTTAAATATGTAGTAGTAGTGATATGCTGATTGTAGACCAAATCTTAACAAACTCAATTTGATCTGATAACAAAACAAACTCACATTTATTATTATGTAAAGGGAAAGAAGTGTGCAGTAGAAATAAACACCTGATGTGGAAACAAGCCCTCGAGTTAAATATGTAAAGGGAAAGAAGTGTGCAGTAGAAATAAACACCTGATGTGGGAACAAGCCCTCGAGTTAAATATGTAAAGGGAAAGAAGTGTGGAGTAGAAATAAACACCTGATGTGGGAACAAGCCCTCGAGTTAAATATGTAAAGGGAAAGAAGTGTGCAGTAGAAATAAACACCTGATGTGGGAACAAGCCCTCGAGTTAAATATGTAAAGGGAAAGAAGTGTGCAGTAAAAATAAACACCTGATGTGGGAACAAGCCCTCGAGTTAAATATGTAAAGGGAAAGAAGTGTGCAGTAGAAATAAACACCTGATGTGGGAACAAGCCCTCAAGTTAAATATGTAAAAGGAAAGAAGTGTGCAGTAGAAATAAACACCTGATGTGGGAACAAGCCCTCGAGTTAAATATGTAGTAGTAGGGATATGCCGATTGTAGACCAAATCTTAAATATGTAGTAGTAGGGATATGCCGATTGTAGACCAAATCTTAAATATGTAGTAGTAGGGATATGCCGATTGTAGACCACATCTTAAATATGTAGTAGTAGGGATATGCCGATTGTAGACCAAATCTTAAATATGTAGTAGTAGGGATATGCCGATTGTAGACCAAATCTTAAATATGTAGTAGTAGGGATATGCCGATTGTAGACCAAATCTTAAATATGTAGTAGTAGGGATATGCCGATTGTAGACCAAATCTTAACTATGTAGTAGTAGGGATATGCCGATTGTAGACCAAATCTTAAATATGTAGTAGTAGGGATATGCCGATTGTAGACCAAATCTTAAATATGTAGTAGTAGGGATATGGCGATTGTAGACCAAATCTTAAATATGTAGTAGTAGGGATATGCCGATTGTAGACCAAATCTTAAAAAACTCAATTTGATCTGATAACAAAACAAACTCACATTTATTATTATGTAAAGGGAAAGAAGTGTGCAGTAGAAATAAACACCTGATGTGGAAACAAGCCCTCGAGTTAAATATGTAAAGGGAAAGAAGTGTGCAGTAGAAATAAACACCTGATGTGGGAACAAGCCCTCGAGTTAAATATGTAAAGGGAAAGAAGTGTGCAGTAGAAATAAACACCTGATGTGGGAACAAGCCCTCGAGTTAAATATGTAAAGGGAAAGAAGTGTGCAGTAAAAATAAACACCTGATGTGGGAACAAGCCCTCGAGTTAATTATGTAAAGGAAAAGAAGTGTGCAGTAGAAATAAACACCTGATGTGGGAACAAGCCCTCCAGTTAAATATGTAAAAGGAAAGAAGTGTGCAGTAGAAATAAACACCTGATGTGGGAACAAGCCCTCGAGTTAAATATGTAGTAGTAGGGATATGCCGATTGTAGACCAAATCTTAAATATGTAGTAGTAGGGATATGCCGATTGTAGACCAAATCTTAAATATGTAGTAGTAGGGATATGCCGATTGTAGACCACATCTTAAATATGTAGTAGTAGGGATATGCCGATTGTAGACCAAATCTTAAATATGTAGTAGTAGGGATATGCCGATTGTAGACGAAATCTTAAATATGTAGTAGTAGGGATATGCCGATTGTAGACCAAATCTTAAATATGTAGTAGTAGGGATATGCCGATTGTAGACCACATCTTAAATATGTAGTAGTAGGGATATGCCGATTGTAGACCAAATCTTAAATATGTAGTAGTAGGGATATGCCGATTGTAGACCAAATCTTAAATATGTAGTAGTAGGGATATGCCGATTGTAGACCAAATCTTAAATATGTAGTAGTAGGGATATGCCGATTGTAGACCAAATCTTAAATATGTAGTAGTAGGGATATGCCGATTGTAGACCAAATCTTAAATATGTAGTAGTAGGGATATGCCGATTGTAGACCAAATCTTAAATATGTAGTAGTAGGGATATGCCGATTGTAGACCAAATCTTAAATATGTAGTAGTAGGGATATGCCGATTGTAGACCAAATCTTAAAAAACTCAATTTGATCTGATAACAAAACAAACTCACATTTATTATTATGTTAAGGGGAAGAAGTGTGCAGTAGAAATAAACACCTGATGTGGGAACAAGCCCTCGAGTTAAATATGTAAATGGAAAGAAGTGTGCAGTAGAAATAAACACCTGATGTGGGAACAAGCCCTCGAGTTAAATATGTAGTAGTAGGGATATGCCGATTGTAGACCAAATCTTAAATATGTAGTAGTAGGGATATGCCGATTGTAGACCAAATCTTAAATATGTAGTAGTAGGGATATGCCGATTGTAGACCAAATCTTAAATATGTAGTAGTAGGGATATGGCGATTGTAGACCAAATCTTAAATATGTAGTAGTAGGGATATGCCGATTGTAGACCAAATCTTAAATATGTAGTAGTAGGGATATGCCGATTGTAGACCAAATCTTAAATATGTAGTAGTAGGGATATGCCGATTGTAGACCAAATCTTAAATATGTAGTAGTAGGGATATGCCGATTGTAGACCACATCTTAAATATGTAGTAGTAGGGATATGCCGATTGTAGACCAAATCTTAAATATGTAGTAGTAGGGATATGCCGATTGTAGACGAAATCTTAAATATGTAGTAGTAGGGATATGTCGATTGTAGACCAAATCTTAAATATGTAGTAGTAGGGATATGCCGATTGTAGACCAAATCTTAAATATGTAGTAGTAGGGATATGCCGATTGTAGACCAAATCTTAAATATGTAGTAGTAGGGATATGCCGATTGTAGACCAAATCTTAAATATGTAGTAGTAGGGATATGCCGATTGTAGACCAAATCTTAAATATGTAGTAGTAGGGATATGCCGATTGTAGACCAAATCTTAAATATGTAGTAGTAGGAATATGCCGATTGTAGACCAAATCCTAAATATGTAGTAGTAGGGATATGCCGATTGTAGACCAAATCTTAAATATGTAGTAGTAGGGATATGCCGATTGTAGACCAAATCTTAAATATGTAGTAGTAGGGATATGCTGATTGTAGACCAAATCTTAACAAACTCAATTTGATCTGATAACAAAACAAACTCACATTTATTATTATGTAAAGGGAAAGAAGTGTGCAGTATAAATAAACACCTGATGTGGGAACAAGCCATCGAGTTAAATATGTAAAGGGAAAGAAGTGTGCAGTAGAAATAAACACCTGATGTGGGAACAAGCCCTCGAGTTAAATATGTAAAGGGAAAGAAGTGTGCAGTAGAAATAAACACCTGATGTGGGAACAAGCCCTCTAGTTAAATATGTAAAGGGAAAGAAGTGTGCAGTAAAAATAAACACCTGATGTGGGAACAAGCCCTCGAGTTAAATATGTAAAGGGAAAGAAGTGTGCAGTAGAAATAAACACCTGATGTGGGAACAAGCCCTCAAGTTAAATATGTAAAAGGAAAGAAGTGTGCAGTAGAAATAAACACCTGATGTGGGAACAAGCCCTCGAGTTAAATATGTAGTAGTAGGGATATGCCGATTGTAGACCAAATCTTAAATATGTAGTAGTAGGGATATGCCGATTGTAGACCAAATCTTAAATATGTAGTAGTAGGGATATGCCGATTGTAGACCACATCTTAAATATGTAGTAGTAGGGATATGCCGATTGTAGACCAAATCTTAAATATGTAGTAGTAGGGATATGCCGATTGTAGACCAAATCTTAAATATGTAGTAGTAGGGATATGCCGATTGTAGACCAAATCTTAAATATGTAGTAGTAGGGATATGCCGATTGTAGACCAAATCTTAAATATGTAGTAGTAGGGATATGCCGATTGTAGACCAAATCTTAAAAAACTCAATTTGATCTGATAACAAAACAAACTCACATTTATTATTATGTAAAGGGAAAGAAGTGTGCAGTAGAAATAAACACCTGATGTGGGAACAAGCCCTCGAGTTAAATATGTAAAGGGAAAGAAGTGTGCAGTAGAAATAAACACCTGATGTGGGAACAAGCCCTCGAGTTAAATATGTAGTAGTAGGGATATGCCGATTGTAGACCAAATCTTAAATATGTAGTAGTAGGGATATGCCGATTGTAGACCACATCTTAAATATGTAGTAGTAGGGATATGCCGATTGTAGACCACATCTTAAATATGTAGTAGTAGGGATATGCCGATTGTAGACCAAATCTTAAATATGTAGTAGTAGGGATATGCCGATTGTAGACCAAATCTTAAATATGTAGTAGTAGGGATATGCCGATTGTAGACCAAATCTTAAATATGTAGTAGTAGGGATATGCCGATCGTAGACCAAATCTTAAATATGTTGTAGTAGGGATATGCCGATTGTAGACCAAATCTTAAATATGTAGTAGTAGGGATATGCTGATTGTAGACCAAATCTTAAAAAACTCAATTTGATCTGATAACAAAACAAACTCACATTTATTATTATGTAAAGGGAAAGAAGTGTGCAGTAGAAATAAACACCTGATGTGGAAACAAGCCCTCGAGTTAAATATGTAAAGGGAAAGAAGTGTGCAGTAGAAATAAACACCTGATGTGGGAACAAGCCCTCGAGTTAAATATGTAAAGGGAAAGAAGTGTGCAGTACAAATAAACACCTGATGTGGGAACAAGCCCTCGAGTTAAATATGTAAAGGGAAAGAAGTGTGCAGTAGAAATAAACACCTGATGTGGGAACAAGCCCTCAAGTTAAATATGTAAAAGGAAAGAAGTGTGCAGTAGAAATAAACACCTGATGTGGGAACAAGCCCTCGAGTTAAATATGTAGTAGTAGGGATATGCCGATTGTAGACCAAATCTTAAATATGTAGTAGTAGGGATATGCCGATTGTAGACCACATCTTAAATATATAGTAGTAGGGATATGCCGATTGTAGACCAAATCTTAAATATGTAGTAGTAGGGATATGCCGATTGTAGACCAAATCTTAAATATGTAGTAGTAGGGATATGCCGATTGTAGACCAAATCTTAAATATGTAGTAGTAGGGATATGCCGATTGTAGACCAAATCTTAAATATGTAGTAGTAGGGATATGCCGATTGTAGACCAAATCTTAAATATGTAGTAGTAGGGATATGCCGATTGTAGACCAAATCTTAAATATGTAGTAGTAGGGATATGCCGATTGTAGACCAAATCTTAAATATGTAGTAGTAGGGATATGCCGATTGTAGACCAAATCTTAAAAAACTCAATTTGATCTGATAACAAAACAAACTCACATTTATTATTATGTAAAGGGGAAGAAGTGTGCAGTAGAAATAAACACCTGATGTGGGAACAAGCCCTCGAGTTAAATATGTAAAGGGAAAGAAGTGTGCAGTAGAAATAAACACCTGATGTGGGAACAAGCCCTCGAGTTAAATATGTAGTAGTAGGGATATGCCGATTGTAGACCAAATCTTAAATATGTAGTAGTAGGGATATGCCGATTGTAGACCAAATCTTAAATATGTAGTAGTAGGGATATGCCGATTGTAGACCAAATCTTAAATATGTAGTAGTAGGGATATGGCGATTGTAGACCAAATCTTAAATATGTAGTAGTAGGGATATGCCGATTGTAGACCAAATCTTAAATATGTAGTAGTAGGGATATGCCGATTGTAGACCAAATCTTAAATATGTTGTAGTAGGGATATGCCGATTGTAGACCAAATCTTAAATATGTAGTAGTAGGGATATGCCGATTGTAGACCAAATCTTAAATATGTAGTAGTAGGGATATGCCGATTGTAGACCAAATCTTAAATATGTAGTAGTAGGGATATGCCGATTGTAGACCAAATCTTAAATATGTAGTAGTAGGGATATGCTGATTGTAGACCAAATCTTAAAAAACTCAATTTGATCTGATAACAAAACAAACTCACATTTATTATTATGTAAAGGGAAAGAAGTGTGCAGTGGAAATAAACACCTGATGTGGAAACAAGCCCTCGAGTTAAATATGTAAAGGGAAAGAAGTGTGCAGTAGAAATAAACACCTGATGTGGGAACAAGCCCTCGAGTTAAATATGTAAAGGGAAAGAAGTGTGCAGTACAAATAAACACCTGATGTGGGAACAAGCCCTCGAGTTAAATATGTAAAGGGAAAGAAGTGTGCAGTAGAAATAAACACCTGATGTGGGAACAAGCCCTCAAGTTAAATATGTAAAAGGAAAGAAGTGTGCAGTAGAAATAAACACCTGATGTGGGAACAAGCCCTCGAGTTAAATATGTAGTAGTAGGGATATGCCGATTGTAGACCAAATCTTAAATATGTAGTAGTAGGGATATGCCGATTGTAGACCAAATCTTAAATATGTAGTAGTAGGGATATGCCGATTGTAGACCAAATCTTAAATATGTAGTAGTAGGGATATGCCGATTGTAGACCAAATCTTAAATATGTAGTAGTAGGGATATGCCGATTGTAGACCAAATCTTAAATATGTAGTAGTAGGGATATGCCGATTGTAGACCAAATCTTAAATATGTAGTAGTAGGGATATGCCGATTGTAGACCAAATCTTAAAAAACTCAATTTGATCTGATAACAAAACAAACTCACATTTATTATTATGTAAAGGGGAAGAAGTGTGCAGTAGAAATAAACACCTGATGTGGGAACAAGCCCGCGAGTTAAATATGTAAAGGGAAAGAAGTGTGCAGTAGAAATAAACACCTGATGTGGGAACAAGCCCTCGAGTTAAATATGTAGTAGTAGGGATATGCCGATTGTAGACCAAATCTTAAATATGTAGTAGTAGGGATATGCCGATTGTAGACCAAATCTTAAATATGTAGTAGTAGGGATATGCCGATTGTAGACCAAATCTTAAATATGTAGTAGTAGGGATATGGCGATTGTAAACCAAATCTTAAATATGTAGTAGTAGGGATATGCCGATTGTAGACCAAATCTTAAATATGTAGTAGTAGGGATATGCCGATTGTAGACCAAATCTTAAAAAACTCAATTTAATCTGATAAAACAAACTCACATTTATTATTATGTAAAGGGAAAGAAGTGTGCAGTAGAAATAAACACTTGATGTGGGAACAAGTCCTCGAGTTAAATATGTAAAGGGAAAGAAGTGTGCAGTAGAAATAAACACCTGATGTGGGAACAAGCCCTCGAGTTAAATATGTAGTAGTAGGGATATGCCGATTGTAGACCAAATCTTAAATATGTAGTAGTAGGGATATGCCGATTGTAGACCAAATCTTAAATATGTAGTAGTAGGGATATGCCGATTGTAGACCAAATCTTAAATATGTAGTAGTAGGGATATGCCGATTGTAGACCAAATCTTAAATATGTAGTAGTAGGGATATGCCGATTGTAGACCAAATCTTAAATATGTAGTAGTAGGGATATGCCGATTGTAGACCAAATCTTAAATATGTAGTAGTAGGGATATGCCGATTGTAGACCAAATCTTAAATATGTAGTAGTAGGGATATGCCGATTGTAGACCAAATCTTAAATATGTAGTAGTAGGGATATGCCGATTGTAGACCAAATCTTAAATATTTAGTAGTAGGGATATGCCGATTGTAGACCCAATCTTAAATATGTAGTAGTAGGGATATGCCGATTGTAGACCAAATCTTAAATATGTAGTAGTAGGGATATGCTGATTGTAGACCAAATCTTAACAAACTCAATTTGATCTGATAACAAAACAAACTCACATTTATTATTATGTAAAGGGAAAGAAGTGTGCAGTAGAAATAAACACCTGATGTGGAAACAAGCCTTCGAGTTAAATATGTAAAGGGAAAGAAGTGTGCAGTAGAAATAAACACCTGATGTGGGAACAAGCCCTCGAGTTAAATATGTAAAGGGAAAGAAGTGTGCAGTAGAAATAAACACCTGATGTGGGAACAAGCCCTCGAGTTCAATATGTAAAGGGAAAGAAGTGTGCAGTAAAAATAAACACCTGATGTGGGAACAAGCCCTCGAGTTAAATATGTAAAGGGAAAGAAGTGTGCAGTAGAAATAAACACCTGATGTGGGAACAAGCCCTCAAGTTAAATATGTAAAAGGAAAGAAGTGTGCAGTAGAAATAAACACCTGATGTGGAAACAAGCCCTCGAGTTAAATATGTAGTAGTAGGGATATGCCGATTGTAGACCAAATCTTAAATATGTAGTAGTAGGGATATGCCGATTGTAGACCAAATCTTAAATATGTAGTAGTAGGGATATGCCGATTGTAGACCACATCTTAAATATGTAGTAGTAGGGATATGCCGATTGTAGACCAAATCTTAAATATGTAGTAGTAGGGATATGCCGATTGTAGACCAAACCTTAAATATGTAGTAGTAGGGATATGCCGATTGTAGACCAAATCTTAAATATGTAGTAGTAGGGATATGCCGATTGTAGACCAAATCTTAAATATGTAGTAGTAGGGATATGCCGATTGTAGACCAAATCTTAAATATGTAGTAGTAGGGATATGCCGATTGTAGACCAAATCTTAAATATGTAGTAGTAGGGATATGCCGATTGTAGACCAAATCTTAAATATGTATTAGTAGGGATATGCCGATTGTAGACCAAATCTTAAATATGTAGTAGTAGGGATATGCCGATTGTAGACCAAATCTTAAAAAACTCAATTTGAATTGATAACAAAACAAACTCACATTTATTATTATGTAAAGGGAAAGAAGTGTGCAGTAGAAATAAACACCTGATGTGGGAACAAGCCCTCGAGTTAAATATGTAAAGGGAAAGAAGTGAGCAGTAGAAATAAACACCTGATGTGGGAACAAGCCCTCGAGTTAAATATGTAGTAGTAGGGATATGCCGATTGTAGACCAAATCTTAAATATGTAGTAGTAGGGATATGCCGATTGTAGACCAAATCTTAAATATGTAGTAGTAGGGATATGCCGATTGTAGACCGCATCTTAAATATGTAGTAGTAGGGATATGCCGATTGTAGACCAAATCTTAAATATGTAGTATTAGGGATATACCGATTGTAGACCAAATCTTAAATATGTAGTAGTAGGGATATGCCGATTGTAGACCAAATCTTAAATATGTAGTAGTAGGGATATGCCGATTGTAGACCAAATCTTAAATATGTAGTAGTAGGGATATGCCGATTGTAGACCAAATCTTAAATATGTAGTAGTAGGGATATGCCGATTGTAGACCAAATCTTAAATATGTTGTAGTAGGGATATGCCGATTGTAGACCAAATCTTAAATATGTAGTAGTAGGGATATGCCGATTGTAGACCAAATCTTAAATATGTAGTAGTGGGGATATGCCGATTGTAGACCAAATCTTAAATATGTAGTAGTAGGGATATGCCAATTGTAGACCAAATCTTAAAAAACTCAATTTGATCTGATAACAAAACAAACTCACATTTATTATTATGTAAAGGGAAAGAAGTGTGCAGTAGAAATAAACACCTGATGTGGGAACAAGCCCTCGAGTTAAATATGTAAAGGGAAAGAAGTGTGCAGTAGAAATAAACACCTGATGTGGGAACAAGCCCTCGAGTTAAATATGTAGTAGTAGGGATATGCCGATTGTAGACCAAATCTTAAATATGTAGTAGTAGGGATATGCTGATTGTAGACCAAATCTTAACAAACTCAATTTGATCTGATAACAAAACAAACTCACATTTATTATTATGTAAAGGGAAAGAAGTGTGCAGTAGAAATAAACACCTGATGTGGAAACAAGCCTTCGAGTTAAATATGTAAAGGGAAAGAAGTGTGCAGTAGAAATAAACACCTGATGTGGGAACAAGCCCTCGAGTTAAATATGTAAAGGGAAAGAAGTGTGCAGTAGAAATAAACACCTGATGTGGGAACAAGCCCTCGAGTTCAATATGTAAAGGGAAAGAAGTGTGCAGTAAAAATAAACACCTGATGTGGGAACAAGCCCTCGAGTTAAATATGTAAAGGGAAAGAAGTGTGCAGTAGAAATAAACACCTGATGTGGGAACAAGCCCTCAAGTTAAATATGTAAAAGGAAAGAAGTGTGCAGTAGAAATAAACACCTGATGTGGAAACAAGCCCTCGAGTTAAATATGTAGTAGTAGGGATATGCCGATTGTAGACCAAATCTTAAATATGTAGTAGTAGGGATATGCCGATTGTAGACCAAATCTTAAATATGTAGTAGTAGGGATATGCCGATTGTAGACCACATCTTAAATATGTAGTAGTAGGGATATGCCGATTGTAGACCAAATCTTAAATATGTAGTAGTAGGGATATGCCGATTGTAGACCAAACCTTAAATATGTAGTAGTAGGGATATGCCGATTGTAGACCAAATCTTAAATATGTAGTAGTAGGGATATGCCGATTGTAGACCAAATCTTAAATATGTAGTAGTAGGGATATGCCGATTGTAGACCAAATCTTAAATATGTAGTAGTAGGGATATGCCGATTGTAGACCAAATCTTAAATATGTAGTAGTAGGGATATGCCGATTGTAGACCAAATCTTAAATATGTATTAGTAGGGATATGCCGATTGTAGACCAAATCTTAAATATGTAGTAGTAGGGATATGCCGATTGTAGACCAAATCTTAAAAAACTCAATTTGAATTGATAACAAAACAAACTCACATTTATTATTATGTAAAGGGAAAGAAGTGTGCAGTAGAAATAAACACCTGATGTGGGAACAAGCCCTCGAGTTAAATATGTAAAGGGAAAGAAGTGAGCAGTAGAAATAAACACCTGATGTGGGAACAAGCCCTCGAGTTAAATATGTAGTAGTAGGGATATGCCGATTGTAGACCAAATCTTAAATATGTAGTAGTAGGGATATGCCGATTGTAGACCAAATCTTAAATATGTAGTAGTAGGGATATGCCGATTGTAGACCGCATCTTAAATATGTAGTAGTAGGGATATGCCGATTGTAGACCAAATCTTAAATATGTAGTATTAGGGATATACCGATTGTAGACCAAATCTTAAATATGTAGTAGTAGGGATATGCCGATTGTAGACCAAATCTTAAATATGTAGTAGTAGGGATATGCCGATTGTAGACCAAATCTTAAATATGTAGTAGTAGGGATATGCCGATTGTAGACCAAATCTTAAATATGTAGTAGTAGGGATATGCCAATTGTAGACCAAATCTTAAAAAACTCAATTTGATCTGATAACAAAACAAACTCACATTTATTATTATGTAAAGGGAAAGAAGTGTGCAGTAGAAATAAACACCTGATGTGGGAACAAGCCCTCGAGTTAAATATGTAAAGGGAAAGAAGTGTGCAGTAGAAATAAACACCTGATGTGGGAACAAGCCCTCGAGTTAAATATGTAGTAGTAGGGATATGCCGATTGTAGACCAAATCTTAAATATGTAGTAGTAGGGATATGCTGATTGTATACCAAATCTTAAATATGTAGTAGTAGGGATATGCCGATTGTAGACCACATCTTAAATATGTAGTAGTAGGGATATGCCGATTGTAGACCAAATCTTAAATATGTAGTATTAGGGATATGCCGATTGTAGACCAAATCTTAAATATGTAGTAGTAGGGATATGCCGATTGTAGACCAAATCTTAAATATGTAGTAGTAGGGATATGCCGATTGTAGACCAAATCTTAAATATGTAGTAGTAGGGATATGCCGATTGTAGACCAAATCTTAAATATGTAGTAGTAGGGATATGCCGATTGTAGACCAAATCTTAAATATGTTGTAGTAGGGATATGCCGATTGTAGACCAAATCTTAAATATGTAGTAGTAGGGTTATGCCGATTGTAGACCAAATCTTAAATATGTAGTAGTAGGGATATGCCGATTGTAGACCAAATCTTAAATATGTAGTAGTAGGGATATGCCGATTGTAGACCAAATCTTAAATATGTAGTAGTAGGGATATGCTGATTGTAGAACAAATCTTAAAAAACTCAATTTGATCTGATAACAAAACAAACTCACATTTATTATTATGTAAAGGGAAAGAATTATGCAGTAGAAATAAACACCTGATGTGGAAACAAGCCCTCGAGTTAAATATGTAAAGGGAAAGAAGTGTGCAGTAGAAATAAACACCTGATGTGGGAACAAGCCCTCGAGTTAAATATGTAAAGGGAAAGAAGTGTGTAGTACAAATAAACACCTGATGTGGGAACAAGCCCTCGAATTAAATATGTAGTAGTAGGGATATGCCGATTGTATACCAAATCTTAAATATGTAGTAGTAGGGATATGCCGATTGTAGACCAAATCTTAAATATGTAGTAGTAGGGATATGCCGATTGTAGACCAAATCTTAAACAACTCAATTTGATCTGATAACAAAACAAACTCACATTTATTATTATGTAAAGGGAAAGAAGTGTGCAGTAGAAATAAACACCTGATGTGGGAACAAGCCCTCGAGTTAAATATGTAAAGGGAAAGAAGTGTGCAGTAGAAATAAACACCTGATGTGGGAACAAGCCCTCGAGTTAAATATGTAGTAGTAGGGATATGCCGATTGTAGACCAAATCTTAAATATGTAGTAGTAGGGATATGCCGATTGTAGACCAAATCTTAAATATGTAATAGTAGAAATATGCCGATTGTAGACCAAATCTTAAATATGTAGTAGTAGCAATATGCCGATTGTAGACCAAATCTTAAATATGTAGTAGTAGGGATATGCCGATTGTAGACCAAAGCTTAAATATATAGTAGTAGGGATATGCCGATTGTAGACCAAATCTTAAATATGTAGTAGTAGGGATATGCCGATTGTAGACCAAATCTTAAATATGTAGTAGTAGGGATATGCCGATTGTAGACCAAATCTTAAATATGTAGTAGTAGAGATATGCCGATTGTAGACCAAATCTTAAATATGTAGTAGTAGGGATATGCCGATTGTAGACCAAATCTTAAAAAACTCAATTTGAGCTGATAACAAAACAAACTCACATTTATTATTATGTAAAGGGAAAGAAGTGTGCAGTAGAAATAAACACCTGATGTGGGAACAAGCCCTCGAGTTAAATATGTAGTAGAGGGATATGCCGATTGTAGACCAAATCTTAAATATGTAGTAGTAGGGATATGCCGATTGTAGACCAAATCTTAAATATGTAGTAGTAGGGATATGCCGATTGTAGACAAAATCTTAAATATGTAGTAGTAGGGATATGCCGATTGTAGACCAAATCTTAAATATGTAGTAGTAGGGATATGCCGATTGTAGACCAAATCTTAAATATGTAGTAGTAGGGATATGCCGATTGTAGACCAAATCTTAAATATGTAGTAGTAGGGATATGCCGATTGTAGACCAAATCTTAAAAAAACTCAATTTGATCTGATAACAAAACAAACTCACATTTATTATTATGTAAAGGAAAAGAAGTGTGCAGTAGAAATAAACACCTGATGTGGGAACAAGCCCTCGAATTAAATATGTAGTAGTAGGGATATGCCGATTGTAGACCAAATCTTAAATATGTAGTAGTAGGGATATGCCGATTGTAGACCAAATCTTAAATATGTAGTAGTAGGGATATGCCGATTGTAGACCAAATGTTAAATATGTAGTAGTAGGGATATGCCGATTGTAGACCAAATCTTAAATATGTAGTAGTAGGGATATGCCGATTGTATACCAAATCTTAAAAAACTCAATTTGATCTGATAACAAAACAAACTCACATTTATTATTATGTAAAGGGAAAGAAGTGTGCAGTAGAAATAAACACCTGATGTGGGAACAAGCCCTTGAGTTAAATATGTAGTAGTAGGGATATGCCGATTGTAGACCAAATCTTAAATATGTAGTAGTAGGGATATGCCGATTGTAGACCAAATCTTAAATATGTAGTAGTAGGGATATGCCGATCGTAGACCACATCTTAAATATGTAGTAGTAGGGATATGCCGATTGTAGACCAAATCTTAAATATGTAGTAGTAGGGATATGCCGATTGTAGACGAAATCTTAAATATGTAGTAGTAGGGATATGCCGATTGTAGACCAAATCTTAAATAGGTAGTAGTAGGGATATGCCGATTGTAGACCAAATCTTAAATATGTAGTAGTAGGGATATGCCGATTGTAGACCAAATCTTAAATATGTAGTAGTAGGGATATGCCGATTGTAGACCAAATCTTAAATATGTAGTAGTAGGGATATGCCGATTGTAGACCAAATCTTAAATATGTAGTAGTAGGGATATGCCGATTGTAGACCAAATCTTAAATATGTAGTAGTAGGAATATGCCGATTGTAGACCAAATCCTAAATATGTAGTAGTAGGGATATGCCGATTGTAGACCAAATCTTAAATATGTAGTAGTAGGGATATGCCGATTGTAGACCAAATCTTAAATATGTAGTAGTAGGGATATGCTGATTGTAGACCAAATCTTAACAAACTCAATTTGATCTGATAACAAAACAAACTCACATTTATTATTATGTAAAGGGAAAGAAGTGTGCAGTAGAAATAAACACCTGATGTGGGAACAAGCCCTCGAGTTAAATATGTAAAGGGAAAGAAGTGTGCAGTAGAAATAAACACCTGATGTGGGAACAAGCCCTCGAGTTAAATATGTAAAGGGAAAGAAGTGTGCAGTAGAAATAAACACCTGATGTGGGAACAAGCCCTCTAGTTAAATATGTAAAGGGAAAGAAGTGTGCAGTAAAAATAAACACCTGATGTGGGAACAAGCCCTCGAGTTAAATATGTAAAGGGAAAGAAGTGTGCAGTAGAAATAAACACCTGATGTAGGAACAAGCCCTCAAGTTAAATATGTAAAAGGAAAGAAGTGTGCAGTAGAAATAAACACCTGATGTGGGAACAAGCCCTCGAGTTAAATATGTAGTAGTAGGGATATGCCGATTGTAGACCAAATCTTAAATATGTAGTAGTAGGGATATGCCGATTGTAGACCAAATCTTAAATATGTACTAGTAGGGATATGCCGATTGTAGACCACATCTTAAATATGTAGTAGTAGGGATATGCCGATTGTAGACCAAATCTTAAACATGTAGTAGTAGGGATATGCCGATTGTAGACCAAATCTTAAATATGTAGTAGTAGGGATATGCCGATTGTAGACCAAATCTTAAATATGTAGTAGTAGGGATATGCCGATTGTAGACCAAATCTTAAATATGTAGTAGTAGGGATATGCCGATTGTAGACCAAATCTTAAAAAACTCAATTTGATCTGATAACAAAACAAACTCACATTTATTATTATGTAAAGGGAAAGAAGTGTGCAGTAGAAATAAACACCTGATGTGGGAACAAGCCCTCGAGTTAAATATGTAAAGGGAAAGAAGTGTGCAGTAGAAATAAACACCTGATGTGGGAACAAGCCCTCGAGTTAAATATGTAGTAGTAGGGATATGCCGATTGTAGACCAAATCTTAAATATGTAGTAGTAGGGATATGCCGATTGTAGACCACATCTTAAATATGTAGTAGTAGGGATATGCCGATTGTAGACCACATCTTAAATATGTAGTAGTAGGGATATGCCGATTGTAGACCACATCTTAAATATGTAGTAGTAGGGATATGCCGATTGTAGACCAAATCTTAAATATGTAGTAGTAGGGATATGCCGATTGTAGACCAAATCTTAAATATGTAGTAGTAGGGATATGCCGATTGTAGACCAAATCTTAAATATGTAGTAGTAGGGATATGCCGATTGTAGACCAAATCTTAAATATGTAGTAGTAGGGATATGCCGATTGTAGACCAAATCTTAAATATGTTGTAGTAGGGATATGCCGATTGTAGACCAAATCTTAAATATGTAGTAGTAGGGATATGCCGATTGTAGACCAAATCTTAAATATGTAGTAGTAGGGATATGCCGATTGTAGACCAAATCTTAAATATGTAGTAGTAGGGATATGCCGATTGTAGACCAAATCTTAAATATGTAGTAGTAGGGATATGCCGATTGTAGACCAAATCTTAAATATGTAGTAGTAGGGATATGCTGATTGTAGACCAAATCTTAAAAAACTCAATTTGATCTGATAACAAAACAAACTCACATTTATTATTATGTAAAGGGAAAGAAGTGTGCAGTAGAAATAAACACCTGATGTGGAAACAAGCCCTCGAGTTAAATATGTAAAGGGAAAGAAGTGTGCAGTAGAAATAAACACCTGATGTGGGAACAAGCCCTCGAGTTAAATATGTAAAGGGAAAGAAGTGTGCAGTACAAATAAACACCTGATGTGGGAACAAGCCCTCGAGTTAAATATGTAAAGGGAAAGAAGTGTGCAGTAGAAATAAACACCTGATGTGGGAACAAGCCCTCAAGTTAAATATGTAAAAGGAAAGAAGTGTGCAGTAGAAATAAACACCTGATGTGGGAACAAGCCCTCGAGTTAAATATGTAGTAGTAGGGATATGCCGATTGTAGACCAAATCTTAAATATGTAGTAGTAGGGATATGCCGATTGTAGACCACATCTTAAATATGTAGTAGTAGGGATATGCCGATTGTAGACCAAATCTTAAATATGTAGTAGTAGGGATATGCCGATTGTAGACCAAATCTTAAATATGTAGTAGTAGGGATATGCCGATTGTAGACCAAATCTTAAATATGTAGTAGTAGGGATATGCCGATTGTAGACCAAATCTTAAATATGTAGTAGTAGGGATATGCCGATTGTAGACCAAATCTTAAATATGTAGTAGTAGGGATATGCCGATTGTAGACCAAATCTTAAATATGTAGTAGTAGGGATATGCCGATTGTAGACCAAATCTTAAATATGTAGTAGTAGGGATATGCCGATTGTAGACCAAATCTTAAAAAACTCAATTTGATCTGATAACAAAACAAACTCACATTTATTATTATGTAAAGGGGAAGAAGTGTGCAGTAGAAATAAACACCTGATGTGGGAACAAGCCCTCGAGTTAAATATGTAAAGGGAAAGAAGTGTGCAGTAGAAATAAACACCTGATGTGGGAACAAGCCCTCGAGTTAAATATGTAGTAGTAGGGATATGCCGATTGTAGACCAAATCTTAAATATGTAGTAGTAGGGATATGCCGATTGTAGACCAAATCTTAAATATGTAGTAGTAGGGATATGCCGATTGTAGACCAAATCTTAAATATGTAGTAGTAGGGATATGGCGATTGTAGACCAAATCTTAAATATGTAGTAGTAGGGATATGCCGATTGTAGACCAAATCTTAAATATGTAGTAGTAGGGATATGCCGATTGTAGACCAAATCTTAAATATGTAGTAGTAGGGATATGCCGATTGTAGACCAAATCTTAAATATGTAGTAGTAGGGATATGCCGATTGTAGACCAAATCTTAAATATGTAGTAGTAGGGATATGCCGATTGTAGACCAAATCTTAAATATGTAGTAGTAGGGATATGCCGATTGTAGACCAAATCTTAAATATGTAGTAGTAGGGATATGCCGATTGTAGACCAAATCTTAAATATGTAGTAGTAGGGATATGCCGATTGTAGACCAAATCTTAAATATGTAGTAGTAGGGATATGCCGATTGTAGACCAAATCTTAAATATGTAGTAGTAGGGATATGCCGATTGTAGACCAAATCTTAAATATGTAGTAGTAGGGATATGCCGATTGTAGACCAAATCTTAAATATGTAGTAGTAGGGATATGCCGATTGTAGACCAAATCTTAAATATGTAGTAGTAGGGATATGCCGATTGTAGACCCAATCTTAAATATGTAGTAGTAGGGATATGCCGATTGTAGACCAAATCTTAAATATGTAGTAGTAGGGATATGCTGATTGTAGACCAAATCTTAACAAACTCAATTTGATCTGATAACAAAACAAACTCACATTTATTATTATGTAAAGGGAAAGAAGTGTGCAGTAGAAATAAACACCTGATGTGGAAACAAGCCTTCGAGTTAAATATGTAAAGGGAAAGAAGTGTGCAGTAGAAATAAACACCTGATGTGGGAACAAGCCCTCGAGTTAAATATGTAAAGGGAAAGAAGTGTGCAGTAAAAAATAAACACCTGATGTGGGAACAAGCCCTCGAGTTCAATATGTAAAGGGAAAGAAGTGTGCAGTAAAAATAAACACCTGATGTGGGAACAAGCCCTCGAGTTAAATATGTCAAAGGAAAGAAGTGTGCAGTAGAAATAAACACCTGATGTGGGAACAAGCCCTCGAGTTAAATATGTAGTAGTAGGGATATGCCGATTGTAGACCAAATCTTAAATATGTAGTAGTAGGGATATGCCGATTGTAGACCAAATCTTAAATATGTAGTAGTAGGGATATGCCGATTGTAGACCACATCTTAAATATGTAGTAGTAGGGATATGCCGATTGTAGACCAAATCTTAAATATGTAGTAGTAGGGATATGCCGATTGTAGACCAAATCTTAAATATGTAGTAGTAGGGATATGCCGATTGTAGACCAAATCTTAAATATGTAGTAGTAGGGATATGCCGATTGTAGACCAAATCTTAAATATGTAGTAGTAGGGATATGCCGATTGTAGACCAAATCTTAAATATGTAGTAGTAGGGATATGCCGATTGTAGACCAAATCATAAATATGTAGTAGTAGGGATATGCCGATTGTAGACCAAATCTTAAATATGTATTAGTAGGGATATGCCGATTGTAGACCAAATCTTAAATATGTAGTAGTAGGGATATGCCGATTGTAGACCAAATCTTAAAAAACTTAATTTGATCTGATAACAAAACAAACTCACATTTATTATTATGTAAAGGGAAAGAAGTGTGCAGTAGAAATAAACACCTGATGTGGGAACAAGCCCTCGAGTTAAATATGTAAAGGGAAAGAAGTGAGCAGTAGAAATAAACACCTGATGTGGGAACAAGCCCTCGAGTTAAATATGTAGTAGTAGGGATATGCCGATTGTAGACCAAATCTTAAATATGTAGTAGTAGGGATATGCCGATTGTAGACCAAATCTTAAATATGTAGTAGTAGGGATATGCCGATTGTAGACCGCATCTTAAATATGTAGTAGTAGGGATATGCCGATTGTAGACCAAATCTTAAATATGTAGTATTAGGGATATGCCGATTGTAGACCAAATCTTAAATATGTAGTAGTAGGGATATGCCGATTGTAGACCAAATCTTAAATATGTAGTAGTAGGGATATGCCGATTGTAGACCAAATCTTAAATATGTAGTAGTAGGGATATGCCGATTGTAGACCAAATCTTAAATATGTAGTAGTAGGGATATGCCGATTGTAGACCAAATCTTAAATATGTTGTAGTAGGGATATGCCGATTGTAGACCAAATCTTAAATATGTAGTAGTAGGGATATGCCGATTGTAGACCAAATCTTAAATATGTAGTAGTGGGGATATGCCGATTGTAGACCAAATCTTAAATATGTAGTAGTAGGGATATGCCAATTGTAGACCAAATCTTAAAAAACTCAATTTGATCTGATAACAAAACAAACTCACATTTATTATTATGTAAAGGGAAAGAAGTGTGCAGTAGAAATAAACACCTGATGTGGGAACAAGCCCTCGAGTTAAATATGTAAAGGGAAAGAAGTGTGCAGTAGAAATAAAAACCTGATGTGGGAACAAGCCCTCGAGTTAAATATGTAGTAGTAGGGATATGCCGATTGTAGACCAAATCTTAAATATGTAGTAGTAGAGATATGCCGATTGTATACCAAATCTTAAATATGTAGTAGTAGGGATATGCCGATTGTAGACCACATCTTAAATATGTAGTAGTAGGGATATGCCGATTGTAGACCAAATCTTAAATATGTAGTATTAGGGATATGCCGATTGTAGACCAAATCTTAAATATGTAGTAGTAGGGATATGCCGATTGTAGACCAAATCTTAAATATGTAGTAGTAGGGATATGTAGTAGTAGGGTTATGCCGATTGTAGACCAAATCTTAAATATGTAGTAGTAGGGATATGCCGATTGTAGACCAAATCTTAAATATGTAGTAGTAGGGATATGCCGATTGTAGACCAAATCTTAAATATGTAGTAGTAGGGATATGCTGATTGTAGAACAAATCTTAAAAAAACTCAATTTGATCTGATAACAAAACAAACTCACATTTATTATTATGTAAAGGGAAAGAAGTATGCAGTAGAAATAAACACCTGATGTGGAAACAAGCCCTCGAGTTAAATATGTAAAGGGAAAGAAGTGTGCAGTAGAAATAAACACCTGATGTGGGAACAAGCCCTCGAGTTAAATATGTAAAGGGAAAGAAGTGTGTAGTACAAATAAACACCTGATGTGGGAACAAGCCCTCGAATTAAATATGTAGTAGTAGGGATATGCCGATTGTAGACCAAATCTTAAATATGTAGTAGTAGGGATATGCCGATTGTAGACCAAATCTTAAATATGTAGTAGTAGGGATATGCCGATTGTAGACCAAATCTTAAATATGTAGTAGTAGGGATATGCCGATTGTAGACCAAATCTTAAATATGTAGTAGTAGGGATATGCCGATTGTAGACCAAATCTTAAATATGTAGTAGTAGGGATATGCCGATTGTAGACCAAATCTTAAATATGTAGTAGTAGGGATATGCCGATTGTAGACCAAATCTTAAATATGTAGTAGTAGGGATATGCCGATTGTAGACCAAATCTTAAATATGTAGTAGTAGGGATATGCCGATTGTAGACCCAATCTTAAATATGTAGTAGTAGGGATATGCCGATTGTAGACCAAATCTTAAATATGTAGTAGTAGGGATATGCTGATTGTAGACCAAATCTTAACAAACTCAATTTGATCTGATAACAAAACAAACTCACATTTATTATTATGTAAAGGGAAAGAAGTGTGCAGTAGAAATAAACACCTGATGTGGAAACAAGCCTTCGAGTTAAATATGTAAAGGGAAAGAAGTGTGCAGTAGAAATAAACACCTGATGTGGGAACAAGCCCTCGAGTTAAATATGTAAAGGGAAAGAAGTGTGCAGTAAAAAATAAACACCTGATGTGGGAACAAGCCCTCGAGTTCAATATGTAAAGGGAAAGAAGTGTGCAGTAAAAATAAACACCTGATGTGGGAACAAGCCCTCGAGTTAAATATGTCAAAGGAAAGAAGTGTGCAGTAGAAATAAACACCTGATGTGGGAACAAGCCCTCGAGTTAAATATGTAGTAGTAGGGATATGCCGATTGTAGACCAAATCTTAAATATGTAGTAGTAGGGATATGCCGATTGTAGACCAAATCTTAAATATGTAGTAGTAGGGATATGCCGATTGTAGACCACATCTTAAATATGTAGTAGTAGGGATATGCCGATTGTAGACCAAATCTTAAATATGTAGTAGTAGGGATATGCCGATTGTAGACCAAATCTTAAATATGTAGTAGTAGGGATATGCCGATTGTAGACCAAATCTTAAATATGTAGTAGTAGGGATATGCCGATTGTAGACCAAATCTTAAATATGTAGTAGTAGGGATATGCCGATTGTAGACCAAATCTTAAATATGTAGTAGTAGGGATATGCCGATTGTAGACCAAATCATAAATATGTAGTAGTAGGGATATGCCGATTGTAGACCAAATCTTAAATATGTATTAGTAGGGATATGCCGATTGTAGACCAAATCTTAAATATGTAGTAGTAGGGATATGCCGATTGTAGACCAAATCTTAAAAAACTTAATTTGATCTGATAACAAAACAAACTCACATTTATTATTATGTAAAGGGAAAGAAGTGTGCAGTAGAAATAAACACCTGATGTGGGAACAAGCCCTCGAGTTAAATATGTAAAGGGAAAGAAGTGAGCAGTAGAAATAAACACCTGATGTGGGAACAAGCCCTCGAGTTAAATATGTAGTAGTAGGGATATGCCGATTGTAGACCAAATCTTAAATATGTAGTAGTAGGGATATGCCGATTGTAGACCAAATCTTAAATATGTAGTAGTAGGGATATGCCGATTGTAGACCGCATCTTAAATATGTAGTAGTAGGGATATGCCGATTGTAGACCAAATCTTAAATATGTAGTATTAGGGATATGCCGATTGTAGACCAAATCTTAAATATGTAGTAGTAGGGATATGCCGATTGTAGACCAAATCTTAAATATGTAGTAGTAGGGATATGCCGATTGTAGACCAAATCTTAAATATGTAGTAGTAGGGATATGCCGATTGTAGACCAAATCTTAAATATGTAGTAGTAGGGATATGCCGATTGTAGACCAAATCTTAAATATGTTGTAGTAGGGATATGCCGATTGTAGACCAAATCTTAAATATGTAGTAGTAGGGATATGCCGATTGTAGACCAAATCTTAAATATGTAGTAGTGGGGATATGCCGATTGTAGACCAAATCTTAAATATGTAGTAGTAGGGATATGCCAATTGTAGACCAAATCTTAAAAAACTCAATTTGATCTGATAACAAAACAAACTCACATTTATTATTATGTAAAGGGAAAGAAGTGTGCAGTAGAAATAAACACCTGATGTGGGAACAAGCCCTCGAGTTAAATATGTAAAGGGAAAGAAGTGTGCAGTAGAAATAAAAACCTGATGTGGGAACAAGCCCTCGAGTTAAATATGTAGTAGTAGGGATATGCCGATTGTAGACCAAATCTTAAATATGTAGTAGTAGAGATATGCCGATTGTATACCAAATCTTAAATATGTAGTAGTAGGGATATGCCGATTGTAGACCACATCTTAAATATGTAGTAGTAGGGATATGCCGATTGTAGACCAAATCTTAAATATGTAGTATTAGGGATATGCCGATTGTAGACCAAATCTTAAATATGTAGTAGTAGGGATATGCCGATTGTAGACCAAATCTTAAATATGTAGTAGTAGGGATATGCCGATTGTAGACCAAATCTTAAATATGTAGTAGTAGGGATATGCCGATTGTAGACCAAATCTTAAATATGTAGTAGTAGGGATATGCCGATTGTAGACCAAATCTTAAATATGTTGTAGTAGGGATATGCCGATTGTAGACCAAATCTTAAATATGTAGTAGTAGGGTTATGCCGATTGTAGACCAAATCTTAAATATGTAGTAGTAGGGATATGCCGATTGTAGACCAAATCTTAAATATGTAGTAGTAGGGATATGCCGATTGTAGACCAAATCTTAAATATGTAGTAGTAGGGATATGCTGATTGTAGAACAAATCTTAAAAAAACTCAATTTGATCTGATAACAAAACAAACTCACATTTATTATTATGTAAAGGGAAAGAAGTATGCAGTAGAAATAAACACCTGATGTGGAAACAAGCCCTCGAGTTAAATATGTAAAGGGAAAGAAGTGTGCAGTAGAAATAAACACCTGATGTGGGAACAAGCCCTCGAGTTAAATATGTAAAGGGAAAGAAGTGTGTAGTACAAATAAACACCTGATGTGGGAACAAGCCCTCGAATTAAATATGTAGTAGTAGGGATATGCCGATTGTAGACCAAATCTTAAATATGTAGTAGTAGGGATATGCCGATTGTAGACCAAATCTTAAATATGTAGTAGTAGGGATATGCCGATTGTAGACCAAATCTTAAAAAACTCAATTTGATCTGATAACAAAACAAACTCACATTTATTATTATGTAAAGGGAAAGAAGTGTGCAGTAGAAATAAACACCTGATGTGGGAACAAGCCCTCGAGTTAAATATGTAAAGGGAAAGAAGTGTGCAGTAGAAATAAACACCTGATGTGGGAACAAGCCCTCGAGTTAAATATGTAGTAGTAGGGATATGCCGATTGTAGACCAAATCTTAAATATATAGTAGTAGGGATATGCCGATTGTAGACCAAATCTTAAATATGTAATAGTAGAAATAGGCCGATTGTAGACCAAATCTTAAATATGTAGTAGTAGCAATATGCCGATTGTAGACCAAATCTTAAATATGTAGTAGTAGGGATATGCCGATTGTAGACCAAATCTTAAATATATAGTAGTAGGGATATGCCGATTGTAGACCAAATCTTAAATATGTAGTAGTAGGGATATGCCGATTGTAGACCAAATCTTAAATATGTAGTAGTAGGGATATGCCGATTGTAGACCAAATCTTAAATATGTAGTAGTAGAGATATGCCGATTGTAGACCAAATCTTAAATATGTAGTAGTAGGGATATGCCGATTGTAGACCAAATCTTAAAAAACTCAATTTGAGCTGATAACAAAACAAACTCACATTTATTATTATGTAAAGGGAAAGAAGTGTGCAGTAGAAATAAACACCTGATGTGGGAACAAGCCCTCGAGGTAAATATGTAGTAGTAGGGATATGCCGATTGTAGACCAAATCTTAAAAAACTCAATTTGATCTGATAACAAAACAAACTCACATTTATTATTATGTAAAGGGAAAGAAGTGTGCAGTAGAAATAAACACCTGATGTGGGAACAAGCCCTCGAGTTAAATATGTAGTAGTAGGGATATGCCGATTGTAGACCAAATCTTAAATATGTAGTAGTAGGGATATGCCGATTGTAGACCAAATCTTAAATATGTAGTAGTAGGGATATGCCGATTGTAGACAAAATCTTAAATATGTAGTAGTAGGGATATGCCGATTGTAGACCAAATCTTAAATATGTAGTAGTAGGGATATGCCGATTGTAGACCAAATCTTAAATATGTAGTAGTAGGGATATGCCGATAGTAGACCAAATCTTAAATATGTAGTAGTAGTAGGGATATGCCGATTGTATACCAAATCTTAAATATGTAGTAGTAGGGATATGCCGATTGTAGACCAAATCTTAAATATGTAGTAGTAGGGATATGCCGATTGTATACCAAATCTTAAATATGTAGTAGTAGGGATATGCCGATTGTAGACCAAATCTTAAATATGTAGTAGTAGGGATATGCCGATTGTAGACCAAATCTTAAAAAAACTCAATTTGATCTGATAACAAAACAAACTCACATTTATTATTATGTAAAGGAAAAGAAGTGTGCAGTAGAAATAAACACCTGATGTGGGAACAAGCCCTCGAATTAAATATGTAGTAGTAGGGATATGCCGATTGTAGACCAAATCTTAAATATGTAGTAGTAGGGATATGCCGATTGTAGACCAAATCTTAAATATGTAGTAGTAGGGATATGCCGATTGTAGACCAAATCTTAAATATGTAGTAGTAGGGATATGCCGATTGTAGACCAAATCTTAAATATGTAGTAGTAGGGATATGCCGATTGTAGACCAAATCTTAAATATGTAGTAGTAGGGATATGCCGATTGTATACCAAATCTTAAAAAACTCAATTTGATCTGATAACAAAACAAACTCACATTTATTATTATGTAAAGGGAAAGAAGTGTGCAGTAGAAATAAACACCTGATGTGGGAACAAGCCCTTGAGTTGAATATGTAGTAGTAGGGATATGACGATTGTAGACCAAATCTTAAAAAACTCAATTTGATCTGATAACAAAACAAACTCACATTTATTATTATGTAAATGGAAAGAAGTGTGCAGTATAAATAAACACCTGATGTGGGAACAAGCCCTCGAGTTAAATATGTAGTAGTAGGGATATGCCGATTGTAGACCAAATCTTAAATATGTAGTAGTAGGGATATGCCGATTGTAGACCAAATCTTAAATATGTAGTAGTAGCAATATGCCGATTGTAGACCAAATCTTAAATATGTAGTAGTAGGGATATGCCGATTGTAGACCAAATCTTAAATATATAGTAGTATGGATATGCCGATTGTAGACCAAATCTTAAATATGTAGTATTAGGGATATGCCGATTGTAGACCAAATCTTAAATATGTAGTAGTAGGGATATGCCGATTGTAGACCAAATCTTAAATATGTAATAGTAGAAATATGCCGATTGTAGACCAAATCTTAAATATGTAGTAGTAGGGATATGCCGATTGTAGACCAAATCTTAAATATGTAGTAGTAGGGATATGCCGATTGTAGACCAAATCTTAAATATGTAGTAGTAGGGATATGCCGATTGTAGACCAATTCTTAAATATGTAGTAATAGGGATATGCCGATTGTAGACCAAATCTTAAAAAAACTCAATTTGATCTGATAACAAAACAAACTCACATTTATTATTATGTAAAGGAAAAGAAGTGTGCAGTAGAAATAAACACCTGATGTGGGAACAAGCCCTCGAATTAAATATGTAGTAGTAGGGATATGCCGATTGTAGACCAAATCTTAAATATGTAGTAGTAGGGATATGCCGATTGTAGACCAAATCTTAAATATGTAGTAGTAGGGATATGCCGATTGTAGACCAAATCTTAAATATGTAGTAGTAGGGATATGCCGATTGTAGACCAAATCTTAAATATGTAGTAGTAGGGATATGCCGATTGTATACCAAATCTTAAAAAACTCAATTTGATCTGATAACAAAACAAACTCACATTTATTATTATGTAAAGGGAAAGAAGTGTGCAGTAGAAATAAACACCTGATGTGGGAACAAGCCCTTGAGTTGAATATGTAGTAGTAGGGATATGACGATTGTAGACCAAATCTTAAAAAACTCAATTTGATCTGATAACAAAACAAACTCACATTTATTATTATGTAAAGGGAAAGAAGTGTGCAGTATAAATAAACACCTGATGTGGGAACAAGCCCTCGAGTTAAATATGTAGTAGTAGGGATATGCCGATTGTAGACCAAATCTTAAATATGTAGTAGTAGGGATATGCCGATTGTAGACCAAATCTTAAATATGTAGTAGTAGCAATATGCCGATTGTAGACCAAATCTTAAATATGTAGTAGTAGGGATATGCCGATTGTAGACCAAATCTTAAATATATAGTAGTAGGGATATGCCGATTGTAGACCAAATCTTAAATATGTAGTATTAGGGATATGCCGATTGTAGACCAAATCTTAAATATGTAGTAGTAGGGATATGCCGATTGTAGACCAAATCTTAAATATGTAGTAGTAGGGATATGCCGATTGTAGACCAAATCTTAAATATGTAGTAGTAGGGATATGCCGATTGTAGACCAATTCTTAAATATGTAGTAGTAGGGATATGCCGATTGTAGACCAAATCTTAAATATGTAGTAGTAGGGATATGCCGATTGTAGACCAAATCTTAAATATGTAGTAGTAGGGATATGCCGATTGTATACCAAATCTTAAAAAAAATCAATTTGATCTGATAACAAAACAAACTCACATTTATTATTATGTAAAGGAAAAGAAGTGTGCAGTAGAAATAAACACCTGATGTGGGAACAAGCCCTCGAATTAAATATGTAGTAGTAGGGATATGCCGATTGTAGACCAAATCTTAAATATGTAGTAGTAGGGATATGCCGATTGTAGACCAAATCTTAAATATGTAGTAGTAGGGATATGCCGATTGTAGACCAAATCTTAAATATGTAATTGTAGAAATATGCCGATTGTAGACCAAATCTTAAATATGTAGTAGTAGGGATATGCCGATTGTAGACCAAATCTTAAATATGTAGTAGTAGGGATATGCCGATTGTAGACCAAATCTTAAATATGTAGTAGTAGGGATATGCCGATTGTAGACCAAATCTTAAAAAAACTCAATTTGATCTGATAACAAAACAAACTCACATTTATTATTATGTAAAGGAAAAGAAGTGTGCAGTAGAAATAAACACCTGATGTGGGAACAAGCCCTCGAATTAAATATGTAGTAGTAGGGATATGCCGATTGTAGACCAAATCTTAAATATGTAGTAGTAGGGATATGCCGATTGTAGACCAAATATTAAATATGTAGTAGTAGGGATATGCCGATTGTAGACCAAATCTTAAATATGTAGTAGTAGGGATATGCCGATTGTAGACCAAATCTTAAATATGTAGTAGTAGGGATATGCCGATTGTAGACCAAATCTTAAAAAACTCAATTTGATCTGATAACAAAACAAACTCACATTTATTATTATGTAAAGGGAAAGAAGTGTGCAGTAGAAATAAACACCTGATGTGGGAACAAGCCCTTGAGTTGAATATGTAGTAGTAGGGATATGACGATTGTAGACCAAATCTTAAAAAACTCAATTTGATCTGATAACAAAACAAACTCACATTTATTATTATGTAAAGGTAAAGAAGTGTGCAGTATAAATAAACACCTGATGTGGGAACAAGCCCTCGAGTTAAATATGTAGTAGTAGGGATATGCCGATTGTAGACCAAATCTTAAATATGTAGTAGTAGGGATATGCCGATTGTAGACCAAATCTTAAATATGTAGTAGTAGCAATATGCCGATTGTAGACCAAATCTTAAATATGTAGTAGTAGGGATATGCCGATTGTAGACCAAATCTTAAATATATAGTAGTAGGGATATGCCGATTGTAGACCAAATCTTAAATATGTAGTATTAGGGATATGCCGATTGTAGACCAAATCTTAAATATGTAGTAGTAGGGATATGCCGATTGTAGACCAAATCTTAAATATGTAGTAGTAGGGATATGCCGATTGTAGACCAAATCTTAAATTTGTAGTAGTAGGGATATGCCGATTGTAGACCAAATCTTAAATATGTAGTAGTAGGGATATGCCGATTGTAGACCAAATCTTAAATATGTAGTAGTAGGGATATGCCGATTGTAGACCAAATCTTAAATATGTAGTAGTAGGGATATGCCGATTGTAGACCAAATCTTAAATATGTAGTAGTAGGGATATGCCGATTGTAGACCAAATCTTAAATATATAGTAGTATGGATATGCCGATTGTAGACCAAATCTTAAATATGTAGTATTAGGGATATGCCGATTGTAGACCAAATCTTAAATATGTAGTAGTAGGGATATGCCGATTGTAGACCAAATCTTAAATATGTAGTAGTAGGGATATGCCGATTGTAGACCAAATCTTAAATATGTAGTAGTAGGGATATGCCGATTGTAGACCAATTCTTAAATATGTAGTAGTAGGGATATGCCGATTGTAGACCAAATCTTAAATATGTAGTAGTAGGGATATGCCGATTGTAGACCAAATCTTAAATATGTAGTAGTAGGGATATGCCGATTGTATACCAAATCTTAAAAAAAATCAATTTGATCTGATAACAAAACAAACTCACATTTATTATTATGTAAAGGAAAAGAAGTGTGCAGTAGAAATAAACACCTGATGTGGGAACAAGCCCTCGAATTAAATATGTAGTAGTAGGGATATGCCGATTGTAGACCAAATCTTAAATATGTAGTAGTAGGGATATGCCGATTGTAGACCAAATCTTAAATATGTAGTAGTAGGGATATGCCGATTGTAGACCAAATCTTAAATATGTAATTGTAGAAATATGCCGATTGTAGACCAAATCTTAAATATGTAGTAGTAGGGATATGCCGATTGTAGACCAAATCTTAAATATGTAGTAGTAGGGATATGCCGATTGTAGACCAAATCTTAAATATGTAGTAGTAGGGATATGCCGATTGTAGACCAAATCTTAAAAAAACTCAATTTGATCTGATAACAAAACAAACTCACATTTATTATTATGTAAAGGAAAAGAAGTGTGCAGTAGAAATAAACACCTGATGTGGGAACAAGCCCTCGAATTAAATATGTAGTAGTAGGGATATGCCGATTGTAGACCAAATCTTAAATATGTAGTAGTAGGGATATGCCGATTGTAGACCAAATCTTAAATATGTAGTAGTAGGGATATGCCGATTGTATACCAAATCTTAAAAAACTCAATTTGATCTGATAACAAAACAAACTCACATTTATTATTATGTAAAGGGAAAGAAGTGTGCAGTAGAAATAAACACCTGATGTGGGAACAAGCCCTTGAGTTGAATATGTAGTAGTAGGGATATGACGATTGTAGACCAAATCTTAAAAAACTCAATTTGATCTGATAACAAAACAAACTCACATTTATTATTATGTAAAGGTAAAGAAGTGTGCAGTATAAATAAACACCTGATGTGGGAACAAGCCCTCGAGTTAAATATGTAGTAGTAGGGATATGCCGATTGTAGACCAAATCTTAAATATGTAGTAGTAGGGATATGCCGATTGTAGACCAAATCTTAAATATGTAGTAGTAGCAATATGCCGATTGTAGACCAAATCTTAAATATGTAGTAGTAGGGATATGCCGATTGTAGACCAAATCTTAAATATATAGTAGTAGGGATATGCCGATTGTAGACCAAATCTTAAATATGTAGTATTAGGGATATGCCGATTGTAGACCAAATCTTAAATATGTAGTAGTAGGGATATGCCGATTGTAGACCAAATCTTAAATATGTAGTAGTAGGGATATGCCGATTGTAGACCAAATCTTAAATTTGTAGTAGTAGGGATATGCCGATTGTAGACCAAATCTTAAATATGTAGTAGTAGGGATATGCCGATTGTAGACCAAATCTTAAATATGTAGTAGTAGGGATATGCCGATTGTAGACCAAATCTTAAATATGTAGTAGTAGGGATATGCCGATTGTATACCAAATCTTAAAAAAATCAATTTGATCTGATAACAAAACAAACTCACATTTATTATTATGTAAAGGGAAAGAAGTGTGCAGTAGAAATAAACACCTGATGTGGGAACAAGCCCTTGAGTTGAATATGTAGTAGTAGGGATATGACGATTGTAGACCAAATCTTAAAAAACTCAATTTGATCTGATAACAAAACAAACTCACATTTATTATTATGTAAAGGGAAAGAAGTGTGCAGTATAAATAAACACCTGATGTGGGAACAAGCCCTCGAGTTAAATATGTAGTAGTAGGGATATGCCGATTGTAGACCAAATCTTAAATATGTAGTAGTAGGGATATGCCGATTGTAGACCAAATCTTAAATATGTAGTAGTAGCAATATGCCGATTGTAGACCAAATCTTAAATATGTAGTAGTAGGGATATGCCGATTGTAGACCAAATCTGAAATATATAGTAGTAGGGATATGCCGATTGTAGACCAAATCTTAAATATGTAGTAGTAGGGATATGCCGATTGTAGACCAAATCTTAAATATGTAGTAGTAGGGATATGCCGATTGTAGACCAAATCTTAAATATGTAGTAGTAGGGATATGCCGATTGTAGACCAAATCTTAAATATGTAGTAGTAGGGATATGCCGATTGTAGACCAAATCTTAAATATGTAGTAGTAGTAGGGATATGCCGATTGTAGACCAAATCTTAAATATGTAGTAGTAGGGATATGCCGATTGTAGACCAAATCTTAAATATGTAGTAGTAGGGATATGCCGATTGTATACCAAATCTTAAAAAAATCAATTTGATCTGATAACAAAACAAACTCACATTTATTATTATGTAAAGGGAAAGAAGTGTGCAGTAGAAATAAACACCTGATGTGGGAACAAGCCCTTGAGTTGATTATGTAGTAGTAGGGATATGACGATTGTAGACCAAATCTTAAAAAACTCAATTTGATCTGATAACAAAACAAACTCACATTTATTATTATGTAAAGGGAAAGAAGTGTGCAGTATAAATAAACACCTGATGTGGGAACAAGCCCTCGAGTTAAATATGTAGTAGTAGGGATATGCCGATTGTAGACCAAATCTTAAATATGTTGTAGTAGGGATATGCCGATTGTAGACCAAATCTTAAATATGTAGTAGTAGGGATATGCCGATTGTAGACCAAATCTTAAATATGTAGTAGTAGGGATATGCCGATTGTAGACCAAATCTTAAATATGTAATAGTAGAAATATGCCGATTGTAGACCAAATCTTAAATATGTAGTAGTAGCAATATGCCGATTGTAGACCAAATCTTAAATATGTAGTAGTAGGGATATGCCGATTGTAGACCAAATCTTAAATATATAGTAGTAGGGATATGCCGATTGTAGACCAAATCTTAAATATGTAGTAGTAGGGATATGCCGATTGTAGACCAAATCTTAAATATGTAGTAGTAGGGATATGCCGATTGTAGACCAAATCTTAAATATGTAGTAGTAGAGATATGCCGATTGTAGACCAAATCTTAAATATGTAGTAGTAGGGATATGCCGATTGTAGACCAAATCTTAAAAAACTCAATTTGATCTGATAACAAAACGAACTCACATTTATCATTATGTAAAGGGAAAGAAGTGTGCAGTATAAATAAACACCTGATGTGGGAACAAGCCCTCGAGTTAAATATGTAGTAGTAGGGATATGCCGATTGTAGACCACATCTTAAATATATAGTAGTAGGGATATGCCGATTGTAGACCAAATCTTAAATATGTAGTAGTAGGGATATGCCGATTGTAGACCAAATCTTAAATATGTAGTAGTAGGGATATGCCGATTGTAGACCAAATCTTAAATATGTAGTAGTAGGGATATGCCGATTGTAGACCAAATCTTAAATATGTAGTAGTAGGGATATGCCGATTGTAGACCAAATCTTAAATATGTAGTAGTAGCAATATGCCGATTGTAGACCAAATCTTAAATATGTAGTAGTAGGGATATGCCGATTGTAGACCAAATCTTAAATATATAGTAGTAGGGATATGCCGATTGTAGACCAAATCTTAAATATGTAGTAGTAGGGATATGCCGATTGTAGACCAAATCTTAAATATGTAGTAGTAGGGATATGCCGATTGTAGACCAAATCTTAAATATGTAGTAGTAGGGATATGCCGATTGTAGACCAAATCTTAAATATGTAGTAGTAGGGATATGCCGATTGTAGACCAAATCTTAAATATGTAGTAGTAGGGATATGCCGATTGTAGACCAAATCTTAAATATGTAGTAGTAGGGATATGCCGATTGTAGACCAAATCTTAAATATGTAGTAGTAGGGATATGCCGATTGTATACCAAATCTTAAAAAAATCAATTTGATCTGATAACAAAACAAACTCACATTTATTATTATGTAAAGGGAAAGAAGTGTGCAGTAGAAATAAACACCTGATGTGGGAACAAGCCCTTGAGTTGAATATGTAGTAGTAGGGATATGACGATTGTAGACCAAATCTTAAATATGTTGTAGTATGGATATGCCGATTGTAGACCAAATCTTAAATATGTAGTAGTAGGGATATGCCGATTGTAGACCAAATCTTAAATATGTAGTAGTAGGGATATGCCGATTGTAGACCAAATCTTAAATATGTAATAGTAGAAATATGCCGATTGTAGACCAAATCTTAAATATGTAGTAGTAGCAATATGCCGATTGTAGACCAAATCTTAAATATGTAGTAGTAGGGATATGCCGATTGTAGACCAAATCTTAAATATATAGTAGTAGGGATATGCCGATTGTAGACCAAATCTTAAATATGTAGTAGTAGGGATATGCCGATTGTAGACCAAATCTTAAATATGTAGTAGTAGGGATATGCCGATTGTAGACCAAATCTTAAATATGTAGTAGTAGAGATATGCCGATTGTAGACCAAATCTTAAATATGTAGTAGTAGGGATATGCCGATTGTAGACCAAATCTTAAAAAACTCAATTTGATCTGATAACAAAACGAACTCACATTTATCATTATGTAAAGGGAAAGAAGTGTGCAGTATAAATAAACACCTGATGTGGGAACAAGCCCTCGAGTTAAATATGTAGTAGTAGGGATATGCCGATTGTAGACCACATCTTAAATATGTAGTAGTATGGATATGCCGATTGTAGACCAAATCTTAAATATGTAGTAGTAGGGATATGCCGATTGTAGACCATATCTTAAATATGTAGTAGTAGGGATATGCCGATTGTAGACCAAATCTTAAATATGTAGTAGTAGGGATATGTCGATTGTAGACCAAATCTTAAATATGTAGTAGTAGGGATATGCCGATTGTAGACCAAATCTTAAATATGTAGTAGTAGCGATATGCCGATTGTAGACCAAATCTTAAATATGTAGTAGTAGGGATATGCCGATTGTAGACCAAATCTTAAATATATAGTAGTAGGGATATGCCGATTGTAGACCAAATCTTAAATATGTAGTAGTAGGGATATGCCGTTTGTAGACCAAATCTTAAATATGTAGTAGTAGGGATATGCCGATTGTAGACCAATTCTTAAATATGTAGTAGTAGGGATGTGCCGATTGTAGACCAAATCTTAAATATGTAGTAGTAGTGATATGCCGATTGTAGACCAAATCTTAAATATGTAGTAGTAGGGATATGCCGATTGTAGACCAAATCTTTAAAAACTCAATTTGATCTAATAACAAAACAAACTCACATTTATTATTATATAAAGGGAAAGAAGTGTGCAGTAGAAATAAACACCTGATGTGGGAACAAGCCCTCGAGTTAAATATGTAGTAGTAGGGAAATGCCGATTGTAGACCAAATCTTAAATATGTAGTAGTAGGGATATGCCGATTGTAGACCAAATCTTAAATATGTAGTAGTAGGGATATGCCGATTGTAGACCAAATCTTAAATATGTAGTAGTAGGGATATGCCGATTGTAGACCAAATCTTAACAAACTCAATTTGATCTGATAACAAAACAAACTCACATTTATTATTATGTAAAGGGAAAGAAGTGTGCAGTAGAAATAAACACCTGATGTGGGAACAAGCCCTCGAGTTAAATATGTAGTAGTAGGGTTATGCCGATTGTATACCAAATCTTAAATATGTAGTAGTAGGGATATGCCGATTGTAGACCAAATCTTAAATATGTAGTAGTAGGGATATGCCGATTGTAGACCAAATCTTAAATATGTAGTAGTAGGGATATGCCGATTGTAGACCAAATCTTAAATATGTAGTAGTAGGGATATGCCGATTGTAGACCAAATCTTAAATATGTAGTAGTAGGGATATGCCGATTGTAGACCAAATCTTAAATATGTAGTAGTAGGGATATGCCGATTGTAGACCAAATCTTAAAAAACTCAATTTGATCTGATAACAAAACAAACTCACATTTATTATTATGTAAAGGAAAAGAAGTGTGCAGTAGAAATAAACACCTGATGTGGGAACAAGCCCTCGAATTAAATATGTAGTAGTAGGGATATGCCGATTGTAGACCAAATCTTAAATATGTAGTAGTAGGGATATGCCGATTGTAGACCAAATCTTAAATATGTAGTAGTAGGGATATGCCGATTGTAGACCAAATCTTAAAAATGTAGTAGTAGGGATATGCCGATTGTAGACCAAATCTTAAATATGTAGTAGTAGGGATATGCCGATTGTAGAGCAAATCTTAAAAAACTCAATTTGATCTGATAACAAAACAAACTCACATTTATTATTATGTAAAGGGAAAGAAGTGTGCAGTAGAAATAAACACCTGATGTGGGAACAAGCCCTTGAGTTGAATATGTAGTAGTAGGGATGTGACGATTGTAGACCAAATCTTAAAAAACTCAATTTGATCTGATAACAAAACAAACTCCCATTTATTATTATGTAAAGGGAAAGAAGTGTGCAGTATAAATAAACACCTGATGTGGGAACAAGCCCTCGAGTTAAATATGTAGTAGTAGGGATATGCCGATTGTAGACCAAATCTTAAATATGTAGTAGTAGGGATATGCCGATTGTAGACCAAATCTTAAATATGTAGTAGTAGGGATATGCCGATTGTAGACCAAATCTTAAATATGTAGTAGTAGGGATATGCCGATTGTAGACCAAATCTTAAATATGTAGTAGTAGGGGTATGCCGATTGTAGACCAAATCTTAAATATGTAGTAGTAGCAATATGCCGATTGTAGACCAAATCTTAAATATGTAGTAGTAGGGATATGCCGATTGTAGACCAAATCTTAAATATATAGTAGTAGGGATATGGCGATTGTAGACCAAATCTTAAATATGTAGTAGTAGGGATATGCCGATTGTAGACCAAATCTTAAATATGTAGTAGTAGGGATATGCCGATTGTAGACCAAATCTTAAATATGTAGTAGTAGGGATATGCCGATTGTAGACAAAATCTTAAATATGTAGTAGTAGGGATATGCCGATTGTAGACCAAATCTTAAATATATAGTAGTAGGGATATGCCGATTGTAGACCAAATCTTAAATATGTAGTAGTAGGGATATGCCGATTGTAGACCAAATCTTAAATATGTAGTAGTAGGGATATACCGATTGTAGACCAAATCTTAAATATGTAGTAGTAGGGATATGCCGATTGTAGACCAAATCTTAAATATGTAGTAGTAGGGATATGCCGATTGTAGACCAAATCTTAAATATGTAGTAGTAGTAGGGATATGCCGATTGTAGACCAAATCTTAAAAAACTCAATTTGATCTGATAACAAAACAAACTCACATTTATTATTTTGTAAAGGGAAAGAAGTGTGCAGTAGAAATAAACACCTGATGTGGGAACAAGCCCTCGAGTTAAATATGTAGTAGTAGGGATATGCCGATTGTAGACCAAATCTTAAATATGTAGTAGTAGGGATATGCCGATTGTATACCAAATCTTAAAAATGTAGTAGTAGGGATATGCCGATTGTAGACCAAATCTTAAATATGTAGTAGTAGGGATATGCCGATTGTAGACCAAATCTTAAATATGTAGTAGTAGGGATATGCCGATTGTAGACCAAATCTTAAATATGTAGTAGTAGGGATATGCCGATTGTAGACCAAATCTTAAATATGTAGTAGTAGGGATATGCCGATTGTAGACCAAATCTTAAATATGTAGTAGTAGGGATATGCCGATTGTAGACCAAATCTTAAATATGTAGTAGTAGGGATATGCCGATTGTAGACCAAATCTTAAATATGTAGTAGTAGGGGTATGCCGATTGTAGACCAAATCTTAAATATGTAGTAGTAGCAATATGCCGATTGTAGACCAAATCTTAAATATGTAGTAGTAGGGATATGCCGATTGTAGACCAAATCTTAAATATATAGTAGTAGGGATATGGCGATTGTAGACCAAATCTTAAATATGTAGTAGTAGGGATATGCCGATTGTAGACCAAATCTTAAATATGTAGTAGTAGGGATATGCCGATTGTAGACCAAATCTTAAATATGTAGTAGTAGGGATATGCCGATTGTAGACAAAATCTTAAATATGTAGTAGCAGGGATATGCCGATTGTAGACCAAATCTTAAATATATAGTAGTAGGGATATGCCGATTGTAGACCAAATCTTAAATATGTAGTAGTAGGGATATGCCGATTGTAGACCAAATCTTAAATATGTAGTAGTAGGGATATACCGATTGTAGACCAAATCTTAAATATGTAGTAGTAGGGATATGCCGATTGTAGACCAAATCTTAAATATGTAGTAGTAGGGATATGCCGATTGTAGACCAAATCTTAAATATGTAGTAGTAGGGATATGCCGATTGTAGACCAAATCTTTAAAAACTCAATTTGATCTGATAACAAAACAAACTCACATTTATTATTATATAAAGGGAAAGAAGTGTGCAGTAGAAATAAACACCTGATGTGGGAACAAGCCCTCGAGTTAAATATGTAGTAGTAGGGATATGCCGATTGTAGACCAAATCTTAAATATGTAGTAGTAGGGATATGCCGATTGTAGACCAAATCTTAAATATGTAGTAGTAGGGATATGCCGATTGTAGACCAAATCTTAAATATGTAGTAGTAGGGATATGCCGATTGTAGACCAAATCTTAAATATGTAGTAGTAGGGATATGCCGATTGTAGACCAAATCTTAAATATGTAGTAGTAGGGATATGCCGATTGTAGACCAAATCTTAAATATGTAGTAGTAGGGATATGCCGATTGTAGACCAAATCTTAAATATGTAGTAGTAGGGATATGCCGATTGTAGACCAAATCTTAAATATGTAGTAGTAGGGATATGCCGATTGTAGACCAAATCTTAAATATGTAGTAGTAGGGGTATGCCGATTGTAGACCAAATCTTAAATATGTAGTAGTAGGGATATGCCGATTGTAGACCAAATCTTAAATATGTAGTAGTAGGGATATGCCGATTGTAGACCAAATCTTAAATATGTAGTAGTAGGGATATGCCGATTGTAGACAAAATCTTAAATATGTAGTAGTAGGGATATGCCGATTGTAGACCAAATCTTAAATATATAGTAGTAGGGATATGCCGATTGTAGACCAAATCTTAAATATGTAGTAGTAGGGATATGCCGATTGTAGACCAAATCTTAAATATGTAGTAGTAGGGATATACCGATTGTAGACCAAATCTTAAATATGTAGTAGTAGGGATATGCCGATTGTAGACCAAATCTTAAATATGTAGTAGTAGGGATATGCCGATTGTAGACCAAATCTTAAATATGTAGTAGTAGTAGGGATATGCCGATTGTAGACCAAATCTTAAAAAACTCAATTTGATCTGATAACAAAACAAACTCACATTTATTATTATGTAAAGGGAAAGAAGTGTGCAGTAGAAATAAACACCTGATGTGGGAACAAGCCCTCGAGTTAAAAATGTAGTAGTAGGGATATGCCGATTGTAGACCAAATCTTAAATATGTAGTAGTAGGGATATGCCGATTGTATACCAAATCTTAAAAATGTAGTAGTAGGGATATGCCGATTGTAGACCAAATCTTAAATATGTAGTAGTAGGGATATGCCGATTGTAGACCAAATCTTAAATATGTAGTAGTAGGGATATGCCGATTGTAGACCAAATCTTAAATATGTAGTAGTAGGGATATGCCGATTGTAGACCAAATCTTAAATATGTAGTAGTAGGGATATGCCGATTGTAGACCAAATCTTAAATATGTAGTAGTAGGGATATGCCGATTGTAGACCAAATCTTAAATATGTAGTAGTAGGGATATGCCGATTGTAGACCAAATCTTAAATATGTAGTAGTAGGGATATGCCGATTGTAGACCAAATCTTAAATATGTAGTAGTAGGGATATGCCGATTGTAGACCAAATCTTAAATATGTAGTAGTAGGGATATGCCGATTGTAGACCAAATCTTAAATATGTAGTAGTAGGGATATGCCGATTGTAGACCAAATCTTAAATATGTAGTAGTAGGGATATGCCGATTGTAGACCAAATCTTAAATATGTAGTAGTAGGGATATGCCGATTGTAGACCAAATCTTAAATATGTAGTAGTAGGGATATGCCGATTGTAGACCAAATCTTAAATATGTAGTAGTAGGGATATGCCGATTGTAGACCAAATCTTAAATATGTAGTAGTAGGGATATGCCGATTGTAGACCAAATCTTAAATATGTAGTAGTAGGGATATGCCGATTGTAGACCAAATCTTAAATATGTAGTAGTAGGGATATGCCGATTGTAGACCAAATCTTAAAAAACTCAATTTGATCTGATAACAAAACAAACTCACATTTATTATTATGTAAAGGGAAAGAAGTGTGCAGTAGAACTAAACACCTGATGTGGGAACAAGCCCTCGAGTTAAATATGTAGTAGTAGGGATATGCCGATTGTAGACCAAATCTTAAATATGTAGTAGTAGGGATATACCGATTGTAGACCAAATCTTAAATATGTAGTAGTAGGGATATGCCGATTGTAGACCAAATCTTAAATATGTAGTAGTAGGGATATGCCGATTGTAGACCAAATCTTAAATATGTAGTAGTAGGGATATGCCGATTGTAGACCAAATCTTAAATATGTAGTAGTAGGGATATGCCGATTGTAGACCAAATCTTAAATATGTAGTAGTAGGGATATGCCGATTGTAGACCAAATCTTAAATATGTAGTAGTAGGGATATGCCGATTGAAGACCAAATCTTAAATATGTAGTAGTAGGGATATGCCGATTGTAGACCAAATCTTAAATATGTAGTAGTAGGGATATGCCGATTGTAGACCAAATCTTAAAAAACTCAATTTGATCTGATAACAAAACAAACTCACATTTATTATTATGTAAAGGGAAAGAAGTGTGCAGTAGAAATAAACACCTGATGTGGGAACAAGCCCTCGAGTTAAATATGTAGTAGTAGGGATATGCCGATTGTAGACCAAATCTTAAATATGTAGTAGTAGGGATATGCCGATGGTAGACCAAATCTTAAATATGTAGTAGTAGGGATATGCCGATTGTAGACCAAATCTTAAATATGTAGTAGTAGGTATATGCCGATTGTAGACCAAATCTTAAATATGTAGTAGTAGGGATATGCCGATTGTATACCAAATCTTAAATATGTAGTAGTAGGGATATGCCGATTGTGGACCAAATCTTAAATATGTAGTAGTAGGGATATGCCGATTGTAGACCAAATCTTAAATATGTAGTAGTACGGATATGCCGATTGTAGACCAAATCTTAAATATGTAGTAGTAGGGATATGCCGATTGTAGACCAAATCGTAAATATGTAGTAGTAGGGATATGCCGATTGTAGACCAAATCTTAAATATGTAGTAGTAGGGATATGCCGATTGTAGACCAAATCTTAAATATGTAGTAGTAGGGATATGCCGATTGTAGACCAAACCTTAAATATGTAGTAGTAGGGATATGCCGATTGTAGACCAAATCTTAAATATGTAGTAGTAGGGATATGCCGATTGTAGACCAAATCTTAAATATGTAGTAGTAGGGATATACCGATTGTAGACCAAATCTTAAATATGTAGTAGTAGGGATATGCCGATTGTAGACCAAATCTTAAATATGTAGTAGTAGGGATATGCCGATTGTAGACCAAATCTTAAATATGTAGTAGTAGGGATATGCCGATTGTAGACCAAATCTTAAATATGTAGTAGTAGGGATATGCCGATTGTAGACCAAATCTTAAATATGTAGTAGTAGGGATATGCCGATTGTAGACCAAATCTTAAATATGTAGTAGTAGGGATATGCCGATTGTAGACCAAATCTTAAATATGTAGTAGTAGGGATATGCCGATTGTAGACCAAATCTTAAATATGTAGTAGTAGGGATATGCCGATTGTAGACCAAATCTTAAAAAACTCAATTTGATCTGATAACAAAACAAACTCACATTTATTATTATGTAAAGGGAAAGAAGTGTGCAGTAGAAATAAACACCTGATGTGGGAACAAGCCCTCGAGTTAAATATGTAGTAGTAGGGATATGCCGATTGTAGACCAAATCTTAAATATGTAGTAGTAGGGATATGCCGATGGTAGACCAAATCTTAAATATGTAGTAGTAGGGATATGCCGATTGTAGACCAATTCTTAAATATGTAGTAGTAGGGATATGCGGATTGTAGACCAAATCTTAAATATGTAGTAGTAGGGATATGCCGATTGTAGACCAAATCTTAAATATGTAGTAGTAGGGATATGCCGATTGTAGACCAAATCTTAAATATGTAGTAGTAGGGATATGCCGATTGTAGACCAAATTTTAAATATGTAGTAGTAGGGATATACCGATTGTAGACCAAATCTTAAATATGTAGTAGTAGGGATATGCCGATTGTAGACCAAATCTTAAATATGTAGTAGTAGGGATATGCCGATTGTAGACCAAATCTTAAATATGTAGTAGTAGGGATATGCCGATTGTAGACCAAATCGTAAATATGTAGTAGTAGGGATATGCCGATTGTAGACCAAATCGTAAATATGTAGTAGTAGGGATATGCCGATTGTAGACCAAATCTTAAATATGTAGTAGTGGGGATATGCCGATTGTAGACCAAATTTTAAATATGTAGTAGTAGGGATATGCCGATTGTATACCAAATCTTAAAAATGTAGTAGTAGGGATATGCCGATTGTAGACCAAATCTTAAATATGTAGTAGTAGGGATATGCCGATTGTAGACCAAATCTTAAATATGTAGTAGTAGGGATATGCCGATTGTAGACCAAATCTTAAATATGTAGTAGTAGGGATATGCCGATTGTAGACCAAATCTTAAATATGTAGTAGTAGGGATATGCCGATTGTAGACCAAATCTTAAATATGTAGTAGTAGGGATATGCCGATTGTAGACCAAATCTTAAATATGTAGTAGTAGGGATATGCCGATTGTAGACCAAATCTTAAATATGTAGTAGTAGGGGTATGCCGATTGTAGACCAAATCTTAAATATGTAGTAGTAGCAATATGCCGATTGTAGACCAAATCTTAAATATGTAGTAGTAGGGATATGCCGATTGTAGACCAAATCTTAAATATATAGTAGTAGGGATATGGCGATTGTAGACCAAATCTTAAATATGTAGTAGTAGGGATATGCCGATTGTAGACCAAATCTTAAATATGTAGTAGTAGGGATATGCCGATTGTAGACCAAATCTTAAATATGTAGTAGTAGGGATATGCCGATTGTAGACAAAATCTTAAATATGTAGTAGTAGGGATATGCCGATTGTAGACCAAATCTTAAATATATAGTAGTAGGGATATGCCGATTGTAGACCAAATCTTAAATATGTAGTAGTAGGGATATGCCGATTGTAGACCAAATCTTAAATATGTAGTAGTAGGGATATACCGATTGTAGACCAAATCTTAAATATGTAGTAGTAGGGATATGCCGATTGTAGACCAAATCTTAAATATGTAGTAGTAGGGATATGCCGATTGTAGACCAAATCTTAAATATGTAGTAGTAGTAGGGATATGCCGATTGTAGACCAAATCTTAAATATGTAGTAGTAGGGATATGCCGATTGTAGACCAAATCTTAAATATGTAGTAGTAGGGATATGCCGATTGTAGACCAAATCTTAAAAAACTCAATTTGATCTGATAACAAAACAAACTCACATTTATTATTATGTAAAGGGAAAGAAGTGTGCAGTAGAAATAAACACCTGATGTGGGAACAAGCCCTCGAGTTAAATATGTAGTAGTAGGGATATGCCGATTGTAGACCAAATCTTAAATATGTAGTAGTAGGGATATGCCGATGGTAGACCAAATCTTAAATATGTAGTAGTAGGGATATGCCGATTGTAGACCAATTCTTAAATATGTAGTAGTAGGGATATGCGGATTGTAGACCAAATCTTAAATATGTAGTAGTAGGGATATGCCGATTGTAGACCAAATCTTAAATATGTAGTAGTAGGGATATGCCGATTGTAGACCAAATCTTAAATATGTAGTAGTAGGGATATGCCGATTGTAGACCAAATTTTAAATATGTAGTAGTAGGGATATACCGATTGTAGACCAAATCTTAAATATGTAGTAGTAGGGATATGCCGATTGTAGACCAAATCTTAAATATGTAGTAGTAGGGATATGCCGATTGTAGACCAAATCTTAAATATGTAGTAGTAGGGATATGCCGATTGTAGACCAAATCGTAAATATGTAGTAGTAGGGATATGCCGATTGTAGACCAAATCGTAAATATGTAGTAGTAGGGATATGCCGATTGTAGACCAAATCTTAAATATGTAGTAGTGGGGATATGCCGATTGTAGACCAAATTTTAAATATGTAGTAGTAGGGATATGCCGATTGTATACCAAATCTTAAAAATGTAGTAGTAGGGATATGCCGATTGTAGACCAAATCTTAAATATGTAGTAGTAGGGATATGCCGATTGTAGACCAAATCTTAAATATGTAGTAGTAGGGATATGCCGATTGTAGACCAAATCTTAAATATGTAGTAGTAGGGATATGCCGATTGTAGACCAAATCTTAAATATGTAGTAGTAGGGATATGCCGATTGTAGACCAAATCTTAAATATGTAGTAGTAGGGATATGCCGATTGTAGACCAAATCTTAAATATGTAGTAGTAGGGATATGCCGATTGTAGACCAAATCTTAAATATGTAGTAGTAGGGGTATGCCGATTGTAGACCAAATCTTAAATATGTAGTAGTAGCAATATGCCGATTGTAGACCAAATCTTAAATATGTAGTAGTAGGGATATGCCGATTGTAGACCAAATCTTAAATATATAGTAGTAGGGATATGGCGATTGTAGACCAAATCTTAAATATGTAGTAGTAGGGATATGCCGATTGTAGACCAAATCTTAAATATGTAGTAGTAGGGATATGCCGATTGTAGACCAAATCTTAAATATGTAGTAGTAGGGATATGCCGATTGTAGACAAAATCTTAAATATGTAGTAGTAGGGATATGCCGATTGTAGACCAAATCTTAAATATATAGTAGTAGGGATATGCCGATTGTAGACCAAATCTTAAATATGTAGTAGTAGGGATATGCCGATTGTAGACCAAATCTTAAATATGTAGTAGTAGGGATATACCGATTGTAGACCAAATCTTAAATATGTAGTAGTAGGGATATGCCGATTGTAGACCAAATCTTAAATATGTAGTAGTAGGGATATGCCGATTGTAGACCAAATCTTAAATATGTAGTAGTAGTAGGGATATGCCGATTGTAGACCAAATCTTAAAAAACTCAATTTGATCTGATAACAAAACAAACTCACATTTATTATTATGTAAAGGGAAAGAAGTGTGCAGTAGAAATAAACACCTGATGTGGGAACAAGCCCTCGAGTTAAAAATGTAGTAGTAGGGATATGCCGATTGTAGACCAAATCTTAAATATGTAGTAGTAGGGATATGCCGATTGTATACCAAATCTTAAAAATGTAGTAGTAGGGATATGCCGATTGTAGACCAAATCTTAAATATGTAGTAGTAGGGATATGCCGATTGTAGACCAAATCTGAAATATGTCGTAGTAGGGATATGCCGATTGTAGACCAAATCTTAAATATGTAGTAGTAGGGATATGCCGATTGTAGACCAAATCTTAAATATGTAGTAGTAGGGATATGCCGATTGTAGACCAAATCTTAAATATGTAGTAGTAGGGATATGCCGATTGTAGACCAAATCTTAAATATGTAGTAGTAGGGATATGCCGATTGTAGACCAAATCTTAAATATGTAGTAGTAGGGATATGCCGATTGTAGACCAAATCTTAAATATGTAGTAGTAGGGATATGCCGATTGTAGACCAAATCTTAAATATGTAGTAGTAGGGATATGCCGATTGTAGACCAAATCTTAAATATGTAGTAGTAGGGATATGCCGATTGTAGACCAAATCTTAAATATGTAGTAGTAGGGATATGCCGATTGTAGACCAAATCTTAAATATGTAGTAGTAGGGATATGCCGATTGTAGACCAAATCTTAAATATGTAGTAGTAGGGATATGCCGATTGTAGACCAAATCTTAAATATGTAGTAGTAGGGATATGCCGATTGTAGACCAAATCTTAAATATGTAGTAGTAGGGATATGCCGATTGTAGACCAAATCTTAAATATGTAGTAGTAGGGATATGCCGATTGTAGACCAAATCTTAAATATGTAGTAGTAGGGATATGCCGATTGTAGACCAAATCTTAAAAAACTCAATTTGATCTGATAACAAAACAAACTCACATTTATTATTATGTAAAGGGAAAGAAGTGTGCAGTAGAACTAAACACCTGATGTGGGAACAAGCCCTCGAGTTAAATATGTAGTAGTAGGGATATGCCGATTGTAGACCAAATCTTAAATATGTAGTAGTAGGGATATACCGATTGTAGACCAAATCTTAAATATGTAGTAGTAGGGATATGCCGATTGTAGACCAAATCTTAAATATGTAGTAGTAGGGATATGCCGATTGTAGACCAAATCTTAAATATGTAGTAGTAGGGATATGCCGATTGTAGACCAAATCTTAAATATGTAGTAGTAGGGATATGCCGATTGTAGACCAAATCTTAAATATGTAGTAGTAGGGATATGCCGATTGTAGACCAAATCTTAAATATGTAGTAGTAGGGATATGCCGATTGAAGACCAAATCTTAAATATGTAGTAGTAGGGATATGCCGATTGTAGACCAAATCTTAAATATGTAGTAGTAGGGATATGCCGATTGTAGACCAAATCTTAAAAAACTCAATTTGATCTGATAACAAAACAAACTCACATTTATTATTATGTAAAGGGAAAGAAGTGTGCAGTAGAAATAAACACCTGATGTGGGAACAAGCCCTCGAGTTAAATATGTAGTAGTAGGGATATGCCGATTGTAGACCAAATCTTAAATATGTAGTAGTAGGGATATGCCGATGGTAGACCAAATCTTAAATATGTAGTAGTAGGGATATGCCGATTGTAGACCAAATCTTAAATATGTAGTAGTAGGTATATGCCGATTGTAGACCAAATCTTAAATATGTAGTAGTAGGGATATGCCGATTGTAGACCAAATCTTAAATATGTAGTAGTAGGGATATGCCGATTGTGGACCAAATCTTAAATATGTAGTAGTAGGGATATGCCGATTGTAGACCAAATCTTAAATATGTAGTAGTACGGATATGCCGATTGTAGACCAAATCTTAAATATGTAGTAGTAGGGATATGCCGATTGTAGACCAAATCGTAAATATGTAGTAGTAGGGATATGCCGATTGTAGACCAAATCTTAAATATGTAGTAGTAGGGATATGCCGATTGTAGACCAAATCTTAAATATGTAGTAGTAGGGATATGCCGATTGTAGACCAAACCTTAAATATGTAGTAGTAGGGATATGCCGATTGTAGACCAAATCTTAAATATGTAGTAGTAGGGATATGCCGATTGTAGACCAAATCTTAAATATGTAGTAGTAGGGATATACCGATTGTAGACCAAATCTTAAATATGTAGTAGTAGGGATATGCCGATTGTAGACCAAATCTTAAAAAACTCAATTTGATCTGATAACAAAACAAACTCACATTTATTATTATGTAAAGGGAAAGAAGTGTGCAGTAGAACTAAACACCTGATGTGGGAACAAGCCCTCGAGTTAAATATGTAGTAGTAGGGATATGCCGATTGTAGACCAAATCTTAAATATGTAGTAGTAGGGATATACCGATTGTAGACCAAATCTTAAATATGTAGTAGTAGGGATATGCCGATTGTAGACCAAATCTTAAATATGTAGTAGTAGGGATATGCCGATTGTAGACCAAATCTTAAATATGTAGTAGTAGGGATATGCCGATTGTAGACCAAATCTTAAATATGTAGTAGTAGGGATATGCCGATTGTAGACCAAATCTTAAATATGTAGTAGTAGGGATATGCCGATTGTAGACCAAATCTTAAATATGTAGTAGTAGGGATATGCCGATTGAAGACCAAATCTTAAATATGTAGTAGTAGGGATATGCCGATTGTAGACCAAATCTTAAATATGTAGTAGTAGGGATATGCCGATTGTAGACCAAATCTTAAAAAACTCAATTTGATCTGATAACAAAACAAACTCACATTTATTATTATGTAAAGGGAAAGAAGTGTGCAGTAGAAATAAACACCTGATGTGGGAACAAGCCCTCGAGTTAAATATGTAGTAGTAGGGATATGCCGATTGTAGACCAAATCTTAAATATGTAGTAGTAGGGATATGCCGATGGTAGACCAAATCTTAAATATGTAGTAGTAGGGATATGCCGATTGTAGACCAAATCTTAAATATGTAGTAGTAGGTATATGCCGATTGTAGACCAAATCTTAAATATGTAGTAGTAGGGATATGCCGATTGTATACCAAATCTTAAATATGTAGTAGTAGGGATATGCCGATTGTGGACCAAATCTTAAATATGTAGTAGTAGGGATATGCCGATTGTAGACCAAATCTTAAATATGTAGTAGTACGGATATGCCGATTGTAGACCAAATCTTAAATATGTAGTAGTAGGGATATGCCGATTGTAGACCAAATCGTAAATATGTAGTAGTAGGGATATGCCGATTGTAGACCAAATCTTAAATATGTAGTAGTAGGGATATGCCGATTGTAGACCAAATCTTAAATATGTAGTAGTAGGGATATGCCGATTGTAGACCAAACCTTAAATATGTAGTAGTAGGGATATGCCGATTGTAGACCAAATCTTAAATATGTAGTAGTAGGGATATGCCGATTGTAGACCAAATCTTAAATATGTAGTAGTAGGGATATACCGATTGTAGACCAAATCTTAAATATGTAGTAGTAGGGATATGCCGATTGTAGACCAAATCTTAAATATGTAGTAGTAGGGATATGCCGATTGTAGACCAAATCTTAAATATGTAGTAGTAGGGATATGCCGATTGTAGACCAAATCTTAAATATGTAGTAGTAGGGATATGCCGATTGTAGACCAAATCTTAAATATGTAGTAGTAGGGATATGCCGATTGTAGACCAAATCTTAAATATGTAGTAGTAGGGATATGCCGATTGTAGACCAAATCTTAAATATGTAGTAGTAGGGATATGCCGATTGTAGACCAAATCTTAAATATGTAGTAGTAGGGATATGCCGATTGTAGACCAAATCTTAAAAAACTCAATTTGATCTGATAACAAAACAAACTCACATTTATTATTATGTAAAGGGAAAGAAGTGTGCAGTAGAAATAAACACCTGATGTGGGAACAAGCCCTCGAGTTAAATATGTAGTAGTAGGGATATGCCGATTGTAGACCAAATCTTAAATATGTAGTAGTAGGGATATGCCGATGGTAGACCAAATCTTAAATATGTAGTAGTAGGGATATGCCGATTGTAGACCAATTCTTAAATATGTAGTAGTAGGGATATGCGGATTGTAGACCAAATCTTAAATATGTAGTAGTAGGGATATGCCGATTGTAGACCAAATCTTAAATATGTAGTAGTAGGGATATGCCGATTGTAGACCAAATCTTAAATATGTAGTAGTAGGGATATGCCGATTGTAGACCAAATTTTAAATATGTAGTAGTAGGGATATACCGATTGTAGACCAAATCTTAAATATGTAGTAGTAGGGATATGCCGATTGTAGACCAAATCTTAAATATGTAGTAGTAGGGATATGCCGATTGTAGACCAAATCTTAAATATGTAGTAGTAGGGATATGCCGATTGTAGACCAAATCGTAAATATGTAGTAGTAGGGATATGCCGATTGTAGCCCAAATCGTAAATATGTAGTAGTAGGGATATGCCGATTGTAGACCAAATCTTAAATATGTAGTAGTGGGGATATGCCGATTGTAGACCAAATTTTAAATATGTAGTAGTAGGGATATGCCGATTGTATACCAAATCTTAAAAATGTAGTAGTAGGGATATGCCGATTGTAGACCAAATCTTAAATATGTAGTAGTAGGGATATGCCGATTGTAGACCAAATCTTAAATATGTAGTAGTAGGGATATGCCGATTGTAGACCAAATCTTAAATATGTAGTAGTAGGGATATGCCGATTGTAGACCAAATCTTAAATATGTAGTAGTAGGGATATGCCGATTGTAGACCAAATCTTAAATATGTAGTAGTAGGGATATGCCGATTGTAGACCAAATCTTAAATATGTAGTAGTAGGGATATGCCGATTGTAGACCAAATCTTAAATATGTAGTAGTAGGGGTATGCCGATTGTAGACCAAATCTTAAATATGTAGTAGTAGCAATATGCCGATTGTAGACCAAATCTTAAATATGTAGTAGTAGGGATATGCCGATTGTAGACCAAATCTTAAATATATAGTAGTAGGGATATGGCGATTGTAGACCAAATCTTAAATATGTAGTAGTAGGGATATGCCGATTGTAGACCAAATCTTAAATATGTAGTAGTAGGGATATGCCGATTGTAGACCAAATCTTAAATATGTAGTAGTAGGGATATGCCGATTGTAGACAAAATCTTAAATATGTAGTAGTAGGGATATGCCGATTGTAGACCAAATCTTAAATATATAGTAGTAGGGATATGCCGATTGTAGACCAAATCTTAAATATGTAGTAGTAGGGATATGCCGATTGTAGACCAAATCTTAAATATGTAGTAGTAGGGATATACCGATTGTAGACCAAATCTTAAATATGTAGTAGTAGGGATATGCCGATTGTAGACCAAATCTTAAATATGTAGTAGTAGGGATATGCCGATTGTAGACCAAATCTTAAATATGTAGTAGTAGTAGGGATATGCCGATTGTAGACCAAATCTTAAATATGTAGTAGTAGGGATATGCCGATTGTAGACCAAATCTTAAATATGTAGTAGTAGGGATATGCCGATTGTAGACCAAATCTTAAAAAACTCAATTTGATCTGATAACAAAACAAACTCACATTTATTATTATGTAAAGGGAAAGAAGTGTGCAGTAGAAATAAACACCTGATGTGGGAACAAGCCCTCGAGTTAAATATGTAGTAGTAGGGATATGCCGATTGTAGACCAAATCTTAAATATGTAGTAGTAGGGATATGCCGATGGTAGACCAAATCTTAAATATGTAGTAGTAGGGATATGCCGATTGTAGACCAATTCTTAAATATGTAGTAGTAGGGATATGCGGATTGTAGACCAAATCTTAAATATGTAGTAGTAGGGATATGCCGATTGTAGACCAAATCTTAAATATGTAGTAGTAGGGATATGCCGATTGTAGACCAAATCTTAAATATGTAGTAGTAGGGATATGCCGATTGTAGACCAAATTTTAAATATGTAGTAGTAGGGATATACCGATTGTAGACCAAATCTTAAATATGTAGTAGTAGGGATATGCCGATTGTAGACCAAATCTTAAATATGTAGTAGTAGGGATATGCCGATTGTAGACCAAATCTTAAATATGTAGTAGTAGGGATATGCCGATTGTAGACCAAATCGTAAATATGTAGTAGTAGGGATATGCCGATTGTAGACCAAATCGTAAATATGTAGTAGTAGGGATATGCCGATTGTAGACCAAATCTTAAATATGTAGTAGTGGGGATATGCCGATTGTAGACCAAATTTTAAATATGTAGTAGTAGGGATATGCCGATTGTATACCAAATCTTAAAAATGTAGTAGTAGGGATATGCCGATTGTAGACCAAATCTTAAATATGTAGTAGTAGGGATATGCCGATTGTAGACCAAATCTTAAATATGTAGTAGTAGGGATATGCCGATTGTAGACCAAATCTTAAATATGTAGTAGTAGGGATATGCCGATTGTAGACCAAATCTTAAATATGTAGTAGTAGGGATATGCCGATTGTAGACCAAATCTTAAATATGTAGTAGTAGGGATATGCCGATTGTAGACCAAATCTTAAATATGTAGTAGTAGGGATATGCCGATTGTAGACCAAATCTTAAATATGTAGTAGTAGGGGTATGCCGATTGTAGACCAAATCTTAAATATGTAGTAGTAGCAATATGCCGATTGTAGACCAAATCTTAAATATGTAGTAGTAGGGATATGCCGATTGTAGACCAAATCTTAAATATATAGTAGTAGGGATATGGCGATTGTAGACCAAATCTTAAATATGTAGTAGTAGGGATATGCCGATTGTAGACCAAATCTTAAATATGTAGTAGTAGGGATATGCCGATTGTAGACCAAATCTTAAATATGTAGTAGTAGGGATATGCCGATTGTAGACAAAATCTTAAATATGTAGTAGTAGGGATATGCCGATTGTAGACCAAATCTTAAATATATAGTAGTAGGGATATGCCGATTGTAGACCAAATCTTAAATATGTAGTAGTAGGGATATGCCGATTGTAGACCAAATCTTAAATATGTAGTAGTAGGGATATACCGATTGTAGACCAAATCTTAAATATGTAGTAGTAGGGATATGCCGATTGTAGACCAAATCTTAAATATGTAGTAGTAGGGATATGCCGATTGTAGACCAAATCTTAAATATGTAGTAGTAGTAGGGATATGCCGATTGTAGACCAAATCTTAAAAAACTCAATTTGATCTGATAACAAAACAAACTCACATTTATTATTATGTAAAGGGAAAGAAGTGTGCAGTAGAAATAAACACCTGATGTGGGAACAAGCCCTCGAGTTAAAAATGTAGTAGTAGGGATATGCCGATTGTAGACCAAATCTTAAATATGTAGTAGTAGGGATATGCCGATTGTATACCAAATCTTAAAAATGTAGTAGTAGGGATATGCCGATTGTAGACCAAATCTTAAATATGTAGTAGTAGGGATATGCCGATTGTAGACCAAATCTGAAATATGTCGTAGTAGGGATATGCCGATTGTAGACCAAATCTTAAATATGTAGTAGTAGGGATATGCCGATTGTAGACCAAATCTTAAATATGTAGTAGTAGGGATATGCCGATTGTAGACCAAATCTTAAATATGTAGTAGTAGGGATATGCCGATTGTAGACCAAATCTTAAATATGTAGTAGTAGGGATATGCCGATTGTAGACCAAATCTTAAATATGTAGTAGTAGGGATATGCCGATTGTAGACCAAATCTTAAATATGTAGTAGTAGGGATATGCCGATTGTAGACCAAATCTTAAATATGTAGTAGTAGGGATATGCCGATTGTAGACCAAATCTTAAATATGTAGTAGTAGGGATATGCCGATTGTAGACCAAATCTTAAATATGTAGTAGTAGGGATATGCCGATTGTAGACCAAATCTTAAATATGTAGTAGTAGGGATATGCCGATTGTAGACCAAATCTTAAATATGTAGTAGTAGGGATATGCCGATTGTAGACCAAATCTTAAATATGTAGTAGTAGGGATATGCCGATTGTAGACCAAATCTTAAATATGTAGTAGTAGGGATATGCCGATTGTAGACCAAATCTTAAATATGTAGTAGTAGGGATATGCCGATTGTAGACCAAATCTTAAATATGTAGTAGTAGGGATATGCCGATTGTAGACCAAATCTTAAAAAACTCAATTTGATCTGATAACAAAACAAACTCACATTTATTATTATGTAAAGGGAAAGAAGTGTGCAGTAGAACTAAACACCTGATGTGGGAACAAGCCCTCGAGTTAAATATGTAGTAGTAGGGATATGCCGATTGTAGACCAAATCTTAAATATGTAGTAGTAGGGATATACCGATTGTAGACCAAATCTTAAATATGTAGTAGTAGGGATATGCCGATTGTAGACCAAATCTTAAATATGTAGTAGTAGGGATATGCCGATTGTAGACCAAATCTTAAATATGTAGTAGTAGGGATATGCCGATTGTAGACCAAATCTTAAATATGTAGTAGTAGGGATATGCCGATTGTAGACCAAATCTTAAATATGTAGTAGTAGGGATATGCCGATTGTAGACCAAATCTTAAATATGTAGTAGTAGGGATATGCCGATTGAAGACCAAATCTTAAATATGTAGTAGTAGGGATATGCCGATTGTAGACCAAATCTTAAATATGTAGTAGTAGGGATATGCCGATTGTAGACCAAATCTTAAAAAACTCAATTTGATCTGATAACAAAACAAACTCACATTTATTATTATGTAAAGGGAAAGAAGTGTGCAGTAGAAATAAACACCTGATGTGGGAACAAGCCCTCGAGTTAAATATGTAGTAGTAGGGATATGCCGATTGTAGACCAAATCTTAAATATGTAGTAGTAGGGATATGCCGATGGTAGACCAAATCTTAAATATGTAGTAGTAGGGATATGCCGATTGTAGACCAAATCTTAAATATGTAGTAGTAGGTATATGCCGATTGTAGACCAAATCTTAAATATGTAGTAGTAGGGATATGCCGATTGTAGACCAAATCTTAAATATGTAGTAGTAGGGATATGCCGATTGTGGACCAAATCTTAAATATGTAGTAGTAGGGATATGCCGATTGTAGACCAAATCTTAAATATGTAGTAGTACGGATATGCCGATTGTAGACCAAATCTTAAATATGTAGTAGTAGGGATATGCCGATTGTAGACCAAATCGTAAATATGTAGTAGTAGGGATATGCCGATTGTAGACCAAATCTTAAATATGTAGTAGTAGGGATATGCCGATTGTAGACCAAATCTTAAATATGTAGTAGTAGGGATATGCCGATTGTAGACCAAACCTTAAATATGTAGTAGTAGGGATATGCCGATTGTAGACCAAATCTTAAATATGTAGTAGTAGGGATATGCCGATTGTAGACCAAATCTTAAATATGTAGTAGTAGGGATATACCGATTGTAGACCAAATCTTAAATATGTAGTAGTAGGGATATGCCGATTGTAGACCAAATCTTAAATATGTAGTAGTAGGGATATGCCGATTGTAGACCAAATCTTAAATATGTAGTAGTAGGGATATGCCGATTGTAGACCAAATCTTAAATATGTAGTAGTAGGGATATGCCGATTGTAGACCAAATCTTAAATATGTAGTAGTAGGGATATGCCGATTGTAGACCAAATCTTAAATATGTAGTAGTAGGGATATGCCGATTGTAGACCAAATCTTAAATATGTAGTAGTAGGGATATGCCGATTGTAGACCAAATCTTAAAAAACTCAATTTGATCTGATAACAAAACAAACTCACATTTATTATTATGTAAAGGGAAAGAAGTGTGCAGTAGAAATAAACACCTGATGTGGGAACAAGCCCTCGAGTTAAATATGTAGTAGTAGGGATATGCCGATTGTAGACCAAATCTTAAATATGTAGTAGTAGGGATATGCCGATGGTAGACCAAATCTTAAATATGTAGTAGTAGGGATATGCCGATTGTAGACCAATTCTTAAATATGTAGTAGTAGGGATATGCGGATTGTAGACCAAATCTTAAATATGTAGTAGTAGGGATATGCCGATTGTAGACCAAATCTTAAATATGTAGTAGTAGGGATATGCCGATTGTAGACCAAATCTTAAATATGTAGTAGTAGGGATATGCCGATTGTAGACCAAATTTTAAATATGTAGTAGTAGGGATATACCGATTGTAGACCAAATCTTAAATATGTAGTAGTAGGGATATGCCGATTGTAGACCAAATCTTAAATATGTAGTAGTAGGGATATGCCGATTGTAGACCAAATCTTAAATATGTAGTAGTAGGGATATGCCGATTGTAGACCAAATCTTAAATATGTAGTAGTAGGGATATGCCGATTGTAGACCAAATCTTAAATATGTAGTAGTAGGGATATGCCGATTGTAGACCAAATCTTAAATATGTAGTAGTAGGGATATGCCGATTGTAGACCAAATCTTAAATATGTAGTAGTAGGGATATGCCGATTGTAGACCAAATCTTAAATATGTAGTAGTAGGGATATGCCGATTGTAGACCAAATCTTAAATATGTAGTAGTAGGGATATGCCGATTGTCGACAAATCTTAAATATGTAGTAGTAGTAGGGATATGCCGATTGTAGACCAAATCTTAAATATGTAGTAGTAGGGATATGCCGATTGTAGACCAAATCTTAAATATGTAGTAGTAGGGATATGCCGATTGTAGACCAAATCTTAAATATGTAGTAGTAGGGATATGCCGATTGTAGACCAAATCTTAAATATGTAGTAGTAGGGACATGCCGATGGTAGACCAAATCTTAAATATGTAGTAGTAGGTATATGCCGATTGTAGACCAAATCTTAAATATGTAGTAGTAGGGATATGCCGATTGTAGACCAAATCTTAAAAACTCAATTTGATCTGATAACAAAACAAACTCACATTTATTATTATGTAAAGGGAAAGAAGTGTGCAGTAGAAATAAACACCTGATGTGGGAACAAGCCCTCGAGTTAAATATGTAGTAGTAGGGATATGCCGATTGTAGACCAAATCTTAAAAAACTCAATTTGATCTGATAACAAAACAAACTCACATTTATTATTATGTAAAGGGAAAGAAGTATGCAGTAGAAATAAACACCTGATGTGGGAACAAGCCCTCGAGTTAAATATGTAGTAGTAGGGATATGCCGATTGTATACTAAATCTTAAATATGTAGTAGTAGGGATATGCCGATTGTAGACCAAATCTTAAATATGTAGTAGTAGGGATATGCCGATTGTAGACCAAATCTTAAATATGTAGTAGTAGGGATATGCCGATTGTAGACCAAATCTTAAATATGTAGTAGTAGGGATATGCCGATTGTAGACCAAATCTTAAATATGTAGTAGTAGGGATATGCCGATTGTAAACCAAATCTTAAATATGTAGTAGTAGGGATATGCCGATTGTATACCAAATCTTAAATATGTAGTAGTAGTAGGGATATGCCGATTGTAGTCCAAATCTTAAATATGTAGTAGTAGGGATATGCCGATTGTAGACCAAATCGTAAATATGTAGTAGTAGGGATATGCCGATTGTAGACCAAATCTTAAATATGTAGTAGTAGGGATATGCCGATTGTAGACCAAATCTTAAAAAACTCAATTTGATCTGATAACAAAACAAACTCACATTTATTATTATGTAAAGGGAAAGAAGTGTGCAGTAGAAATAAACACCTGATGTGGGAACAAGCCCTCGAGTTAAATATGTAGTAGTAGGGATATGCCGATTGTAGACCAAATCTTAAATATGTAGTAGTAGGGATATGCCGATGGTAGACCAAATCTTAAATATGTAGTAGTAGGGATATGCCGATTGTAGACCAATTCTTAAATATGTAGTAGTAGGGATATGCGGATTGTAGACCAAATCTTAAATATGTAGTAGTAGGGATATGCCGATTGTAGACCAAATCTTAAATATGTAGTAGTAGGGATATGCCGATTGTAGACCAAATCTTAAATATGTAGTAGTAGGGATATGCCGATTGTAGACCAAATCTTAAATATGTAGTAGTAGGGATATACCGATTGTAGACCAAATCTTAAATATGTAGTAGTAGAGATATGCCGATTGTAGACCAAATCTTAAATATGTAGTAGTAGGGATATGCCGATTGTAGACCAAATCTTAAATATGTAGTAGTAGGGATATGCCGATTGTAGACCAAATCTTAAATATGTAGTAGTAGGGATATGCCGATTGTAGACCAAATCGTAAATATGTAGTAGTAGGGATATGCCGATTGTAGACCAAATCTTAAATATGTAGTAGTAGGGATATGCCGATTGTAGACCAAATTTTAAATATGTAGTAGTAGGGATATGCCGATTGTAGACCAAATCTTAAATATGTAGTAGTAGGGATATGCCGATTGTAGACCAAATCTTAAATATGTAGTAGTACGGATATGCCGATTGTAGACCAAATCTTAAATATGTAGTAGTAGGGATATGCCGATTGTAGACCAAATCGTAAATATGTAGTAGTAGGGATATGCCGATTGTAGACCAAATCTTAAATATGTAGTAGTAGGGATATGCCGATTGTAGACCAAATCTTAAATATGTAGTAGTAGGGATATGCCGATTGTAGACCAAATCTTAAATATGTAGTAGTAGGGATATGCCGATTGTAGACCAAATCTTAAATATGTAGTAGTAGGGATATGCCGATTGTAGACCAAATCTTAAATATGTAGTAGTAGGGATATGCCGATTGTAGACCAAATCTTAAATATGTAGTAGTAGGGATATGCCGATTGTAGACCAAATCTTAAATATGTAGTAGTAGGGATATGCCGATTGTAGACCAAATCTTAAATATGTAGTAGTAGGGATATGCCGATTGTAGACCAAATCTTAAATATGTAGTAGTAGGGATATGCCGATTGTCGACAAATCTTAAATATGTAGTAGTAGTAGGGATATGCCGATTGTAGACCAAATCTTAAATATGTAGTAGTAGGGATATGCCGATTGTAGACCAAATCTTAAATATGTAGTAGTAGGGATATGCCGATTGTAGACCAAATCTTAAATATGTAGTAGTAGGGATATGCCGATTGTAGACCAAATCTTAAATATGTAGTAGTAGGGATATGCCGATTGTAGACCAAATCTTAAATATGTAGTAGTAGGGATATGCCGATTGTAGACCAAATCTTAAATATGTAGTAGTAGGGACATGCCGATGGTAGACCAAATCTTAAATATGTAGTAGTAGGTATATGCCGATTGTAGACCAAATCTTAAATATGTAGTAGTAGGGATATGCCGATTCTAGACCAAATCTTAAAAACTCAATTTGATCTGATAACAAAACAAACTCACATTTATTATTATGTAAAGGGAAAGAAGTGTGCAGTAGAAATAAACACCTGATGTGGGAACAAGCCCTCGAGTTAAATATGTAGTAGTAGGGATATGCCGATTGTAGACCAAATCTTAAAAAACTCAATTTGATCTGATAACAAAACAAACTCACATTTATTATTATGTAAAGGAAAAGAAGTATGCAGTAGAAATAAACACCTGATGTGGGAACAAGCCCTCGAGTTAAATATGTAGTAGTAGGTATATGCCGATTGTAGACCAAATCTTAAATATGTAGTAGTAGGGATATGCCGATTCTAGACCAAATCTTAAAAACTCAATTTGATCTGATAACAAAACAAACTCACATTTATTATTATGTAAAGGGAAAGAAGTGTGCAGTAGAAATAAACACCTGATGTGGGAACAAGCCCTCGAGTTAAATATGTAGTAGTAGGGATATGCCGATTGTAGACCAAATCTTAAAAAACTCAATTTGATCTGATAACAAAACAAACTCACATTTATTATTATGTAAAGGAAAAGAAGTATGCAGTAGAAATAAACACCTGATGTGGGAACAAGCCCTCGAGTTAAATATGTAGTAGTAGGGATATGCCGATTGTATACTAAATCTTAAATATGTAGTAGTAGGGATATGCCGATTGTAGACCAAATCTTAAATATGTAGTAGTAGGGATATGCCGATTGTAGACCAAATCTTAAATATGTAGTAGTAGGGATATGCCGATTGTAGACCAAATCTTAAATATGTAGTAGTAGGGATATGCCGATTGTAGACCAAATCTTAAATATGTAGTAGTAGGGATATGCCGATTGTAAACCAAATCTTAAATATGTAGTAGTAGGGATATGCCGATTGTATACCAAATCTTAAATATATAGTAGTAGTAGGGATATGCCGATTGTAGTCCAAATCTTAAATATGTAGTAGTAGGGATATGCCGATTGTAGACCAAATCGTAAATATGTAGTAGTAGGGATATGCCGATTGTAGACCAAATCTTAAATATGTAGTAGTAGGGATATGCCGATTGTAGACCAAATCTTAAAAAACTCAATTTGATCTGATAACAAAACAAACTCACATTTATTATTATGTAAAGGGAAAGAAGTGTGCAGTAGAAATAAACACCTGATGTGGGAACAAGCCCTCGAGTTAAATATGTAGTAGTAGGGATATGCCGATTGTATACCAAATCTTAAATATGTAGTAGTAGGGATATGCCGATTGTAGACCAAATCTTAAAAAACTCAATTTGATCTGATAACAAAACAAACTCACATTTATTATTATGTAAAGGGAAAGAAGTGTGCAGTAGAAATAAACACCTGATGTGGGAACAAGCCCTCGAGTTAAATATGTAGTAGTAGGGATATGCCGATTGTATATCAAATCTTAAATATGTAGTAGTAGGGATATGCCGACTGTAGACCAAATCTTAAATATGTAGTAGTAGGGATATGCCGATTGTAGACCAAATCTTAAATATGTAGTAGTAGGGATATGCCGATTGTAGACCCAATCTTAAATATGTAGTAGTAGGGATATGCCGATTGTAGACCAAATCTTAAATATGTAGTAGTAGGGATATGCCGATTGTAAACCAAATCTTAAATATGTAGTAGTAGGGATATGCCGATTGTAGACCAAATCTTAAATATGTAGTAGTAGGGATATGCCGATTCTAGACCAAATCTTAAATATGTAGTAGTAGGGATATGCCGATTGTAGACCAAATCTTAAATATGTAGTAGTAGGGATATGCCGATTGTAGACCAAATCTTAAATATGTAGTAGTAGGGATATGCCGATTGTAGACCAAATCTTAAAGATGTAGTAGTAGGGATATGCCGATTGTAGACCAAATCTTAAATATGTAGTAGTAGGGATATGCCGATTGTAGACCAAATTTTAAATATGTAGTAGTAGGGATATGACGATTGTAGACCAAATCTTAAATATGTAGTAGTAGGGATATGCCGATTGTAGACCAAATCTTAAATATGTAGTAGTAGGGATATGCCGATTGTAGACCAAATCTTAAATATGTAGTAGTAGGGATATGCCGAGTGTAGACCAAATCTTAAATATGTAGTAGTAGGGATATGCCGATTGTAGACCAAATCTTAACTATGTAGTAGTAGGGATATGCCGATTGTAGACCAAATCTTAAATATGTAGTAGTAGGGATATGCCGATTGTAGACCAAATCTTAAATATGTAGTAGTAGGGATATGCCGATTGTAGACCAAATCTTAAATATGTAGTAGTAGGAATATGCCGATTGTAGACCAAATCTTAAATATGTAGTAGTAGGGATATGCCGATTGTAGACCAAATCTTAAATATGTAGTAGTAGGGATATGCCGATTGTAGACCAAATCTTAAATATGTAGTAGTAGGGATATGCCGATGTAGACCAAATCTTAAATATGTAGTAGTAGGGATATGCCGATTGTAGACCAAATCTTAAAAAACTCAATTTGATCTGATAACAAAACAAACTCACATTTATTATTATGTAAAGGGAAAGAAGTGTGCAGTAGAAATAAACACCTGATGTGGGAACAAGCCCTCGAGTTAAATATGTAGTAGTAGGGATATGCCGATTGTACACCAAATCTTAAATATGTAGTAGTAGGGATATGCCGATGGTAGACCAAATCTTAAATATGTAGTAGTAGGGATATGCCGATTGTAGACCAAATCTTAAATATGTAGTAGTAGGGATATGCGGATTGTAGACCAAATCTTAAATATGTAGTAGTAGGGATATGCCGATTGTAGACCAAATCTTAAATATGTAGTAGTAGGGATATGCCGATTGTAGACCAAATCTTAAATATGTAGTTGTAGGGATATGCCGATTGTAGACCAAATCTTAAATATGTAGTAGTAGGGATATGCCGATTGTAGACCAAATCTTAAATATGTAGTAGTAGGGATATACCGATTGTAGACCAAATCTTAAATATGTAATAGTAGAAATATGCCGATTGTAGACCAAATCTTAAATATGTAGTAGTACGGATATGCCGATTGTAGACCAAATCTTAAATATGTAGTAGTAGGGATATGCCGATTGTAGACCAAATCGTAAATATGTAGTAGTAGGGATATGCCGATTGTAGACCAAATCTGAAATATGTAGTAGTAGGGATATGCCGATTGTAGACCAAATCTTAAATATGTAGTAGTAGGGATATGCCGATTGTAGACCAAATCTTAAATATGTAGTAGTAGGGATATGCCGATTGTAGACCAAATCTTAAATATGTAGTAGTAGGGATATGCCGATTGTAGACCAAATCTTAAATATGTAGTAGTAGGGATATGCCGATTCTAGACCAAATCTTAAATATGTAGTAGTAGGGATATGCCGATTGTAGACCAAATCTTAAATATGTAGTAGTAGGGATATGCCGATTGTAGACCAAATCTTAAATATGTAGTAGTAGGGATATGCCGATTGTAGACCAAATCTTAAATATGTAGTAGTAGGGATATGCCGATTGTAGACCAAATCTTAAATATGTAGTAGTAGGGATATGCCGATTGTAGACCAAATCTTAAAAAACTCAATTTGATCCGATAACAAAACAAACTCACATTTATTATTATGTAAAGGGAAAGAAGTGTGCAGTAGAAATAAACACCTGATGTGGGAACAAGCCCTCGAGTTAAATATGTAGTAGTAGGGATATGCCGATTGTAGACCAAATCTTAAATATGTAGTAGTAGGGATATGCCGATGGTAGACCAAATCTTAAATATGTAGTAGTAGGGATATGCCGATTGTAGACCAAATCTTAAATATGTAGTAGTAGGGATATGCCGATTGTAGACCAAATCTTAAATATGTAGTAGTAGGGATATGCCGATTGTAGACCAAATCTTAAATATGTAGTAGTAGGGATATGCCGATTGTAGACCAAACCTTAAATATATAGTAGTAGGGATATGCCGATTGTAGACCAAATCTTAAATATGTAGTAGTAGGGATATGCCGATTGTAGACCAAATCTTAAATATGTAGTAGTAGGGATATGCCGATTGTAGACCAAATCTTAAATATGTAGTAGTAGGGATATGCCGATTGTAGACCAAATCTTAAATATGTAGTAGTAGGGATATGCCGATTGTAGACCAAATCGTAAATATGTAGTAGTAGGGATATGCCGATTGTAGACCAAATCTTAAATATGTAGTAGTAGGGATATGCCGATTATAGACCAAATTTTAAATATGTAGTAGTAGGGATATGCCGATTGTAGACCAAATCTTAAATATGTAGTAGTAGGGATATGCCGATTGTAGACCAAATCTTAAATATGTAGTAGTAGGGATATGCCGATTGTAGACCAAATTTTAAATATGTAGTAGTAGGGATATACCGATTGTAGACCAAATCTTAAATATGTAGTAGTAGGGATATGCCGATTGTAGACCAAATCTTAAATATGTAGTAGTAGGGATATGCCGATTGTAGACCAAATCTTAAATATGTAGTAGTAGGGATATGCCGATTGTAGACCAAATCGTAAATATGTAGTAGTAGGGATATGCCGATTGTAGACCAAATCGTAAATATGTAGTAGTAGGGATATGCCGATTGTAGACCAAATCTTAAATATGTAGTAGTAGGGATATGCCGATTGTAGACCAAATTTTAAATATGTAGTAGTAGGGATATGCCGATTGTAGACCAAATCTTAAATATGTAGTAGTAGGGATATGCCGATTGTAGACCAAATCTTAAATATGTAGTTGTACGGATATGCCGATTGTAGACCAAATCTTAAATATGTAGTAGTAGGGATATGCCGATTGTAGACCAAATCGTAAATATGTAGTAGTAGGGATATGCCGATTGTAGACCAAATCTTAAATATGTAGTAGTAGGGATATGCCGATTGTAGACCAAATCTTAAATATGTAGTAGTAGGGATATGCCGATTGTAGACCAAATCTTAAATATATAGTAGTAGGGATATGCCGATTGTAGACCAAATCTTAAATATGTAGTAGTAGGGATATGCCGATTGTAGACCAAATCTTAAATATGTAGTAGTAGGGATATGCCGATTGTAGACCAAATCTTAAATATGTAGTAGTAGGGATATGCCGATTGTAGACCAAATCTTAAATATGTAGTAGTAGGGATATGCCGATTGTAGACCAAATCTTAAATATGTAGTAGTAGGGATATGCCGATTGTAGACCAAATCTTAAATATGTAGTAGTAGGGATATGCCGATTGTCGACAAATCTTAAATATGTAGTAGTAGTAGGGATATGCCGATTGTAGACCAAATCTTAAATATGTAGTAGTAGGGATATGCCGATTGTAGACCAAATCTTAAATATGTAGTAGTAGGGATATGCCGATTGTAGACCAAATCTTAAATATGTAGTAGTAGGGATATGCCGATTGTAGACCAAATCTTAAATATGTAGTAGTAGGGACATGCCGATGGTAGACCAAATCTTAAATATGTAGTAGTAGGTATATGCCGATTGTAGACCAAATCTTAAATATGTAGTAGTAGGGATATGCCGATTGTAGACCAAATCTTAAAAACTCAATTTGATCTGATAACAAAACAAACTCACATTTATTATTATGTAAAGGGAAAGAAGTGTGCAGTAGAAATAAACACCTGATGTGGGAACAAGCCCTCGAGTTAAATATGTAGTAGTAGGGATATGCCGATTGTAGACCAAATCTTAAAAAACTCAATTTGATCTGATAACAAAACAAACTCACATTTATTATTATGTAAAGGGAAAGAAGTATGCAGTAGAAATAAACACCTGATGTGGGAACAAGCCCTCGAGTTAAATATGTAGTAGTAGGGATATGCCGATTGTATACTAAATCTTAAATATGTAGTAGTAGGGATATGCCGATTGTAGACCAAATCTTAAATATGTAGTAGTAGGGATATGCCGATTGTAGACCAAATCTTAAATATGTAGTAGTAGGGATATGCCGATTGTAGACCAAATCTTAAATATGTAGTAGTAGGGATATGCCGATTGTAGACCAAATCTTAAATATGTAGTAGTAGGGATATGCCGATTGTAAACCAAATCTTAAATATGTAGTAGTAGGGATATGCCGATTGTATACCAAATCTTAAATATGTAGTAGTAGTAGGGATATGCCGATTGTAGTCCAAATCTTAAATATGTAGTAGTAGGGATATGCCGATTGTAGACCAAATCGTAAATATGTAGTAGTAGGGATATGCCGATTGTAGACCAAATCTTAAATATGTAGTAGTAGGGATATGCCGATTGTAGACCAAATCTTAAAAAACTCAATTTGATCTGATAACAAAACAAACTCACATTTATTATTATGTAAAGGGAAAGAAGTGTGCAGTAGAAATAAACACCTGATGTGGGAACAAGCCCTCGAGTTAAATATGTAGTAGTAGGGATATGCCGATTGTAGACCAAATCTTAAATATGTAGTAGTAGGGATATGCCGATGGTAGACCAAATCTTAAATATGTAGTAGTAGGGATATGCCGATTGTAGACCAATTCTTAAATATGTAGTAGTAGGGATATGCGGATTGTAGACCAAATCTTAAATATGTAGTAGTAGGGATATGCCGATTGTAGACCAAATCTTAAATATGTAGTAGTAGGGATATGCCGATTGTAGACCAAATCTTAAATATGTAGTAGTAGGGATATGCCGATTGTAGACCAAATCTTAAATATGTAGTAGTAGGGATATACCGATTGTAGACCAAATCTTAAATATGTAGTAGTAGAGATATGCCGATTGTAGACCAAATCTTAAATATGTAGTAGTAGGGATATGCCGATTGTAGACCAAATCTTAAATATGTAGTAGTAGGGATATGCCGATTGTAGACCAAATCTTAAATATGTAGTAGTAGGGATATGCCGATTGTAGACCAAATCGTAAATATGTAGTAGTAGGGATATGCCGATTGTAGACCAAATCTTAAATATGTAGTAGTAGGGATATGCCGATTGTAGACCAAATTTTAAATATGTAGTAGTAGGGATATGCCGATTGTAGACCAACTCTTAAATATGTAGTAGTAGGGATATGCCGATTGTAGACCAAATCTTAAATATGTAGTAGTACGGATATGCCGATTGTAGACCAAATCTTAAATATGTAGTAGTAGGGATATGCCGATTGTAGACCAAATCGTAAATATGTAGTAGTAGGGATATGCCGATTGTAGACCAAATCTTAAATATGTAGTAGTAGGGATATGCCGATTGTAGACCAAATCTTAAATATGTAGTAGTAGGGATATGCCGATTGTAGACCAAATCTTAAATATGTAGTAGTAGGGATATGCCGATTGTAGACCAAATCTTAAATATGTAGTAGTAGGGATATGCCGATTGTAGACCAAATCTTAAATATGTAGTAGTAGGGATATGCCGATTGTAGACCAAATCTTAAATATGTAGTAGTAGGGATATGCCGATTGTAGACCAAATCTTAAATATGTAGTAGTAGGGATATGCCGATTGTAGACCAAATCTTAAATATGTAGTAGTAGGGATATGCCGATTGTAGACCAAATCTTAAATATGTAGTAGTAGGGATATGCCGATTGTCGACAAATCTTAAATATGTAGTAGTAGTAGGGATATGCCGATTGTAGACCAAATCTTAAATATGTAGTAGTAGGGATATGCCGATTGTAGACCAAATCTTAAATATGTAGTAGTAGGGATATGCCGATTGTAGACCAAATCTTAAATATGTAGTAGTAGGGATATGCCGATTGTAGACCAAATCTTAAATATGTAGTAGTAGGGATATGCCGATTGTAGACCAAATCTTAAATATGTAGTAGTAGGGATATGCCGATTGTAGACCAAATCTTAAATATGTAGTAGTAGGGACATGCCGATGGTAGACCAAATCTTAAATATGTAGTAGTAGGTATATGCCGATTGTAGACCAAATCTTAAATATGTAGTAGTAGGGATATGCCGATTCTAGACCAAATCTTAAAAACTCAATTTGATCTGATAACAAAACAAACTCACATTTATTATTATGTAAAGGGAAAGAAGTGTGCAGTAGAAATAAACACCTGATGTGGGAACAAGCCCTCGAGTTAAATATGTAGTAGTAGGGATATGCCGATTGTAGACCAAATCTTAAAAAACTCAATTTGATCTGATAACAAAACAAACTCACATTTATTATTATGTAAAGGAAAAGAAGTATGCAGTAGAAATAAACACCTGATGTGGGAACAAGCCCTCGAGTTAAATATGTAGTAGTAGGGATATGCCGATTGTATACTAAATCTTAAATATGTAGTAGTAGGGATATGCCGATTGTAGACCAAATCTTAAATATGTAGTAGTAGGGATATGCCGATTGTAGACCAAATCTTAAATATGTAGTAGTAGGGATATGCCGATTGTAGACCAAATCTTAAATATGTAGTAGTAGGGATATGCCGATTGTAGACCAAATCTTAAATATGTAGTAGTAGGGATATGCCGATTGTAAACCAAATCTTAAATATGTAGTAGTAGGGATATGCCGATTGTATACCAAATCTTAAATATATAGTAGTAGTAGGGATATGCCGATTGTAGTCCAAATCTTAAATATGTAGTAGTAGGGATATGCCGATTGTAGACCAAATCGTAAATATGTAGTAGTAGGGATATGCCGATTGTAGACCAAATCTTAAATATGTAGTAGTAGGGATATGCCGATTGTAGACCAAATCTTAAAAAACTCAATTTGATCTGATAACAAAACAAACTCACATTTATTATTATGTAAAGGGAAAGAAGTGTGCAGTAGAAATAAACACCTGATGTGGGAACAAGCCCTCGAGTTAAATATGTAGTAGTAGGGATATGCCGATTGTATACCAAATCTTAAATATGTAGTAGTAGGGATATGCCGATTGTAGACCAAATCTTAAAAAACTCAATTTGATCTGATAACAAAACAAACTCACATTTATTATTATGTAAAGGGAAAGAAGTGTGCAGTAGAAATAAACACCTGATGTGGGAACAAGCCCTCGAGTTAAATATGTAGTAGTAGGGATATGCCGATTGTATATCAAATCTTAAATATGTAGTAGTAGGGATATGCCGACTGTAGACCAAATCTTAAATATGTAGTAGTAGGGATATGCCGATTGTAGACCAAATCTTAAATATGTAGTAGTAGGGATATGCCGATTGTAGACCCAATCTTAAATATGTAGTAGTAGGGATATGCCGATTGTAGACCAAATCTTAAATATGTAGTAGTAGGGATATGCCGATTGTAAACCAAATCTTAAATATGTAGTAGTAGGGATATGCCGATTGTATACCAAATCTTAAATATGTAGTAGTAGGGATATGCCGATTGTAGACCAAATCTTAAATATGTAGCAGTAGGGATATGCCGATTGTAGACCAAATCTTAAATATGTAGTAGTAGGGATATGCCGATTGTAGACCAAATCTTAAATATGTAGTAGTAGGGATATGCCGATTGTAGACCAAATCTTAAATATGTAGTAGTAGGGATATGCCGATTGTAGACCAAATCTTAAATATGTAGTAGTAGGGATATGCCGATTGTAGACCAAATCTTAAATATGTAGTAGTAGGGATATGCCGATTGTAGACCAAATCTTAAATATGTAGTAGTAGGGATATGCCGATTGTAGACCAAATCTTAAATATGTAGTAGTAGGGATATGCCGATTGTAGACCAAATCTTAAATATGTAGTAGTAGGGATATGCCGATTGTAGACCAAATCTTAAATATGTAGTAGTAGGGATATGCCGATGTAGACCAAATCTTAAATATGTAGTAGTAGGGATATGCCGATTGTAGACCAAATCTTAAAAAACTCAATTTGATCTGATAACAAAACAAACTCACATTTATTATTATGTAAAGGGAAAGAAGTGTGCAGTAGAAATAAACACCTGATGTGGGAACAAGCCCTCGAGTTAAATATGTAGTAGTAGGGATATGCCGATTGTACACCAAATCTTAAATATGTAGTAGTAGGGATATGCCGATGGTAGACCAAATCTTAAATATGTAGTAGTAGGGATATGCCGATTGTAGACCAAATCTTAAATATGTAGTAGTAGGGATATGCGGATTGTAGACCAAATCTTAAATATGTAGTAGTAGGGATATGCCGATTGTAGACCAAATCTTAAATATGTAGTAGTAGGGATATGCCGATTGTAGACCAAATCTTAAATATGTAGTTGTAGGGATATGCCGATTGTAGACCAAATCTTAAATATGTAGTAGTAGGGATATGCCGATTGTAGACCAAATCTTAAATATGTAGTAGTAGGGATATACCGATTGTAGACCAAATCTTAAATATGTAATAGTAGAAATATGCCGATTGTAGACCAAATCTTAAATATGTAGTAGTACGGATATGCCGATTGTAGACCAAATCTTAAATATGTAGTAGTAGGGATATGCCGATTGTAGACCAAATCGTAAATATGTAGTAGTAGGGATATGCCGATTGTAGACCAAATCTGAAATATGTAGTAGTAGGGATATGCCGATTGTAGACCAAATCTTAAATATGTAGTAGTAGGGATATGCCGATTGTAGACCAAATCTTAAATATGTAGTAGTAGGGATATGCCGATTGTAGACCAAATCTTAAATATGTAGTAGTAGGGATATGCCGATTGTAGACCAAATCTTAAATATGTAGTAGTAGGGATATGCCGATTCTAGACCAAATCTTAAATATGTAGTAGTAGGGATATGCCGATTGTAGACCAAATCTTAAATATGTAGTAGTAGGGATATGCCGATTGTAGACCAAATCTTAAATATGTAGTAGTAGGGATATGCCGATTGTAGACCAAATCTTAAATATGTAGTAGTAGGGATATGCCGATTGTAGACCAAATCTTAAATATGTAGTAGTAGGGATATGCCGATTGTAGACCAAATCTTAAAAAACTCAATTTGATCTGATAACAAAACAAACTCACATTTATTATTATGTAAAGGGAAAGAAGTGTGCAGTAGAAATAAACACCTGATGTGGGAACAAGCCCTCGAGTTAAATATGTAGTAGTAGGGATATGCCGATTGTAGACCAAATCTTAAATATGTAGTAGTAGGGATATGCCGATGGTAGACCAAATCTTAAATATGTAGTAGTAGGGATATGCCGATTGTAGACCAAATCTTAAATATGTAGTAGTAGGGATATGCCGATTGTAGACCAAATCTTAAATATGTAGTAGTAGGGATATGCCGATTGTAGACCAAATCTTAAATATGTAGTGGTAGGGATATGCCGATTGTAGACCAAACCTTAAATATATAGTAGTAGGGATATGCCGATTGTAGACCAAATCTTAAATATGTAGTAGTAGGGATATGCCGATTGTAGACCAAATCTTAAATATGTAGTAGTAGGGATATGCCGATTGTAGACCAAATCTTAAATATGTAGTTGTAGGGATATGCCGATTGTAGACCAAATCTTAAATATGTAGTAGTAGGGATATGCCGATTGTAGACCAAATCTTAAATATGTAGTAGTAGGGATATACCGATTGTAGACCAAATCTTAAATATGTAGTAGTAGGGATATGCCGATTGTAGACCAAATCTTAAATATGTAGTAGTAGGGATATGCCGATTGTAGACCAAATCTTAAATATGTAGTAGTAGGGATATGCCGATTGTAGACCAAATCTTAAATATGTAGTAGTAGGGATATGCCGATTGTAGACCAAATCGTAAATATGTAGTAGTAGGGATATGCCGATTGTAGACCAAATCTTAAATATGTAGTAGTAGGGATATGCCGATTATAGACCAAATTTTAAATATGTAGTAGTAGGGATATGCCGATTGTAGACCAAATCTTAAATATGTAGTAGTAGGGATATGCCGATTGTAGACCAAATCTTAAATATGTAGTAGTAGGGATATGCCGATTGTAGACCAAATCTTAAATATGTAGTAGTAGGGATATGCCGATTGTAGACCAAATCTTAAATATGTAGTAGTAGGGATATGCCGATTGTAGACCAAATCTTAAATATGTAGTAGTAGGGATATGCCGATTGTAGACCAAATCTTAAATATGTAGTAGTAGGGATATGCCGATTGTAGACCAAATCTTAAATATGTAGTAGTAGGGATATGCCGATTGTAGACCAAATCTTAAATATGTAGTAGTAGGGATATGCCGATTGTAGACCAAATCTTAAATATGTAGTAGTAGGGATATGCCGATTGTCGACAAATCTTAAATATGTAGTAGTAGTAGGGATATGCCGATTGTAGACCAAATCTTAAATATGTAGTAGTAGGGATATGCCGATTGTAGACCAAATCTTAAATATGTAGTAGTAGGGATATGCCGATTGTAGACCAAATCTTAAATATGTAGTAGTAGGGATATGCCGATTGTAGACCAAATCTTAAATATGTAGTAGTAGGGATATGCCGATTGTAGACCAAATCTTAAATATGTAGTAGTAGGGATATGCCGATTGTAGACCAAATCTTAAATATGTAGTAGTAGGGATATGCCGATTGTAGACCAAATCTTAAATATGTAGTAGTAGGGATATGCCGATTGTAGACAAAATCTTAAATATGTAGTAGTAGGGATATGCCGATTGTAGACCAAATCTTAAATATGTAGTAGTAGGGATATGCCGATTGTAGACCAAATCTTAAATATGTAGTAGTAGGGATATGCCGATTGTAGACCAAATCTTAAATATGTAGTAGTAGGGATATGCCGATTGTAGACCAAATCTTAAATATGTAGTAGTAGGGATATGCCGATTGTAGACCAAATCTTAAATATGTAGTAGTAGGGATATGCCGATTGTAGACCAAATCTTAAATATGTAGTAGTAGGGATATGCCGATTGTAGACCAAATCTTAAAAAACTCAATTTGATCTGATAACAAAACAAACTCACATTTATTATTATGTAAAGGGAAAGAAGTGTGCAGTAGAAATAAACACCTGATGTGGGAACAAGCCCTCGAGTTAAATATGTAGTAGTAGGGATATGCCGATTGTATACCAAATCTTAAATATGTAGTAGTAGGGATATGCCGATTGTAGACCAAATCTTAAAAAACTCAATTTGATCTGATAACAAAACAAACTCACATTTATTATTATGTAAAGGGAAAGAAGTGTGCAGTAGAAATAAACACCTGATGTGGGAACAAGCCCTCGAGTTAAATATGTAGTAGTAGGGATATGCTGATTGTATACCAAATCTTAAATATGTAGTAGTAGGGATATGCCGACTGTAGACCAAATCTTAAATATGTAGTAGTAGGGATATGCCGATTGTAGACCAAATCTTAAATATGTAGTAGTAGGGATATGCCGATTGTAGACCAAATCTTAAATATGTAGTAGTAGGGATATGCCGATTGTAGACCAAATCTTAAATATGTAGTAGTAGGGATATGCCGATTGTAGACCAAATCTTAAATATGTAGTAGTAGGTATATGCCGATTGTAGACCAAATCTTAAATATGTAGTAGTAGGGATATGCCGGTTGTAGACCAAATCTTAAATATGTAGTAGTAGGGATATGCCGATTGTAGACCAAATCTTAAATATGTAGTAGTAGGGATATGCCGATTGTAGACCAAATCTTAAATATGTAGTAGTAGGGATATGCCGATTGTAGACCAAATCTTAAATATGTAGTAGTAGGGATATGCCGATTGTAGACCAAATCTTAAAAAACTCAATTTGATCTGATAACAAAACAAACTCACATTTATTATTATGTAAAGGGAAAGAAGTGTGCAGTAGAAATAAACACCTGATGTGGGAACAAGCCCTCGAGTTAAATATGTAGTAGTAGGGATATGCCGATTGTAGACCAAATCTTAAATATGTAGTAGTAGGGATATGCCGATGGTAGACCAAATATTAAATATGTAGTAGTAGGGATATGCCGACTGTAGACCAAATCTTAAATATGTAGTAGTAGGGATATGCCGATTGTAGACCAAATCTTAAATATGTAGTAGTAGGGATATGCCGATTGTAGACCAAATCTTAAATATGTAGTAGTAGGGATATGCCGATTGTAGACCAAACCTTAAATATGTAGTAGTAGGGATATGCCGATTGTAGACCAAATCTTAAATATGTAGTAGTAGGGATATGCCGATTGTAGACCAAATCTTAAATATGTAGTAGTAGGGATATGCCGATTGTAGACCAAATCTTAAATATGTAGTAGTAGGGATATGCCGATTGTAGACCAAATCTTAAATATGTAGTAGTAGGGATATGCCGATTGTAGACCAAATCTTAAATATGTAGTAGTAGGGATATGCCGATTGTAGACCAAATCTTAAATATGTAGTAGTAGGGATATGCCGATTGTAGACCAAATCTTAAATATGTAGTAGTAGGGATATGCCGATTGTAGACCAAATCTTAAATATGTAGTAGTAGGGATATGCCGATTGTAGACCAAATCTTAAAAAACTCAATTTGATCTGATAACAAATCAAACTCACATTTATTATTATGTAAAGGGAAAGAAGTGTGCAGTAGAAATAAACACCTGATGTGGGAACAAGCCCTCGAGTTAAATATGTAGTAGTAGGGATATGCCGATTGTAGACCAAATCTTAAATATGTAGTAGTAGGGATATGCCGATGGTAGACCAAATCTTAAATATGTAGTAGTAGGGATATGCCGATTGTAGACCAAATCTTAAATATGTAGTAGTAGGGATATGCGGATTGTAGACCAAATCTTAAATATGTAGTAGTAGGGATATGCCGATTGTAGACCAAATCTTAAATATGTAGTAGTAGGGATATGCCAATTGTAGACCAAATCTTAAATATGTAGTTGTAGGGATATGCCGATTGTAGACCAAATCTTAAATATGTAGTAGTAGGGATATGCCGATTGTAGACCAAATCTTAAATATGTAGTAGTAGGGATATACCGATTGTAGACCAAATCTTAAATATGTAATAGTAGAAATATGCCGATTGTAGACCAAATCTTAAATATGTAGTAGTACGGATATGCCGATTGTAGACCAAATCTTAAATATGTAGTAGTAGGGATATGCCGATTGTAGACCAAATCGTAAATATGTAGTAGTAGGGATATGCCGATTGTAGACCAAATCGTAAATATGTAGTAGTAGGGATATGCCGATTGTAGACCAAATCTTAATTATGTAGTAGTAGGGATATGCCGATTGTAGACCAAATCTTAAATATGTAGTAGTAGGGATATGCCGATGGTAGACCAAATATTAAATATGTAGTAGTAGGGATATGCCGACTGTAGACCAAATCTTAAATATGTAGTAGTAGGGATATGCCGATTGTAGACCAAATCTTAAATATGTAGTAGTAGGGATATGCCGATTGTAGACCAAATCTTAAATATGTAGTAGTAGGGATATGCCGATTGTAGACCAAACCTTAAATATGTAGTAGTAGGGATATGCCGATTGTAGACCAAATCTTAAATATGTAGTAGTAGGGATATGCCGATTGTAGACCAAATCTTAAATATGTAGTAGTAGGGATATGCCGATTGTAGACCAAATCTTAAATATGTAGTAGTAGGGATATGCCGATTGTAGACTAAATCTTAAATATGTAGTAGTAGGGATATGCCGATTGTAGACCAAATCTTAAATATGTAGTAGTAGGGATATGCCGATTGTAGACCAAATCTTAAATATGTAGTAGTAGGGATATGCCGATTGTAGACCAAATCTTAAATATGTAGTAGTAGGGATATGCCGATTGTAGACCAAATCTTAAATATGTAGTAGTAGGGATATGCCGATTGTAGACCAAACCTTAAATATGTAGTAGTAGGGATATGCCGATTGTAGACCAAATCTTAAATATGTAGTAGTAGGGATATGCCGATTGTAGACCAAATCTTAAATATGTAGTAGTAGGGATATGCCGATTGTAGACCAAATCTTAAATATGTAGTAGTAGGGATATGCCGATTGTAGACTAAATCTTAAATATGTAGTAGTAGGGATATGCCGATTGTAGACCAAATCTTAAATATGTAGTAGTAGGGATATGCCGATTGTAGACCAAATCTTAAATATGTAGTAGTAGGGATATGCCGATTGTAGACCAAATCTTAAATATGTAGTAGTAGGGATATGCCGATTGTAGACCAAATCTTAAATATGTAGTAGTAGGGATATGCCGATTGTAGACCAAATCTTAAAAAACTCAATTTGATCTGATAACAAAACAAACTCACATTTATTATTATGTAAAGGGAAAGAAGTGTGCAGTAGAAATAAACACCTGATGTGGGAACAAGCCCTCGAGTTAAATATGTAGTAGTAGGGATATGCCGATTGTAGACCAAATCTTAAATATGTAGTAGTAGGGATATGCCGATGGTAGACCAAATCTTAAATATGTAGTAGTAGGGATATGCCGATTGTAGACCAAATCTTAAATATGTAGTAGTAGGGATATGCGGATTGTAGACCAAATCTTAAATATGTAGTAGTAGGGATATGCCGATTGTAGACCAAATCTTAAATATGTAGTAGTAGGGATATGCCAATTGTAGACCAAATCTTAAATATGTAGTTGTAGGGATATGCCGATTGTAGACCAAATCTTAAATATGTAGTAGTAGGGATATGCCGATTGTAGACCAAATCTTAAATATGTAGTAGTAGGGATATACCGATTGTAGACCAAATCTTAAATATGTAATAGTAGAAATATGCCGATTGTAGACCAAATCTTAAATATGTAGTAGTACGGATATGCCGATTGTAGACCAAATCTTAAATATGTAGTAGTAGGGATATGCCGATTGTAGACCAAATCGTAAATATGTAGTAGTAGGGATATGCCGATTGTAGACCAAATCTTAAATATGTAGTAGTAGGGATATGCCGATTGTAGACCAAATCTTAAATATGTAGTAGTAGGGATATGCCGATTGTAGACCAAATCTTAAATATGTAGTAGTAGGGATATGCCGATTGTAGACCAAATCTTAAATATGTAGTAGTAGGGATATGCCGATTGTATACCAAATCTTAAATATGTAGTAGTAGGGATATGCCGATTGTAGACCAAATCTTAAATATGTAGTAGTAGGGATATGCCGATTGTAGACCAAATCTTAAATATGTAGTAGTAGGGATATGCCGATTGTAGACCAAATCTTAAATATGTAGTAGTAGGGATATGCCGATTGTAGACCAAATCTTAAATATGTAGTAGTAGGGATATGCCGATTGTAGACCAAATCTTAAATATGTAGTAGTAGGGATATGCCGATTGTAGACCAAATCTTAAATATGTAGTAGTAGGGATATGCCGATTGTAGACCAAATCTTAAAAAACTCAATTTGATCTGATAACAAAACAAACTCACATTTATTATTATGTAAAGGGAAAGAAGTGTGCAGTAGAAATAAACACCTGATGTGGGAACAAGCCCTCGAGTTAAATATGTAGTAGTAGGGATATGCCGATTGTAGACCAAATCTTAAATATGTAGTAGTAGGGATATGCCGATGGTAGACCAAATCTTAAATATGTAGTAGTAGGGATATGCCGATTGTAGACCAAATCTTAAATATGTAGTAGTAGGGATATGCCGATTGTAGACCAAATCTTAAATATGTAGTAGTAGGGATATGCCGATTGTAGACCAAATCTTAAATATGTAGTAGTAGGGATATGCCGATTGTAGACCAAACCTTAAATATGTAGTAGTAGGGATATGCCGATTGTAGACCAAATCTTAAATATGTAGTAGTAGGGATATGCCGATTGTAGACCAAATCTTAAATATGTAGTAGTAGGGATATACCGATTGTAGACCAAATCTTAAATATGTAGTAGTAGGGATATGCCGATTGTAGACCAAATCTTAAATATGTAGTAGTAGGGATATGCCGATTGTAGACCAAATCTTAAATATGTATTAATAGGGATATGCCGATTGTAGACCAAATCTTAAATATGTAGTAGTAGGGATATGCCGATTGTAGACCAAATCTTAAATATGTAGTAGTAGGGATATGCCGATTGTAGACCAAATCTTAAATATGTAGTAGTAGGGATATGCCGATTGTAGACCAAATCTTAAATATGTAGTAGTAGGGATATGCCGATTGTAGACCAAATCTTAAATATGTAGTAGTAGGGATATGCCGATTGTAGACCAAATCTTAAAAAACTCAATTTGATCTGATAACAAAACAAACTCACATTTATTATTATGTAAAGGGAAAGAAGTGTGCAGTAGAAATAAACACCTGATGTGGGAACAAGCCCTCGAGTTAAATATGTAGTAGTAGGGATATGCCGATTGTAGACCAAATCTTAAATATGTAGTAGTAGGGATATGCCGATGGTAGACCAAATCTTAAATATGTAGTAGTAGGGATATGCCGATTGTAGACCAAATCTTAAATATGTAGTAGTAGGGATATGCGGATTGTAGACCAAATCTTAAATATGTAGTAGTAGGGATATGCCGATTGTAGACCAAATCTTAAATATGTAGTAGTAGGGATATGCCGATTGTAGACCAAATCTTAAATATGTAGTTGTAGGGATATGCCGATTGTAGACCAAATCTTAAATATGTAGTAGTAGGGATATGCCGATTGTAGACCAAATCTTAAATATGTAGTAGTAGGGATATACCGATTGTAGACCAAATCTTAAATATGTAGTAGTAGGGATATGCCGATTGTAGACCAAATCTTAAATATGTAGTAGTAGGGATATGCCGATTGTAGACCAAATCTTAAATATGTAGTAGTAGGGATATGCCGATTGTAGACCAAATCTTAAATATGTAGTAGTAGGGATATGCCGATTGTAGACCAAATCGTAAATATGTAGTAGTAGGGATATGCCGATTGTAGACCAAATCTTAAATATGTAGTAGTAGGGATATGCCGATTGTAGACCAAATTTTAAATATGTAGTAGAAGGGATATGCCGATTGTAGACCAAATCTTAAATATGTAGTAGTAGGGATATGCCGATTGTAGACCAAATCTTAAATATGTAGTAGTACGGATATGCCGATTGTAGACCAAATCTTAAATATGTAGTAGTAGGGATATGCCGATTGTAGACCAAATCGTAAATATGTAGTAGTAGGGATATGCCGATTGTAGACCAAATCTTAAATATGTAGTAGTAGGGATATGCCGATTGTAGACCAAATCTTAAATATGTAGTAGTAGGGATATGCCGATTGTAGACCAAATCTTAAATATGTAGTAGTAGGGATATGCCGATTGTAGACCAAATCTTAAATATGTAGTAGTAGGGATATGCCGATTGTAGACCAAATCTTAAATATGTAGTAGTAGGGATATGCCGATTGTAGACCAAATCTTAAATATGTAGTAGTAGGGATATGCCGATTGTAGACCAAATCTTAAATATGTAGTAGTAGGGATATGCCGATTGTAGACCAAATCTTAAATATGTAGTAGTAGGGATATGCCGATTGTAGACCAAATCTTAAATATGTAGTAGTAGGGATATGCCGATTGTAGACCAAATCTTAAATATGTAGTAGTAGGGATATGCCGATTGTCGACAAATCTTAAATATGTAGTAGTAGTAGGGATATGCCGATTGTAGACCAAATCTTAAATATGTAGTAGTAGGGATATGCCGATTGTAGACCAAATCTTAAATATGTAGTAGTAGGGATATGCCGATTGTAGACCAAATCTTAAATATGTAGTAGTAGGGATATGCCGATTGTAGACCAAATCTTAAATATGTAGTAGTAGGGATATGCCGATTGTAGACCAAATCTTAAATATGTAGTAGTAGGGATATGCCGATTGTAGACCAAATCTTAAATATGTAGTAGTAGGGATATGCCGATTGTAGACCAAATCTTAAATATGTAGTAGTAGGGATATGCCGATTGTAGACCAAATCTTAAATATGTAGTAGTAGGGATATGCCGATTGTAGACCAAATCTTAAATATGTAGTAGTAGGGATATGCCGATTGTAGACCAAATCTTAAATATGTAGTAGTAGGTATATGCCGATTGTAGACCAAATCTTAAAAAACTCAATTTGATCTGATAACAAAACAAACTCACATTTATTATTATGTAAAGGGAAAGAAGTGTGCAGTAGAAATAAACACCTGATGTGGGAACAAGCCCTCGAGTTAAATATGTTGTAGTAGGGATATGCCGATTGTATACCAAATCTTAAATATGTAGTAGTAGGGATATGCCGATTGTAGACCAAATCTTAAAAAACTCAATTTGATCTGATAACAAAACAAACTCACATTTATTATTATGTAAAGGGAAAGAAGTGTGCAGTAGAAATAAACACCTGATGTGGGAACAAGCCCTCGAGTTAAATATGTAGTAGTAGGGATATGCCGATTGTATACCAAATCTTAAATATGTAGTAGTAGGGATATGCCGACTGTAGACCAAATCTTAAATATGTAGTAGTAGGGATATGCCGATTGTAGACCAAATCTTAAATATATAGTAGTAGGGATATGCCGATTGTAGACCCAATCTTAAATATGTAGTAGTAGGGATATGCCGATTGTAGACCAAATCTTAAATATGTAGTAGTAGGGATATGCCGATTGTAAACCAAATCTTAAATATGTAGTAGTAGGGATATGCCGATTGTATACCAAATCTTAAATATGTAGTAGTAGGGATATGCCGATTGTAGACCAAATCTTAAATATGTAGCTGTAGGGATATGCCGATTGTAGACCAAATCTTAAATATGTAGTAGTAGGGATATGCCGATTGTAGACCAAATCTTAAATATGTAGTAGTAGGGATATGCCGATTGTAGACCAAATCTTAAATATGTAGTAGTAGGGATATGCCGATTGTAGACCAAATCTTAAATATGTAGTAGTAGGGATATGCCGATTGTAGACCAAATCTTAAATATGTAGTAGTAGGGATATGCCGATTGTAGACCAAATCTTAAATATGTAGTAGTAGGGATATGCCGATTGTAGACCAAATCTTAAATATGTAGTAGTAGGGATATGCCGATTGTAGACCAAATCTTAAAAAACTCAATTTGATCTGATAACAAAACAAACTCACATTTATTATTATGTAAAGGGAAAGAAGTGTGCAGTCGAAATAAACACCTGATGTGGGAACAAGCCCTCGAGTTAAATATGTAGTAGTAGGGATATGCCGATTGTACACCAAATCTTAAATATGTAGTAGTAGGGATATGCCGATTGTAGACCAAATCTTAAAAAACTCAATTTGATCTGATAACAAAACAAACTCACATTTATTATTATGTAAAGGGAAAGAAGTGTGCAGTAGAAATAAACACCTGATGTGGGAACAAGCCCTCGAGTTAAATATGTAGTAGTAGGGATATGCCGATTGTAGACCAAATCTTAAATATGTAGTAGTAGGGATATGCCGATGGTAGACCAAATCTTAAATGTGTAGTAGTAGGGATATGCCGATTGTAGACCAAATCTTAAATATGTAGTAGTAGGGATATGCGGATTGTAGACCAAATCTTAAATATGTAGTAGTAGGGATATGCCGATTGTAGACCAAATCTTAAATATGTAGTAGTAGGGATATGCCGATTGTAGACCAAATCTTAAATATGTAGTTGTAGGGATATGCCGATTGTAGACCAAATCTTAAATATGTAGTAGTAGGGATATGCCGATTGTAGACCAAATCTTAAATATGTAGTAGTAGGGATATACCGATTGTAGACCAAATCTTAAATATGTAATAGTAGAAATATGCCGATTGTAGACCAAATCTTAAATATGTAGTAGTACGGATATGCCGATTGTAGACCAAATCTTAAATATGTAGTAGTAGGGATATGCCGATTGTAGACCAAATCTTAAATATGTAGTAGTAGGGATATGCCGATTGTAGACCAAATCTTAAATATGTAGTAGTAGGGATATGCCGATTGTAGACCAAATCTTAAATATGTAGTAGTAGGGATATGCCGATTGTAGACCAAATCTTAAAT